>JAPUBQ010000024.1:2400000-3000000 GCA_035578125.1 Mellilla xanthometata | reverse complement strand
AAGCTTTTACAATGTATTTCTGGTAATCCCTTATTGGGTATGGGACAAATTTGAGGCAAGGTATATATATTCACGTTAGGGTTGAGAGGAGTGGTGTCTTTTGGTATCGGAGCTCGAAATCCAGTTTTCTTTTTATATTAAATGGGCTTGCTTTGCCATCAAGTGTGTTTTTTTATAAGTTATATTTCGGAGAGTGTGCAACGGAATTTGATGATCCCCCCTCCATTTCCCACCATTGGACGAGTAGGGAAACACCAAGGCGGCATCTTTATACTGTGGAGTTACCTAAGTCGCGCACTAAGTGATTTGCCTCCACCTTCATTGTGAGTATCGCCAAGGTGTGAAATTCTTTGCCCAATTCCTTCTTCCCCGATAACTATAATCTAGGGGTTTTCAAGGCAAGAGTGAACCGGTTTCTTCTGGGCAAGCGCGCTCCACCTTAGATCGCAATATCGCTTACCATTACGGGAATTGGGATCAAGCGCACGTCCATTAAGAGTAAAAAAGTGAATTGAGATGACTTGATCACAAAGCCCCATACTTAAATTAATATATCATTCATATTTACATATACTACTTATACATACATTAATACTTTATATCGATACCGAGAGCCAACAAATTTCGTTCATCTATACCAATATTAGACAGAGGAAAAGTTTGATTGTTTGTTTGTTTGACGCGAATAGGCTCCGAAACTAATGGATCTATTTGAAAAAATATTTAACATTTGGGAAGATACAATTATCCCCGAGTAACATAGGCTATAGTTAGTTTCTCTTTGCAACTTAGATTATTATTTACGAGACAGTGCGAAGCCGGGACGGGATGCTAGTCACAAATATATCGGCTGTGCCGGGAATCGAACCCGGAATAGATAGACTTTATTAAAACACTTATTAAAAATAAATTACAGAAAATAGTAAAAGACTTAAAAACTTATTTCCGAGTAGAAAACGGTTACACTTACTTATTATGACTAAAAAACTTTACTGGCGACCTCGCTAAAAGCGATCTCTTCCAGGCAACCAATTCCTAGAGTGTACACATAGAAAGAACTAGAACCGGGACTCTTTGGTTGGCAGTCCGGCTTGGTAACCTTTACGCCAACATCCTTTGAGGTCATCAAACAGCCATACCATTCATATACATATTATATATACATACGTATATGTAGAAGCCGTTTAGTCTGCTGGTTTTATTACGGGTCCTTTAATAAGAACGGCTCGCTTCAAGGGCCGGCTGGTTTACCGCCGAAAGCAACGGTACAGTCTGCGGTACAAATTAAATTCATTAGAAGCCGCGTGTCCCTTACACATTTTGTGGTGAAAATTTTTGGTCTCGCTTACGGTTGGAGCTTTTACTGCCTGGCGTCTCATATGTTTGTATTTTTATGGTTTCGTACGTAAAGGTAAAAACGGGACCTTATTACTAAGCTTCGTTGTCTGTCTGTCACCAGGCTGTATCCCAGAAACCGTAATAGCTAGAAATCTGAAATTTTCACTAGCTGTGTTTTAGCAGCAAACACTAAAAATAAAAAATTAGGAAGACCGCCGTAAAATACTGTACCCCGAATAATAAACGTGAATGTTTCGTAATTTTTCGTAATTTTTGCCATATACTAATAATGGAAATAGGTAGATGCTTAAATGTTCACACAATATATGGGTATATATAACGTTTTGAAATAAATCATTACATAAATATAAAATAATTATTTGAGAGGTTTCCATACAAAAATCGAGTTTTATTTATTTTTTTCTAAGGAAATGGTACGGAACCCTGTCATGCGCAAGCCTGATGCGCACTTGGTCAGTTATTTTTTATTCCTTACAGCTAGACATTTAACCAACAGGACGCGTAACACGAGTTACACTCAAGGCTCAAGATGGAGCATGCGTAGTCTGGAATAACTGGCTCTCAAGGTGGCTTCCGGAACACACTGTTAGGTGCTTGGTGACAGATATTTCAGCTAGAATGGTTGCTAGCCAGGCAAACACAAAAAGGCCAACCACCATGTTATGGTTCCCTCACGACGATTATCTCAATCGGCCGCTGATTTAACTCCAAATCTAACTAAGTTATCACTCCTAAGAATTTGTCAAAAAGCTTTGTTTAATGTTCATTTCTAATATGTCGTCTGTATTAGCATCTCTCTCTCTCTCTCTCTCTCTCTCTCTTTCCCACTGCTGGGATTTGAGGCATACTCTAGTAAGAAGAGAGTGTAGGAAATCCACCATACTGTCAAATACTGTTAGGAAAATATGTAGGTATAACTGACATTCGTTTACCTAAAAAATAACACCCAGGGGGTTTTAAACTGGAATCAGATAGAATAGGTATCTTTCTAGGTAAGCGTGCTACATCGCAAAATACTTACGACATATTTTTACATTGATTAAGCTGTAGGCAAAAGCTAAACTACATTATATTAGCTCGAATTATACATACGTATAATTTTAGTAATAATCTTAAGAAAAATAAAACTATTTATATCATCGGTAGGTATCACGTAAATGAACAAGCGAACACTGACTAGAATTTTGAGTTACACCGAATTTATATCGAGGCAAATATAAATATAAGGTTTTTTTTTCCAAAAATAAGCAAGTTTTAAAATAGGTTCTACCTATGAGGTAAAGTAGGACAAATTGACAATCTCTTTCTTTTTGGAGTCAGTTCAAAAAAAAAACTAAAAAAAAAAACAATTGAAATAATGTGTTTTTATACGCAACACCCCTTTTTTGTTGACTGTACCAGCAAGAGCATACGTGACTGGAAACCCCAAGTTATTATCACTATAAGTTCCGATAATAATATGACTATGGCTGCGATAGTACATGCGTGTTGGAAGCAGGAATTTTGGGAAAAAGTAGAATTTCGTGACATATCCTCCCTACGAAATGGTATACTATATTACGTGAATAAACACGCTTTTGGAATTCAGATGTTTATTGGAAACCGACACGTAAGACCGAGAACTGCTTCGTTAGCATTGGCATAATAGTAGTTTATGCAACTGTCATATAATGAAGGGTATTAAAAAACTAGTGTGAGTTGACGCGTACGTGTATTGTTACAGTGAACTTGCCGCCATTAAAATCTAACCAATGAGAGCGCAGCTACGCGCGCAGGGCCCATCAGGAGCGAGTGCACGCTGTTCTGATATTATAATGAGATTTTACGATATCGATGTGGATATTATACCATCATGTGAAATTGCTTAAATTGAGTGTTTTGTTGTCTGCGCTATATAAGTAGTAGTTATAAGTCAAGTATTAGAAACATAAGTAGAATGTTCCAATATTAGTGTAGATAAAACGAGTGGCATTAAAAAAATATCGGCAAACTTTACTTAATGGAAGCTAACAGAAAATACTTTTAAGGGTGGTTTAAGTACTTTTTAACCAGCAGTATTTTTTCTACGACTTTTAGAAATATGCGTGAACATTTCCGCTTTCCCACTAACTTTGACGCAAACTTTTTGTATGGAGAAGCTATTTTTTAGTCGTAAATTGTTTATTTAATAAATTTATAAATAGAACATACTAACTACTATAACTACCTTCAATAGTTTTGCATTCTATTCCAGTGACCCTGCATCTTTTGATAAGAAACTAATTGCCTTGATCATGTAATCAATCAAACCCCAATCTTAGTAATCAAATTGAATATCGAATCAACCCCTATTCGAACCAAGATCAGGCCAAGTTCTGTCAGTTAAGAGTATTCTTATCATCATCAATCACTCCTTAAGGTCAAGTTGAAGGAGCCGCGGTCAGTATATGTGAGTAGACAATTAATAGAGACAAATGAAGCGACCGTCCTAAGACATTCGAACTTAGCCGAACTTTTTGGAGCTTTCTTAAGGCCAAAGAACCAAAATAAATATAAATTTTTCCTTAGACGGTCTTTAAGCTATTATTTCTCTATTTTTTATTTGTATAAAAATAGATGTAGAGGTTAGGTTAGGTTAGGTATGAGCTATTATTTCAAATAACTAGCTAGCAAGTGATGCATAATTTTAGGTATTTTGACCATTTGTTATTAATAATTGTAAAGTTTTTAGGCATTAGATATTTAGTTCGTTCGGTATTTTTATTTAAGATTTTTTTAACGGAGGTGTTTTAACACGAGGTATTTTAATTTTGAACATTCAAATACGTACTCATAAAAAAATATAAGAAAATTTAGGTTTAAAAGTAAGTGCAATTAACATTATCACAAATTTATTATCTTACAAAAAATGCTCTGATTAAATTTAAAAATTCTGCCAGCATTTTGGGCACCTTTTCCTCTACCCCTCGACTTTTTTTTTTTTTTTTTTTTTTTTTTTTTTTAAATATTAGGACACATTCACACACGGCTGGTTAGCCCCATACTGAACCATTTCTAGCTCGTATTATGGTTGTTAACACAACTGATATACTACATATACATACATACATATTATATAAATACATATTTAACACCCAGACCCACAGCCAACAAATTTAGTTAAGCACAAAGATGTTGACCGGGCCGGGAATCGAACCCGGGACCTTCTGATTAGCAGACCGGCATGGTAATCTTTACGCTAACGAGGTCGTCTTTTTTTATATGACTATTGTGTTGATAATAAATAAAGGTTTAGTGTAAAAGTAAGGTTTTAGTGGGTAAATATCCAACATAACCTGGCTACGCCCCATTGTAGCCAGGTTTTTAAAGATTCCCCCTCGTCAACAAAAGAAAGGCGACAGTTATAATTGAAATTAAATATTTTTGTTTGTCCACGACTCTATTTCCATTTAAAACATGTAGCTTACCAAGAAAAGCTTCTTTCCGAAATTGCCTCAGCTCAATAAAACATTTCTCCGCTCGCCAAAATAAACAAAGTGTTTGCTATTTGTCCGCCGAAGTCTATTTATAACAAGATACTCTTGGACATCACTGAAACGAGCTCGTTTTGTTAACCCCAGTACAACTTGTTTCAAAAATGAACATATAAAAATGTATCACGTTTACTGCGTTTCAGGTTAAAAAATAGTGACTTATCTATTAGCAAAATAGATAAGTCAGTATTTATCAAAATATTTTCAAGTGTGTAATTGTCCTACGTATTATTGAATCTCGACACAAAAACGACGGGGTGATTTAAGTTATATAAAAATGTATCACGTTTACTGCGTTTCAGGTTAAAAAATAGTGACTTATCTATTAGCAAAATAGATAAGTCAGTATTTATCAAAATATTTTCAAGTGTGTAATTGTCCTACGTATTATTGAATCTCGACACAAAAACGACGGGGTGATTTAAGTTTGACGTCTCTCTCTCTATGTGTGTGTGTGTGTCTGTATGTGGCATCGTAACGCCCGGGTGGATGAGATATTGATTAAGTTTTTTTCATAGGAGTGTTGGGCCTATTTTCATCTTGTCGGAGTTTACTAAATTTTAAATATATACTAATTTCCGTTCAGTAACCTATCTTTGCTGACATCTCGTGAAAATTTACTTGTTTCAACATGTAATTACCATTTTGGTTGATAGTTCATCTTAGTTTTTAGTATACACAATCGGCGCGCGCTTACTTTTTAAATTATATTTTTTATCAATTTATAGACTATGCAAAATTATCAGGGTCATACAATCTTATTTTCTTAAAAGTATACAATGACTGTGATTGTAATCTTATTACATCATGCTGGTGAATAATGTTTAATATTTATATTTATAAAAAACTCAACGCTTACACCTCTAAGACCAAACGCAAAAAGTGGCAAAATAACTTCCGCTGTTGGAACGTGACATTATGTTTACTCAGCTGCTGTGAGGACATCCGATAACTAAGTGGGTGTCGGTGTAAAGCTAAGCATGTACTGAATAAACATTGTTACTGCCTGTAGCTCGGCTAACTAGGGTGATCTGACACGATAATCTAGGTTAAGCTGCTGCTTAACCTGTCGATGCAGACATTCTTTGGATGGTTGACCATGTACAAGACTGTCTTTTTAAAAAACATTTTCATCAAGGAGCTACCATGAAACGGATGACACGTTAAATTGTAGGTTCTGACTATTAGACACGTGACTACGTTACATCAAAAAAAACTACCACCCAACTACATAAAAAAAAAGTTCTCTTTTGGCCCCCAAAACATACGATTCCAAACCAGAATCCACCAATACAGAATAGCCTTTACGAAATTGGTATAAAAACTTGGAAAACCAAGATTTTAATTTACACTTATACTCTACCTCTGACTAAACATTTTGTGTTAGCCGCTATCTCGGATCTAAAATTTATTCCAATGTATGTTTTTTTATCAAGCTTTTTCATTTGACACCTATATTGGGGCAGTTGTGAAAGAATATGTCTTACGCCATGATGACCAAGATGGCGCTTACAACAAGGTAAGGTTCCCATTCGGGAGTTACGGTGCCACAGACAGACACACACTAACTCACACACAGACACGTCAAACTAATCTTCTAAGTCGGTACGCTCTTGACAGAGCGGTCGTGGTCGTCAAGAAGTAGTGGTGGATGGGACAGATAGTACACGCCTCACGATGCCTCGCCATTTTTCTCTGTTAGAGGTCATCCTGGCGCACTCGTGTAACTGGGGTACCCACGATTGTCCTTATTTGGTCAGTCAATCGAGTGGGTGACCTCCCGCGCGGTCTAGTACCCTCTACTTTGCCCTGTCAAACTAATAATACCCCGTTTTTCGTCGGGCCTAAAAACAACAACCCAACACCATATGTTAAAGTTCACTTTCGTCCACCAAAACATACAATTCTAAACAAGAATCTATCAATACCGTCTAGCCTCAACGAAATTGCAACAAACCCATCTCCCGAGTCAAATAACGGACCGTAAAACCTTCCTAGTGCTATATAACTCGTAGATTTACACTTCAATTCGAGAGCACGCAGGCTTCGACACAATCGAATCCCTTGTTGGTTGCACAATAGGAAAATATGGGTCTTAGAATAGAGATGGTATTATAGTTTATAGTTTATTTATTAACTTGCAACACATGTATGACATAAGGCTATGTTACATGTACCCTGTTGTAATAGGGCGTAGCAAGAGGCACTGGCTAGCTTTCCTCCAAGGCAAACTAGACAGTGTCTTTACAATATGACTATTAATAATTATACAATACTATAATTATATACAAAACTACTTATGACTAAAATATTATTACTACACAGTATAACATATTATATTTATTTATTATCACAGCTCTATTACTTTGAAACAATAATTAATTTATTGTTGATATATTTTTGCATATTAAAGTACACATTGTGAATGTTCATAGACAAAATATAAAATACATTTATTCATACTAATTTATCATCAAAGAAGTCTTTTAGTTCGTAATAACATTTTTTGATAAGTATCTGTTGAAGTTTATTGTAAAAGATGTTAAACTTGGTTTCTTTTTTTATTGAGTCAGGAATATGATTATAGATTCTGATTGACATGTATATTGGCCCATTTCTGTAAATTTCTAGTCTAGGTTCAGGTAGTTTTAATTTATATTGTCGCCGTGGATTTGGATCTGTTTCAAAAAAATGTGGATGTTTGCGTACAAATGTTGCAGATTCTAAAATATACATTGAAGGTAACGTTAGTATTTTTTGGGATATAAAGTGAGGCCGGCAATGACTACGTGTTTTTATGTTGACAAGTATTCGAAGACACTTTTTTTGCAATATAAATAATTGTTCTGCTTCACAACTATTTCCCCATAGTACTATACCATACTGCAACCACGAATGAGCGTATGCATAATAAGCTGTTTTGGCTGTTTCTAAGTTACTTTGTATTTTTAAAGTTGCTAGTGCGTAGGTGAACTGATTTAGTTTGGTTTTTATTTTTTCTATATGGCTTTTCCAGGTTAAGTGTTTGTCAAGTTTCATACCTAAAAGGTCACATTCTTCTATTTCTTCTACATTTAGATTTTTGGTGAGTGTGTTAAGGTTTAATTTTTTTCTTTGGTGTGGGTGAAACTGTACTAATTTTGTTTTGTTAGTATTAATTTCAAGATTGTGTCTTTCAAGCCAATTTTTAACGTTGTCGAATGTGTTTGTTATGTGATCTAGACTAATGTGATTATGATCAATTTTGAATATGAGGGATATGTCATCTGCAAAGAGAATACTAACAGAGTCTATTATGTTAGGTAAATTGTTTATGTATATGAGGAAGAGGACGCATCCCAAAACGCTCCCTTGGGGAATTGACCAGTTGGTAGTTGTGGTGTCAGATTGGATTGATTCAATGATTTGTTTGTTATGATGATGATAATCTATTTGTACGTATTGCTTTCTGTTACTAAGGTAAGAAGTAAGCCAACGCAAAGGCTTTCCTCTGATACCTATTTCAAAGAGTTTTTTCAAAAGAATTTCGTGGGATACCTTGTCATACGCCTTGGTCATGTCTAAAAGTAGGCCGATAGAATAATGTTTGTTTCGCATATTATTAAGTATTTCTTGCACATACGTAGTCACAGCTAGTGTGGTAGATGATTTTTTTCTAAATCCAAATTGGTTTTTAGAAAGAAGCTTATATTTTTCTAGAAAACTGTATATACGATTTGTAACTGCTCGTTCGAAAACCTTAGAAATTGTTGGTAGGAGTGCAATAGGTCTGTATGAGGCCATGTTTTGAGCTTTGCCCTGTTTTTTGAGGACAGGTCTGATTTTTGCGATTTTAAGTAGTTCTGGGAACTTTTCCTCGTCTATAGATTTATTAATCATATATGTTATTATAGGACTTAACTCCGGGGCGCAGAATTTAACTAATGTTGGGGGGATATCATCGAATCCATAGCTAGTTTTGGTGGAAAGCCCACTTATTATACCTAGTATTTCTTTTTCTGTAACATAATTTAGGAACATTGAGTTGATAGCTTCTTTTGTTTTGGAGGAGATAGGGACTGGTTCGTTATCATTTAAAGCTGAACTCGAAACGTTAGAAGGTTTGCCAATTGAAGCAAAGAATTTGTTAAATGAATTGGCAACTAATTTAGGTAGGCTTATTTTATGTTTATTGTTTACTAATTCTATATTTTTTAATAAATTATTTGCTTTTTTGTTTGTTGTTTCTTTGATTATGCTCCACATAGTTTTTATTTTATTATGGGCTTTTGTCATTTTTTTGATATTGTTAAGTTTTTTAGATGTTTTGATGCATTTTTTAAGCTGTTTTGTATATTGTTTGTGATGGTGTTTAATATATTTATTTTTAGATTCATTACTTAATGTTTTCAATAATCTTTTGTGTCTACATGATATTTTTAATCCTTTTGTTAGCCAGTTGTTTTTTATTCTTTGATGGAATTTAATTTGTTGATATGGAATGTAAATGTTTAAGAGTTCGGTTAATTTTGAATTAAACTTGTTATAGTTTTCGTCAATATTGTCATCACACTTTATTATATCTTGCCAATTTATTTGATTTAGAGCAGATTTAAAAGCAGCTTGGTTATTATTTGAAAAGATACGTTTTTGGGAAGTGATTTTAGTATAGGTGTTTTTTGTTCTTGAAGATTCAAACTCATAATATATGACTTGGTAAGTTACAGACTGAGGTTACGAAAATAGACTGAAGCAGTCTTTGGAGAATACTCAAAGCATTTGCCTATGTCTATATCATTAATGTATAGTCAACTAAGATAATTGAAATATAATAATAATCGTGATAAGTAATAAATAAATGCAGTATTTATAACACAATAAATTAAATTAATATGTCAATGTCAAAACCTTAAAATTAAAACTTAACCTAACCGATATAGGCATAATCTTATTTATTTCCATTATAACATGTTAATATTCAACATACAAGAATAGTTTTGATAGTGGTAAATTGGAAACGAAAATGCGTAAATATGATAATTGTGATAGTTGTGCAATAGACCTACCTGGAACTTCATTAGAATGCAATGAATTATGTATCTCATCAATAAAATTAATTTTAAGCGAATTATTTTCCAGTGATTGTGTGACTTTAAACATATGTTCTTATTAATATTAATGTATAAGCATTGTTTGATTTAATACAATTATTTGAATATTGTGAAGCTTACATATAAGTAATTAAGCTTCAAATTACCTATTCTTTATGGATCTATGTATTTGTATCATTCACAATCTGGAGAGCAATCTTTAAGCAATAGTATTACTCAATTCAATAATAATTATAGAACCACAGAAACACAAACAATAAAAATTTGATTAAAATTTGTATTATCACGATTCAATTAAATTCTGCAAGACTAAGGTCTGTATATTATTTGGTCTGAAAAGACAAGATAGTCTGGGATAGGCAGGCCAATACGTGTTCGGGGTCGATTGCAAGCAACAGCGGTAGTAGGAACATTTGCCAAAAAATTCTAGATGTGAGACAAATATTTAAAGAAATGTATGAAATACCTGCCTTACTTTAGGTATTGGCTTGTGAATTTTGTATGCAAACGAGACTGAGTAGTCAAAATTGAATGCTTCAAAGTTATATGCAGCCTTTTTACTGTGAGAAATCTCCAGCAAGATACCTGACTGAAGTGGGACGCAGCCGGTTTATGTGGAATTCTTAACCGTCGAAATCCTTTCTATACCCGAATCCACTGCATAAGTGAATGCTTCAAAGATATAAATTTAAGCTTTGTACTGACACTTAACAGTGACATTCAAGTATTTCTGACACTTGCGGCATATGAGGGAGCTACTAGTTCATATATGGCAAATAACGGAAAGTGAATTCAAACGAATGTTAATAAAACAAGTGCAATAACATAATTAAATAACAATAGTTTATTGGAACTGCGATTTATATGTGAATGTGGAACAGGCGATTCAAGTTGATTGTTATAAACTAATAATACTAAAGCATGAGCATTTGATTGTCGATTCTGTTTTTAGGTTAGTATTCCACCAGTTGATATTTGTAAGTTTTGTAAAATTTAGTTGATTTTCACGAATAAACTCTGTTTTTAGATTAATTACATCGTGTTATGTTTTAAGAAGAAAGCAGTGTCTTCTTTATGTACATATATGCAGCCTTTTGACTGTAAGGAATCTCCAGAAAGATACCTGGTTGAAGTGAGACGGAGCCGAGTTATGTGGGATTCTTAACCGTTGAAATCCTTTCGATACCCGAATTTGCCGCCTTATTGAGGTCCCCAAGCCCTTCAATGGAAACGCATCGAAGCCTTTCTAATATGCAATAGTACCTTGCTAATATTCTTGATTTACTTTGACTAATCGTTCAACAAATAGTTTAATCTTCACTTACCGAGCTAGTGGAGCGAGCGAGGTCTTTGCATCAACTGGCTAATTTTGCTTTCGTATGTCTGTATGTATGTTGGTTTTCGCGAAGAGGCCGTAAATTTAAACCAGCCTTGACGAAACTTGGTATACAAGTCCCACTCAGTTTTTCATCTCACTCAGGATCACAATAATTCTTTTCAGGCGTTGACTGGGGGATGATTCCCACAAAAAGAGAGAATTTTGCTATTTACGGGTACGTAAATAGCACTGCAGCTAAAATATTATAAATATGTATAAAATTTGTTAAGTAATTGTAGAGATATAGTATCAAATAGTATAATATATAACAAAAGCAGTATATGGCTTGGCGCGGATACTGTTGCCCCGCAGCACAAGATCGAAAGATACGTAGCGCGGGGCACAATATCTCTACAACGTACCACACATTCTATTGTTAATACTCTTTTCAATGTCCATTATATTTATGTACGTACACATTTTGTAAATGAAAAAATATAACAAATTATTGTATTTTGTTTGTGGAATCATTTATTTTTATAATACAGCGTAATCTCTATATAACGCCACTGAAGGGACTGTGCATTTTATGGAGTTATAGAGAGTGGTCGTTAATTGGAGAGAATATGTATGGAATATAAGCTAAACCAACTAAAGCCAATTTCGATGCTTTATTTCGACGCTTTATAGAGTTTGTCGTTAAATCGAGTGACGTTACACTGTACAAACAATGTTCCAAAAAATTATTTACCAAATCTATTGTTCGGAGATATTCTAATCTAATCAAGTTTATATTGAAGAGGTGCCAAAATGTAAATATGAAGATAAATTTTAATAACCTAATATAACTTAATAATAGAGTACAATTACATAAGTATTATTTATAGAATAATTTATTTTCAGTACACAATACGCTGTACAAAAATGCGAAACAAATAAAGGTAGGAACGTCATTGAGGGGTTCTCAAATATCTGTCTCGAAGCTCTAGAGCTAACCCTCGACACTGCAATACTCCATCCTCTCCAACCTTCCTGAGGTCAGATATTGGATACACAGAGTTACCAGTAAAGTGTAAAACTTTTTGCCTATTCTTTACGAATGACTTGTTCTTCCTGTATTGCTATATGAGAAAAGTTAAGCTATTTACAAAGATGAAATTGTATAATTGAATTCAACTGGATAAGGTTATACGTAGTAATCCAATTTTATTTAGTTTTTTTTTTAGTTTGAAAGTTATTTTATTGGGAGTATTTTCAGCTGTGTTTGATTAAAATTTGTTGAAGATGGCTGTGGCAACAAAATGACAGATAACTTTTTTTAGAAAAAAGTTATCTGTCATTTTGTTTTGGTTCAAGGATTTGGCCGAAGACAGAACTACCTGGAAAAAACTCCACAGACAAGAGCCCAGCTCTTAAATATTGAATGAATGAATATTGAAAAATGAGAAAAGTTTAGCTATTTACAATGATGAAATTCTATAATTGAATGTAACCATAGAAATAAAACAGAAACAACTGGATAATTTTATACGTGGTAATCCAATTTTATTTAGTTTTTTTATGAAAGTTATTTTACTTGGGAGTATTTTTAGCTGTCTTTGATTAAAATTTGTTGAAGATGGCTGTGGCAACAAAATGACAGATAACTTTTGTTTTCTTCCCGTATTGCAAAATGAGAAAAGTTTAGCTATTTACAATGATGAAAATGTATAATTGAATATGACCATAGAAATAAAACATAAACAACTGGATAACAAATCAAAGCTTTTGTTTAACCGAAATTCGTAAATTCTCAACTGAAAATTTAACGGGCCCGGAAATTGCTATCCTGCCAATGGCAGATTAATTGTGGCGAATTTCCGTACATTACCAATTTAAATTCAGATGTTTTTTTGTAAATGTAAACCAAGATTACGACTATTCTAAGCTCACGAGTGTTTTTGGAATTTACTTTATACGGGTTTTGGAATATAGCATATGATGTATTTTTTCTAATATATTTTTTTAAATTACGCTAGAACCGTTATTTTAGTTTGACTACACAATATACTGAATATTTACACACAATACTACACAATAGACTGATTTTGTTTTACATTTCCAATTTTTATTTTTCACTAGATACTAAAATTATTTTTAAGTTGTAATTACTAACCCATGGACCCCTTCTGTAGTCTGAATAAAGAAAATTTTAAATTTGAATTTGAATATACTGATATTTTAATAAAAAAATAATGGCAAATATTCATATATTATGTAAGTGACGATGAGCCAAGGTGACGTGTGTCATTTGTCAAATCGCATTGTGACGTTACATTTCATTATGTTTGCTAACAAACTTTCATTTATTCTGTGACAATTTGTACGAGCAAGCCTCTCTCGTGACGTCATCAGTGTAGCGCGGAAAATGAGAGCGTCATATTTAAACATAAATTTGAAACGTATTATATTATTAATCATTTTATCATGAAGCGGTAAAACAAATTGTTCCATATTAAATATCTATGAGCGGTACTATTCATTTCAAAAGCTTACGACTTGATCCGTGACACGTCTAGTGACATTTGACACACTTTCCAAACAAATGCGCTAAAATATGTCATTTGTTTTGTAACGTGACATTGGCGAAATTACGGCCATACCGTAGAGGCCTTAGACAAAGATAGAATAGAATAAAATGTCATTTGTTTTAATAGTAAATTATTATTCTTATATTATTACTAGCTGACCCGACAAACGTTATTTTGCCTCACTTAGGGGTATGAAAAATAGATAGTGTAGCTTATAGTACACGTTCGTAGATTTACCATAGCAGCGCCATCTATTGATTACTTACTCAACCCAGTCGAAAGGTATCGACATCTGTTAAAATCATTTGGAGTTTTACAGATAATTGTGACAGTCAAATAATAACAGACAATAATTAGCAATAAATTTTAATTGCGACTATAATTTGAGATTTAAACTATCCTATCTCTCAAGTTGGATCGAACTGCACATGGTGTACGAATTTTGTTATAATCGGTTAAGCGGTTTAGGAGTCCATTGAGGACAAACATAGTGACACGATATTTATATATATTAAGATTACAACAATTAAATACGAGACATGTTCTAGCATACATTTTTGTAAATTATACCACACATAGTAGTGACGTCAAAGCCCAAGTCGCATAGCATTCGAACAACGTTGAACATGAATATAATATTAAATATCGGAACCTTCGCCAGACATTCAAATCAGATTGAATAACGAATTCTGCAAGTCAACTTTGCAAAGTTACCAAGTACATATTAAGTAAGAACATACATTAACATAATGAATGGGTGCTTAAAGATGTGAATTCGAAAGTACGCCAATAAATTATGAATCGACGAACCCAAGTCAATGAGCATTCAGTAATTCATCCCTCTGAAATACAATACCTACTCGTATCTCTTAAATAGAAATCATGACATTACGGAATCCTTCTATTTCGATAAATTAAGATTAAAGGCAAAGCTACTAGCGTTTGGGCACATTTGCACCGAGAATCTCTTAATAACGATAGCAAATAAAAGAGCCTCCTTATTAAAAAAAAGTGAAGGTGAAGATAAATAAGTAGAAAATACAAAAAAAGTGGTTAACTTTCTTACGAAAGATGGCCACCTCTACATAATATTAAGTAGGAAGTTTTCAACATTTTTAATTTTCATTTGTTGTTTTATATACTTTTTTAAGTACACAAACAATATTTTAGTAATACTTATTACAAGGGTTTTTTTCCATATTTTAATACGTACGTGCATACAATAACAAAGAAACAAAAATATTCTTATATTCCTTTTAAATTGAGTACGCTTATGTCATAATAATTGCAAAGAGTTAATAACTAACTAACAATGTAAGAGGTACATTGAAGAGACACTGTGCCCCGCGCTAAGTATCTTTCGATCCAGTGCTGCGGAGCTACAGTTTCATCCGCGCCGAGCCATTTACCGCTTTTGTTAATAGATTATACATAATTATTAGTAGTCATTAATTATTATTGTTGGTAATAAATTCTAACATAATTATTATTGGTAATAAATTCTACCTGAATCTCTAGTAGTTCTAAGAAACTTGCCTACTACGCAAAGCTGACTACTTTCAGAACCAACTTAACTTAAACTACTAGCCCATTCAAGCAACGAAACGTAAAACTTCCCAAGCCTACAGAAGTGGGTTTATATCTCGACACAATTTTCTACTCAACTACGAATGCGTTGCAAAAAGCTCGCGAGCAAACTTTTTTATTTATCGGCTGGAAATGGCAATACTGTCTCGGGCCGTAACCGTTCCAGGCGAGTTACGTTTTGATCCTACCAAATGGAACTACTGTAGTGCCAAGAAAATTTATTTGCTAAATTCTGTGTCGACTAGCATTACCTTAATTGTGAATAATGATGTAGTATTTCAATAGTAGTATGTATATTTATTGTTTTAAGCAGCCAAAACTATGTGTAAAATTTATAAAATAAGGCACATAACATTAGGTGTAGCTAAATAACACGACCAGGAATAAAATCAAATTTAACTAGCGGCAAGAAAGAGTAACTTTTGGATTCTTGACTTTGTCTATGGTCATTCAGAACTCTGGCACATTTTACAAATGATTAATAAGTAAGTTCTATGATCGACTGTAAAGCAACCACCATGCTGCCACCATGGCGGTACGACCTCGACTCACACAACCCAGACTGGAAGACCGTTGTCCAGGACAGACAAAAGTGGAGGGACAGACAAAAGTGGAGCGACAGTCTATTCATTTCAGCTATTTTTGCCACTACAGTAGTATCTAAAATTGGAGCTATTGGGAAAAGATTCCGTCGATGGGTGCTTGAAATGTGAAACTTCGCTCTGAAACCGTATTCTACCGTTTGCGAATGGGGCTCGGAGTGAGGGCGGTTATTTATCCTTGAAACCACTGAAATGAGGGTTATACTTTGCCCGAACGCCTTTTTGGGTCACACAATATCATAATTAGATAGAAAAGCTTGAATAAACAAAATAAATTCAATTAATTTTATCTTTGTAATTAGATTATGTATGGTTACGTTTATTGAGAGTGTTTGCTCAGAATAATTAAATAAATCGAATGTTTTTAGGCAAAAAAAAATATTGAAATATTTATGAGTGCACTGGTTGCGGTAATTTGTGTCGTTTAAGTACATGCTTATATTATTACGAGTATTCAAACTGATAAGGAGTCAGATTTAATATACACTAATTTATTAATAATGATAATAATGTAAAGCCACTGATGATAATGATAATGTTGCATAAATAATTTTGTCATATGCTTTTTAAAATGCCTAATTATGATTAAAATGTACGCGTATCAAATTTGATCGAAATAAAAGTAAACATTCAACATCAAACTATAACTGTTCCTCGAAATACGAGTTGATTCCAAAACCTTTCAATGAATTATCATAATAACAACAACTTTTATTTCCTGATAGTCTTGACGAGTATTAACATTAATAATTGGATCGTATAAAAGGTGTGCAGTTGCAAAATACAGCATCACTCTCATTGCATCAGTCGACGTAGTCGCAACAACAACAAATCAGACAAAATGGTTGCGAAGGTAAATATTTTTATTTGTACATTCTTCCTTATATGTATTCCTTATTACTTGTGACACCTAATACAATTTAACCACTATGGGAGTTCTCATGGGCGATAACATCGTGGTTAGTGCCCGAACCCTTCCACGAAAGACAAATGTCCTCGGATTTTGTGGTCCTAAACATGTAACAAACGTTTTCTCAATGTGTTGATTTTATCAATTCATCGTAAAGCGAGTGCAAGTCCACATATTACTTGAAAAACAAGTAATTGGACTTGTTCGGATATCGGAACAGGGTCGGCAGCTTGAAAAGCAGACGTTTTGCCACCGAGCCAAATACTTGCTTCATTACTATACATACAATACAATACAAGAATCCTTTATTGTACACCAAAAACAAACAAAAACAATAATTTCACTCGAATATTAAATTATTAATAATAATACGTACTCGTATATTAAACTGCTTGCGTTGAACCTGTCCTTTGTTGTGATTTGAAAGCTTTTATTTTCTTCGAGACCTTAGCGCAAAAAGATGCAAGACAGAACCAGCTGCCACCGACCAAATATTAGTTTTATCTACATTTACTACAGTAATTCCAGTAGTTCTTAGTGCTAAAAAGATTAGCAGCACCTAATCCAGCTAATTCAACAGCAATAGTGGATCTGAACGAACCTACATGTTTTTAATTAAACATTGGTGAAATGTTCCGAATAATTTACATACCTATTTGGAATGTGAAACACGTTCCTAGTCAATTCGTTGTTACGGTTACCTTTAGCAATGTTGGAATGATACAAAACATTATGTAGAATAAAAGCCTGAAAGCGTAAAAAAGTGGAGGTTTTCGTTTTTTGTTCACGTCAAATATGGTTAATGAAGTGTAAGATAAAGGTGAACCAGCTAAAATTATCAAAATTTTCTTCTTCTTGATTTGAGAGACATTTTGTTTTCTTTATTTCCCAGTTCGTCGTCCTCCTTGCCGTGGCCGCGGTGGCGTCCGCGAGCAACTTCAACAGCTTCTCGTACAGCGTGGCGGACCCGCACACCGGCGACTTCAAGAACCAGATCGAGGCTCGCGCCGGCAACAACGTGCAGGGCCAGTACTCGCTGCTGGAGGCTGACGGCACGCGCCGCACTGTCGACTACGCCGCGGGAGCTGAGGGCTTCAACGCCGTCGTGCGCAAGGACCCCGCTCTCATCGCCGCCGCTCCTCTCTCCTACGCCGCTCCTCTCTCCTACGCCGCTCCTCTCTCCTACGCTGCTCCCATCGCCAAGCTCGGAGCCATCCCTTACGCCGCTGCTCCCATCGCCAAACTTGGCGCCTTCCCTTACGCCGCTCCCTTCGCCGGTGCCTACCCTTACGCTCGCTACCTGTAGGTACTAAATGAAGTGATCCCTTGATTCAATACTGGCTGTAAATAAATGGTTATAGTTCCTACTTTCCTGTATTTTAATTTCAAGTTCCTTTTGAAGATGAAATAGAAGACGAAATGTAGGCTTTTTCAAGCTTACATTTTCACGTATTGATATGAAGCTACACTACTATGCCAAATATGGTATGATGGTTAGTTAGTGTGCTATTAAGTGTTTTGGAAAAAACATCTTTATGTAGAGTGTAGAGTGCGTATATTTTTAAGTGAACCGTTGGAAATTTTCTACGTTCTAGCCCGGTAGCCTTAAAATTGGAATGGTGGGTAATGATTTTAACTCTCACATAAGTGCATTACACATAGATAAAACTCAGTGCCAACATAATTATTGTCGTCTCATTGTAAGGAAGTTAAAGAAGTTCCGCAAATAACCTGTTATAATTCTTACTTGTTCTCTCCACTAGTCACATTGATTGCCTTTCAAGTTGTACCAAAATATCAAGGCCATCAGAAGTGTAACTCTCATCTCAAAATAACTTCGAACTGGCGGCGATGGCCTTTGAAGTTAACAGAGGCGAGAGTTATCGATCGGTGTGTGGAAAATTTATCGATAATTATAAAAAAAAAATGTTTTATTATTCCAAACACGGAATGATGTATAGAGATTTGTATTTTACATTCATAGCGATATTGATATTTAATTTAACTTTTTTTAATGTAATTTCCTAATGACAGTAGTTACTTAATTTTATTTTTAATAGTACTTATAACGATGACTTTGTTGGCGTAATGGTTACCATGCTGGACTGCAAACCTGAATGGACCCTGGTTCGATTCCAGATGAGCAAAATGTGTTTGCTGTCAGTATGGGTGTTAAATATGTACCGGTATAAAGTTTTTATGTTTGTTTATACGAGTATATAGTATATCAGTTGTGTTAGCAAATATGATACAAACTAGAAATGGTTTAGTATGGGGCTTACCAGCAGTGTGTCAAATGTGTCCTAGTATTTATTTACTTACTAGGCGCAAAAAAAAATGCTAAAATAACTGCTAAAAAATATATACCAAATAATATAATATTTAGTACATAGTTATATTCCCATAGTCGTAGATATATAAACATATAACCCTGTAGTCTTAAGTATAAGCATATAACCCTGTATGAAAGCTGATGCGGCATAGCGACGATTCATAGAATCCGGCCACCCGGGCTTTGCCGTATCAGCAAACATTTCATTAGAAATAAGACCTAGCATTAAGATCAGTTTTAGAATAAAATCTTCGACACTCAACACCTATTTTAAGTAGTTTAATTTTATAATAGTTTTTAAAAAGATATTGAAGCGCTCCCGATTCCTAACTGGCGCAGCCGGTAGGATAATCGGCTGCTGTCATCGCGAGTACCGAGCGTAGAATCCGTGAAAAGTGTACGAGCGTGGCAGCATTGGTGGCTAGCAGCATCGCGTGGAGCCATCCGATTATCCACGAACCAAATAAATGAGTTGGACGTCGGCGATGCGGGGCATGTAAGTGGCACACCCAGAGTAAAATCCTCCGCTTGTTCCACCCATTCCCATCCAATATCTTGTGTTAAAATCACACATTTAGTTTAAGTTTGTGACTGAAACTGCACACATTAAATTAAGGAAAACGTAGCGAAAATTGCTCGTTTTAGTTAAGAAAATTGTGACTGAAACTGCACACATTAAATTAAGGAAAACGTAGCGAAAATTGCTCGTTTTAGTTAAGAAATTGTATTTTTAAGTAATTATAGATTAGGTTAACGTGACTTAAACCGCACATAGTGTTTAGATATTTTTAGTTTTTTTTTGTGTTATACTTACTAAGAAAAATGGTTGACAACGCAGCGCAATTAGCACCTCCCCTTCTAAGGGATATGTTAAAACTAATTCCTGAATATGAGGGTGACGCGAATACGTTAACATTGTTCTTAAAAAAGTGCGAGTATGTTATCCAACATTTCCAAGGAAGTAATCAGCGAAATGAGTATCTGATGCAATGCATCACTAGCAAATTAAAAGGGAAGGCCGCCGCGTTAGTCAGTGAGAGGGAAGATTTTTTAAATTACGACAACCTGAGAGAACTACTAATTCAACATTTTGGAGACCCTCGCAGCGAGAAGTCAGTGGCCATCGAATTAGAATCGATGAAGTTAAAATCCGGAGAAACGTACCTAGAATTCTGCGGCCGCATTCAAAACGTAAGGGCCACCCTTTTTGCAAAAATTAACCAAAATTTAATAAATTCAGACGAAGTAAAAAACGCTAAAAGACTAATACATAACAACACAGCCCTTAATGTATTCTTATACAATCTCCCAGAGCATATGGTCAGGGTCATACGTTTGAAAAATCCGAAAAACCTAGAGGACGCCTTAAAACAGGTAATAGAAGAGGTGAATTTCCATGAGCAATATCAGATAAAAGCTAAACTCTTAAATAACCAAAACACAGTAAACTGGAAACCTCCGCCTCAAGCTTCTCCACAATTTAAATTCGGAGTCCCAAATCAAGGTCAGTATAGGCCACAGTTATTTACCTCGCAACCTATACGACATCCGATGCAGTCGGGCTTCAAACCAAACTTTCAAGCTCACCAGTATACTCCGCAACCCCAAGCAGCACCGTTTGGGTATCGACCTCCGCTACAAATGAATCAAGGTGGGTTTAGACCTCAAGTAGGACAGTTTGGATATAGACCCCAACAGTTTGGCTACAGACCACAGCCGGGACAATTCGGGTATCAACCCCCGCAACCTCAGAGCTATCGACCACCACAGCTATTTTCAGGCGACGTGACAATGAGAACTGCACCAGCCCTGCCAAAGGTACCCATTAACGAGATGCAAGTAATGGAAGAAGGTATGTACATGCCTTACGATTATAACACCCCTATATATGGCACATACGACGAGCAACAGGCAATCGACGCTAATTATTACACCGAAGCTGGCGCCGAGCAGCCTTGCCAACCGGAAATGGATCCTGACGAAAAGGAAGAACAGATAAGTGCGAAAAATTATTGTATTACCTTTGTCCAAAAGCCCGAGGTAGTTGAACTAAATTACGACCGTTCTCGAAAATTACCATACATGAATATCCCTGAAATAAACGGCAAATTTATGATAGATTGTGGTAGTAGCAAATGTTTCATTAGCCCATCTAAAGCCGATCAGTACTACGCAGCGTACAAGTCTTATAAATTGTTTACAGTTAATAGTACGCATGCCTCTAGCGCGCATAAAGAAGTAATTAACATCCCACTCTTTTCGGCTTTTAATGCGGACTGCGAACAAAAGTTTTATATCTACGAAGTAGACCCAAAATATGACGGCGTGATTGGATTAGATTTGATGCTTAAACTTGACGCTAAAATAGATTTAGAAAATCGAATTTTCAAAACTAAACGCGCCTCGATCCCCATCAAACTCGACAGTGACCAGGTCCTAAATTTAACTTCGTGTAGTGAAAACCGCGTGAAACTACCGGTAAACTGTAAGAAACCGCTTATCAACGAACCACCTCAACTCAACGAAAATATAACATGCGATATAAACTATACTACCGTTTTGGCTGAAGTAGAAGTAGAACAACTAAAACACAAGAACGAGCAGTTAAACGCTAACGCGGACTCACTGTCACACCTAAAACTTAATGCATTAAGTACTGACGAACTCGGTGACGATATACCAATGATAGTTAATTTAGAAAACCGTGACTCCAACGCCGACCGCGATCACTCAGATACAATATCTATTTCAGACTCTGAAAGGACCGAAACTGACAGCCCCATCACTGTTTCTGACCCTGATACAATAGATAATATATTTAAAAAGGAACCCGAATGTTTAGTGCGCACGGATTCAAGCTCCAGCGCTACCGAAACAATACAATCTGGTAGAGACTTAGAATCATTAGGCATACCAATACTACATGAAGCCATAGACACCAAACCAAATCAAATACTAGTGTTCCACAAATATGAAAATGAATTGCAAATGACCGATTTATCCACAAAACATCAAAAAATCTTAGAAGTATTTCTACCTCACGGAAAACCCGATTTTATCTGTACGTTTCTAAAAAAGTACATAAAACCAAAGTTAAAATATTTCATATATTTCGAAACGCCTCAACTCCGACGCGAATTTAGTAACATTGTGACGTCATTATTTAAAAAGGACTCAATTAACTTCCAGGAATGTACCGAACGAGTAATAAATGTCGAAGGTGAGGATGAACAGAAGCTTATAATAAAAAAATTACACGAAGGAAAAACTTGTCATCGCGGTATAACAGAAACAGTAAAACGAATAAAAAGAAACTATTTTTGGCCAGATATGCGCGAAACCGTCGCAGCAGTAATTAATTCGTGTGATAAATGTAGAGCCTCTAAGTACGATCGTAAACCCCTTAAACCATTTTTACAACTAACCGAAACGCAAGACGCCCCGTTCCAAGAACTTTTCATAGACATATTTCCAATAGAATCAAAATCATATTTTACAGTAGTAGAGCGACTCCATTCGACCTTATCTGAGATTTTACCAGCATTTAAAGAAGGTCAAGAGCTACACGCAAGAGCAGTAAATAAAAGACAATTGAAGTATAAACCAAAATACCAAAAAGCAATAGTAACCGGTAAAGCACAACTAAACGTAGTATCCATAAAAATCAGAGACAGAGATACTAAGGTCCCAATTAGAAACATAAAACGCCCTCCACAGATGGTGCTTCCTCCTGATGACGGCGATGGTCATCCAAGCCCAAGACCTCCCGAGCCAGGGCCTTCAACTTCAAGAAATAACTGAAAACCCAGGTCTTCTCCCAGTAAAGCAAGGCCGTGCGTTTCTACAATACGAAAACTGGTCAATTATAAAAACTATAGAATTAACAGGTATAACTTCTGACTTACAATTTAACACGAAACAATACTCTAAATTTTGTGCTAAATTATCCTCTTCTAAAAATGTTTCCTCCATTATTAATAAACTAAAAGATTTCCAGTTACAAATAAATTACATCCGCGATGAAGCTACAGAGAAATTACAACAGTTAATCCCGAGTAAGCGCGTAAAACGCGGTCTTATGAATCCACTAGGCTCTCTAATCAAAGTCATAACAGGAAATCTAGATAACGACGACGCTATCCATTTCGAACAGTTATTAACAGATACAATAACTCGCGAGCAAGCTATTTCTAATAAGATCACCATTATTTCCGAAATGTTGGACCACATAGTCAATTCAAGTAAAATTGTAAATGAGAACACTAAGATTATAAACGATAGAATTAGTAAAATAGAAATGTTTATAAAATCAAAGGAAAACGATGAATTACTTATGTTCCATATAACAAATATATTTAACCTTTTTATAAATAACTTCCGTACCATTTCGATTAGACTAAGCGATGTAGAGACAGCTTTAGCCCTTAGTAAAGTATCAGTATTGCACAAAACTGTAATAGACTCTGTAGAGTCTCTACTGACACTGTTAAACGAAATTAGTATCTACGGTAGCCTCATGTATCCTGTTAATGATAAGAACTTAATTAATTTAGAGGAAACGTTTTCTGTAAAAACCTACCTTAAGAACAGTAGCATAAGATTTATTATTGACGTCCCACTTGTAGAGAAAGAATGTTATATATATTACAAATTGTACCCATTACCCATGCTTAACCACTCCACCGAAAATACCCTTACCATCATCCCCGAATATCCTTACTTACTCCAGGGTGAGAAAAGCTACCGAACGATTGCCCGAAGATGTAAAGAGGTAACAGCCAAAGAGTACCTTTGCTCCGAAAACGACGTCGTCCCGTATACCAGAGAAACCTGTATAGAACAACTAATGAAATATCGACAAAACGTATCGAAATGTACCTTGCGACAAGTCATTACTGAAGATTTGAAGACTCAGAAAATCTCTGATAACAGTTGGATTATATTCTCTAAACATAAGAAAGTACTTACACAAAAATGCAGAGATGACGTCACACAGAAGCCATTGAAAGGTACATACATCCTTACTATTCAAAAACCCTGCGACGTTACAATTGGTACTCTACAACTACGAGCAAACCGCTTTCTTGAATCAAGAAATATATATAACTACGTGCCTGTTATACATTTACCTGTTTTACCAGAAAAGATTACAGAAGAAACCGAAACCGTAGACTTGCAAGGCGTTAACCTGGATGACGTACAACACCTGAACTATATACTAAAGAAAAGTGTGAAAAGTGCCCATAACCCAAATGTGAAAAGTGAAGTGAAAAGTCTTGGCATTGCCACAAGTGTTCTCTATCTAATGGTTTTAATACTTTCGGTATACCTAATATGGTCAAAAATAGTGCCCCTCGTGCGAAAATCTCGTGAAAATCATGAAATCAGTGTAAACGATAATGAAAATGTAAATGAAAACCCTATTTTACTAACTACCCGATTGTAATTAATATAAGCTCGTTGCCTCTGCTCACCCTCGAAGCAGGAGACGCGTATTGCGGAGACAACACTAGTAATAAGAATTAGCATAAGAAAATGTAATCTAGCATAGTTCCGTAGCCTCTAATCACCTAGTCCACACCAGACTATTGTATTTTGGGGGCCACAATTTGTGAGCGAAGTTCTCGGAAAACTCCGTTTCCCGTGAACTTCGAGCTGAGGGGGAAGGAGTTATATTCCCATAGTCGTAGATATATAAACATATAACCCTGTAGTCTTAAGTATAAGCATATAACCCTGTATGAAAGCTGATGCGGCATAGCGACGATTCATAGAATCCGGCCACCCGGGCTTTGCCGTATCAGCAAACATTTCATTAGAAATAAGACCTAGCATTAAGATCAGTTTTAGAATAAAATCTTCGACACTCAACACCTATTTTAAGTAGTTTAATTTTATAATAGTTTTTAAAAAGATATTGAAGCGCTCCCGATTCCTAACTACATATTTCCTCTCAATATGAGCTACGTACTTGTAATTTGTTAACAAATTTACTCGTATTATTTATTTCTTGTACTAAAGTTTAAACAAATAATACAACGTCTGGTGACAAAATACTTTTTGTAATACAAAAGTTTGTTTTAACGTAAACATAATGTAATATAATTATTGTGTATTTTTATGTTAGGTTGCTTCATTTATTCTGTTTTTGGTACTCGCACTTAGTTTGTAGAATTAAATGTGCGTTGGTTTAGTTACTTTTATAATATGTACATTCTTCCAAGTAAAAATAAAAAAAGAAAACCCCCCGATAACATATTGTGATAGCAGCCATCTAGGATTCAAATTTGAGCAAAGTTTATGTATTCTTTTAGTCAAGACTATTCATTTGATACCCATATCGAGGGAGTTGTGAAAAATAGGTTTTCTGTGGCGTCGGTCACCTTTGTCCGATTTTCATCAAACATAACTAAGAACACTTCCGACTATCACAGTTCTCAAACAAAGCTTTTGCTAAAATGTCATTTCTCAAATTAATTAATACACGACATGATAACGCTTGTTCATTCCATGCATAATAAAATCAAGCATGAATTATTAAAACGACGCGATTCATATTCTAGCCTAATAAACTGGAACGTACTTGCATACAATGTTAATTAGTCTGTTAACTTAACTGCTTTAAGGCTAATAATTAATTTAACGATTTGTTAAAATACCGTGATGAATATCTTTCGCGATTTTACTCATTTTTTTGCGATTAAAAGCGCAACTTTTATTGCTATTCATCGGGATTAATCGAATCTGGGTTGATATTTATTGGTAAATATTTATAAATATGACGTGTGTTGTCTTACATTTGCTAAGTAACTTATATGTATTTTTCTATGTATATATTTTTACCTAAGATTTTGAGGGTGGCACAAGACCGAGACGAATGACGTACACGAAGGGAGGCCTATGCTCAGCAGTGGGCGATAGAGGGCTGAAAATGATGATGATGATGATGATATTTTTACCTAGTGTGTTTCATTGTACCTACATACAAACGTTAAAAAAACGGTAAATTGGTAAAATAAAAATATAAATAAGTAACTAAAATTATTTATTTACAGCCGGTATTGAAATCAAGTGATCAGTTCATTTAGTACAGGTAGCGAGAATAGGGGTAGGCGCCGGCGAAGGGAGCGGCGTAAGGGTAGGCGCCAAGCTTGGCGATGGGAGCAGCGGCGTAAGGGAAGGCTCCGAGCTTGGCGATGGGAGCAGCGGCGTAAGGGATGGCTCCGAGCTTGGCGATGGGAGCAGCGTATGAGAGAGGAGCGGCGTAGGAGAGAGGAGCGGCGTAGGAGAGAGGAGCGGCGTAGGAGAGAGGAGCGGCGGCGATGAGAGCGGGGTCCTTGCGCACGACGGCGTTGAAGCCCTCAGCTCCCGCGGCGTAGTCGACAGTGCGGCGCGTGCCGTCAGCCTCCAGCAGCGAGTACTGGCCCTGCACGTTGTTGCCGGCGCGAGCCTCGATCTGGTTCTTGAAGTCGCCGGTGTGCGGGTCCGCCACGCTGTACGAGAAGCTGTTGAAGTTGCTCGCAGACGCCACCGCGGCCACGGCAAGGAGGACGACGAACTGGAAAACAAGACATAGCTATTGAAAACAAGACATTGATTAAAGTTTACCCATCCATAGAATGGATTTTCGCCCAATTATCCTAATGAGCCCAGAGGTATCGATATGTTCAAACAAGTTCACACTAAGACCACTTTGTATTATAGATAAAAGTTTCCATAGTATGGATATCCTATCCATGGTATGGATTTTCGCCCAATTATCCTTTACGAGACCAGAAAGTATTGATATGTTCAAATAAGTTCACTTCTTTTATAGCTTTTTTATTAGATCACTAACTGATTGAATTGATTTTTAATTCGGCACTTAATAGTTCACAATAGCACTGCACTTGTAGTACTTATTAAAACTTGTAGTAAGTTTATATGTTACAAAAATCGTTGTTTTATAAAAAAAATTACTCATCAGAACTTTAACACTTTTTAAATTAATAAAATCAATTTACCTTCGCAACCATTTTGTCTGTTTGTTTTTGCGACTACGTCGAGTGATGCAATGAGACTGATGCTGTGTTTCGCAATTGCACACCTTTTTATACGTAAATATGTTCCATGTATCAAGAGTATCAGGAAGCAAAAATGTCATCGCTTTAATGGTTAAGATCTGGTTGGGGCTTGAACTAGTTATCGGCTTTTTTTTACTTCAATAAATCCTTGAATTTTATACAAATGGACTTGGTTATGAAAGGTGTTTAACTTCCGGACTATATACATAATTATAATTTAAACAAACATCAAAACATAAGTAGAGCATTCACCTTTTCTATGTTTTATAGTTAAAATTAATTTGTAGTAATTATAACAAAAAACAAGTTTAATAAAGTATGACAAATAAAGGCAAAATAACTTATACTGAACCTTCAAACTATTCATTTAAAAGTTTTATCACTATCGTAATTTCAAGTTGAAGCTAAATATGTCGGCTCCAGGATCGTTTCCCGGCATGGCCAACATATTTGTGATGAACTTAAATGTTGGCTGTCTGTCTGGGTAAAAAATATGTGTCAAGTATAAAGTATTTATGTATGTATATGTAGTATATCAGTTGTGTTAGCAACCATAACACGAAGTAGAAATAGTTTCGTATGAGGCTAACCAACCGTGTCGTAATGTCCTAATATCTATTAATTTATTTATTTTTTATAACCTATACTTCAAAATTTTTATTACCATCGTAATTTGAAGTTAATGCTAAATATAAAAAGCAAGAGTCTTTTAGAAAACAAACTCAAATCTACACAAAGCTCCAAATCCGCAAGCTCGAAAAAGCTTTAAAACAAGAGATTAAAATGCCAACAAACTTTTATCTTGTTAGCGTAGGAATAACAAATGGGAGTAAAGATCATTTATAAATAAAGCGACATTTTGATACAGTCTCGGGGCTGTGCAAAAGTTAATTTTCCTGCTTCTGTGTCTTCCTTTTGGGTATAATCATAAAAAGTTTTACGGACATCTGGCAGTCTTAATTTTTTCACATGATATTTCTTATAAGTTAATAGTAGTGCAAGGAAGAAGAGCAAGAGGCAGACCGAAGGAGACACGGATGGAGTGTGAGAATAAGAACGTGAAAAAGAAAGGACTGATTGTGGAGATGATTTATTAATTATAAACACTTTAGACTAGATTATAAGATATCTTTTAAAATGTCCATTAGCAATATAATATACGCGTAATATTGTCATATATAGCCTTAATTCATATATAGACCGTGCGAAGCCAATTTTTGATGTTTACCGAAGAAAAAAAAGGTTTTGTAAGTCGTCACATACACTAACTAGACAATTACATATAATAACTTTGTAGATCAATTCTATATAGCAGTACGTCTATCTGTCTGTACTATCTCCTAACAAGTCGGTTAACCGACTATGCCATCAGCTGTCAGTCTATTTTTATACTACAGGTACAAGTCATGAGCTAAGTTTTTGTAGGAAAGGAAAAAATGAGGGCATAGACAAATTACCATCGCTTCTGGTATCGTTTCCATTCGATATCGTCATATGGCGTGAAATGTATGGAAGTAACATAGACTGTCGATAGCGCTTTTCGACAGCTTACGTCACTTTCATACGCTTTACGTCATTTGACGATATTTTTAATACAGTACGATTTTCACACACGGCTGGTTAGCCCTACACTAAACCATTTCTAGTTTGTATTATGGTTGCTAACACAACTGATATACTACATAATATACATAAATACCAAAAAACACTCAGACAGAGCCAACAAATTTAGTTGTAGTTGTAGTAAGATGTTGACCGTGCCGGGAATCGAACTCGGTACCCTCTGCTTGGCAGACTAGCATGGTAACGAGGTCATCAAATAAAAATATCAAATTGAATTCATACTTGTAGCTATGGCAAGGTGTCTAGAATACAATTGTCTAGCTTTAATCATTTTAAAATGAGTAGGTTTTTACATTCGGATGCTATTGTGGTTTGGAAGACACTTTGACTTGAAGATCCAGACTGTGAGTTACATATTATGACTCATAAAACAAGCAGGTGTCAAGCAATGTCAAAGGCCGTTTGCCGGCTTGAAAAATGTCGACACCAGTCCCTGACCACTTAGCTCATAAGAAAACGAAACGTTTTGGTTTTAACCAATGACTACAATCTAGCAATTTTCAAGGCGCGATTGAATCGGTTCCTTCTAGGTAAACGCGCTTCCCCGTAGACCTCAATATCACTAACCATCAGACGTATTGTAGTCAAGCATTGACCTTTTGAGAGTAAATAAAAAGTTCTATTAAAAGTAGTCAGAAAATTTAATATTTTGTGTACTTCCGCTCTGATCTGAAACGAAATTAAAACTAATTAAACGAATGAAACTACCCCGTTTTGATATACTCGTATTAAGCTATTCTACCGCGAAATGACTCTTTCACTAAACTTGTACCACCAACTATGTCAAGATCCCAATTTAATGAAGCACCACTCAAGTCCCGCACAAATGAAAGTTCTTCGTTAATTCCAAGATGCCTACGTCACTTGTGTCACGTTTCATTGTTTACGTCTGGCAACACTCAATAGGAACAGTATACGTACGCAAAACTGTAATATTACATATAGTTTTCGTTTCGTTTTCGTAACTTACATAACTCGACCTCGTTGGCGTAAAGGTTACCATGCCGGACTGCTAATCAGAGGGTACCGGGTTCGATTCCCGACCCGGTCAACATCTTTGTGCTTAACAAAATTTGTTGGCTGTGGGTCTGGGTGTTAAATATGTATTTATATGATGTGTATGTATATAATATGTATGTATGTGTATCTTGTATATCAGCTGTGTTAGCAACCATAATACGAGCTAGAAATGGTTCAGTATGGGGCTAAACAGCCGTGTGTGAAAGTGAAAAAAAAAACCAACGTATAGAAATTATTTTTTACTGTTTCGTTTAGAAACAAAAGGAAAGTGGTCTAACAATTTCTTATTTAATTAATTATGACGGCTAACGCCAATAAATTTTTGTTATGAATCAACTAAAAACATACACATAAGTCAAGAATAATTAAAAAGTCATAATAAAAATTAAATAAAAAATGACAGTATACATCTATATACTATAACTTCTATATCCCTCTAAATAAAACTTGATAAATGGCCAAGCGAGCGAAGCCTCTTCTTTAACTGACTAATTTCAAAAGAATTTGTTTTTTTGTCGTCAGCGATTTTTGATTTGGAGGATGGTTTACACTAAAAGAGGGAAATTAGCTGTACTTTAATCATATTTGGCGTACCATAAAATATTTAAAGATATTTGTAAATATACAAAATGGAATCGTTCAAGGTATTGTTGGGGTATGAAGGCTATAAATACCGCATTGTCGACTGAGATGTTATCCTCCTATAACTCCATTCAATGGAATAATGAAACTAAATTAAACTAAGCTCCATCAAACAACTAAACTGCTAAGTTTAATTTCTTCGTTCTTAAGCGCAACGTTTTTTCTACACCAGTATAATTTTTCAATTTGGTATTTTCTCTTTTACAAATTATGTCCTCAATACTAGATGTATAAATATAAATATACACAGGTATAGGACAAACGCTATTGCTTCCGTCACGAAAACTCGAGCTTCTGCCAAGAGCAAGGGAAATAAAAATGTCAAGAAATATTGCACGATATCGTTAGAATTAAATTTGACTTCTTTGAAGATTTGAAGCGGCAAACCAAAAATTGGAAATTGCGTTGAAATTTAATTTTGAAGCAGCCAGTCTATTTGTCCACGGACATTAGAAAAAAATATTTATATAATACTTGAGTAAAGAAAAAAATGGTTAACAGCTTGTCAAATTGACACAATTGAAATAGAAAAACCACAACGCCAATATATATAATATTACGTCAATTTTGACTTATATATCTCAGGAATAAAGATTTGGCAATGCGTATGTCTTCTCACACGACTCCTAGTATTGAACATAAGAACTAGCTCGTAAATTTAAGCTATGACGTTTTGTACTTAAAGACTTTTTCGAATTCCTTTTTTTAGGGTGACTTTGACGTGCAATTAGCTTGAATTTGACGTTATATTAAATTGGCTTCGTAGACGGAGAAAACAAGTTGGTTTCTCTGTCAACGATTGCAAAGAAAAATATAAACTAAACTAAACTATCCCGGTTGATTTTTTCACATAATCGTTACCGCTGAGAGGTGGGAATGGCGGAATTGGACTTTTCGATGTGTCCAAGTCTGCGCGAGCTTTTATATAAAGAATTATAGGTATTTCACAAAGAATTCCAAAATTCGTTGTGTTCAGCGCGGACGGTACATTAAGTCCTAATTCTGGCGTCGTTTTTTAGGCGCTCAAAAGCCTCATACATTATTAAATGTACCAGCGAAAGAAATCATTCAACAGTGCACAATTTATATAAGGAAAAACGAATAGGGAAAAAACCGTGGCAACAAGTTGGTAAGCCGTTACTTATCTTTTATTAGTCTTTCCTGTCCTGACTCGCAAATAGATCAGTTACAGGGAACAAGCTTGATAGAAGAATCTTAATACATGTTAAGATAACACTTATTTAGATTATAAGCATCGCCACATTAAATCAAAACACAATTGGAGCAGTATAAGAGAAAAATAGCATTTATAAAAAAAAATGTGAAAATTTTAAGTGTTGTAGCTGCTACCCACTGACCTCTATTTCTACTGCGTTCTAGTAGAAATAGAGGTCAGTGCTGCTACCTTTATTGATATATGCCAAAAATAATACGTTTATTGTATGGGGTGTCCCCCTAATATTTACTTTTTTTAGTACCTATTTGTTATTATAGCGTCATGAGACCTACATACTCTTGTGAAAGTTTCAGATTTTTAGCTGTTCCGGTTTCTGAGATACAGCCTGAAGACAGACAGGCAGACAGCGGAGGCTTAGTAATAGGGTCCCGTTTTTACCTTTTACGTACGGAACCCAAAAAAACTACATATTTAAACAAAACACGAATAGGACGGTATTAGAGCAAAGTAGCATATTAAAAAAGTTACAAGTAACCTCGTATAAAAAACCCTAATAAAATCGGGTATTATATTCCTGAGATCAGATTCTTTTGGGTGTAATTTTCTTCTTTGTTTGAGTCCATGTCAACATCATACCTTAGACAAGCTCTGATGATGAAGTTAAATCATGAACCAATGCTGAATAAATAATTATGCTTAATGTAAAGTAAATTCAACATTTCCTTTTGTAATTATTACAGCAGGGCGTCATACGAGCTAGAGACAATCTGGCCTTATGTGGAGTATACCTAGTCAGGAATAGCCTGCTCTCAAGGGGACTACCGGAACATATTGTTAGGTGTATGGCGACAGACTTTTAACTTGAAGTTTGCTTATTAGTTGGCCACTAGAAAATGACCTACCACCATGCTATAGTTTCCTCTCGATGTTTCCACACAATGCCGAATGGGTACCGACGCATTGTCTCGAGAGATTCCTCAAGGATGTGCTCTGGCCGACAGGTGTCGTGTACCGGCGTTGACGTGGCCAGCTGCGCGGCACCAGCCAGCGAAACACGACGCCGCCTCTTCGTGAGAGCCCGCAAGAAGATGAAAATGTACACAGAAGCGAGGATCTACCAGAGCACTGAACTAGGCGAAGGGATGGTAAACTCACTACCAATAACATCGTAGTGGTGGGAATCCGTACCAGTGCCTGGCAGATCACGCTGGTCTTCATCTACTATGTGGGTGACTAGCTCCTGGAGCCGTACCTAAACCACCTCGCAAATATCGTCAATACGCACGCAAAAAAAACCCTAAACGCCAACCAATGCATAAATTTGATGCTTGCCTCAGATCTCTCATATCAGCTGAGATACAGGCGTGTCATAAAAGGCAAAAAACTCCATTACTTTGTAAAATTACTGGAAACACTTTAATTTAATTAATAATTAGCCAACATTTGTGCCAATATTTGCCCAAGTTAATTTGAAAGCCGCTGCAGTGTGTGCTTTGCACTTGAGTTTTGATAAATATAGGTATGATAGCAAGAAGCACAGTTTTTAAAAAGCCGAGATAATTGCAGTTTACTTTATTATATAGTCAAAGTCTTTTATATAGTCAAAGCCAAATAATTTATTGCTGTTTCAAAGTGTTCCTATTGTACAATTAATTTAAATGTCCTAACTGAAACCTACCACTACTAGGGTGTGCAAAATATATGTATTAAGAAATCTGGCTGATTATGGATAGCATGGATAGCAGTTGACAAATGTATAATCACCATTATATTGGCTCAGTGCTTAAATTTTAACTCGTCAGACACTTCTTACTCCACATAAATGCGTTTTGGAAATATTGTTTTAATCCCACGAAAAAGACGAGGTGTTATAAGTTTTATGTGTCTTGGTATGTGTGAGAGTCGTGTGTCTGTGGTATCATAGATCCTGAACGGATGAACCTATTTTAATTAATGTTTTTTTAGAAAGATGTGTTTATTAGAAGTCTTTTTAGTTATTTTTAATCAAAATCGGTCCAAAATGGCCGCAGTCACATGGCATATATCACATATAATATTTTCACAACTACATGAATGTAGTTAACTTCCTAATACTGACTGTAGGCCGCGCGCTAGCCTGCTTATATACCCCCTGGGCTCGACAAAATCGCATCTAATATAAGGATTTTAAAATCAAAATTTATATACATATACTATCATAAATTTTAAATCTAAGATTGCCAGCATCATAAAAAAAAATAGGGGTTTTCTAAAATTTTAATTTTTACTTGTTGCTAAAACTAGTTATTTCTACGTATTTTCACACTATCTCCCAAGCTCACGAACTATAATTTTATTGATGACGCACTAAAATTTACTGCTCCGTAAAGACGTCTTGGCGAAATCTTTAGTGCACATAAATTTTATATCTCCATACGCCTATTTGATTTGACATAAATGGCTCCAACGTTTGGAACCGTGAACCAATCTTGGCACCAATGTTGGTCAAGTGAGAAAATATAGCAATTAAACTCTTTGATGCGTTTTATCGCGTGCGACAAACCAAAATGTGGTCGTAAAAATGTTTTAGATAGTTTGGGGGTAATCAATTCTCGGCTCTTAGATTTATGGAGGGGTCGTTATGACCCTTTTATGGGCCAGATTGTTTGGCGTATCTTTACGTCATTTTGCATACCTAGCCTCCTTCGGCCTAACCTTATGATGTGTGATATAGGTTTCATATGTTGGCCTGAAATACCCGGCCATATTCTAGTCAAACTGGTGAAAAAAGGTTTCTCTTTATATATTGACATCGATAAAAATCACGTTTGATGTATTCGAGCCCCTTTAAAATGTGTATTTTTATTTCAATAATTTATATTCAAAGTAAATAAGTAACTGAATGCTTTGCGAATATTTCAAGCGTCGCTTTTAGTATGGTTGAAATAAAAAATACAAAATAAAATCATGTATGTTGTATGGTCTTCTTGAATTATTTTCTGTTTTTAATAGTTGTCTTCATCTTCATCGGCTTTCTTACATCAGATACTCCGTCGTGACAGACGGATGGACAATAAATATCAAAGTTATTAAGTAACCGAGACCTTCAAGATGCTGTGTGAAAACATCATATTGCAATAAATGATTTTTATGTTTGTATTTGTAGTATACACACTTGTTAGAAAATCCAAATTTTCCTAAAAATTATAATCATAAAACAACTGAATTGTGAATCTGTTCTTATTCAACTCTTTATTAATCGTTTAAATAGATATAAGAATATTTCGCAGTATTGGAACTAAAATATCATTCGCATAATTTCGAATCAGATTTAACGTCATAACGTTTAAATGCTCAGCTTCGGTCGTAATTAACTTGTTATTTTGTAGAACATTACACCGAACGGTTTTGATATTTTAATTTAACAAGAAAACATGTTCTGCAAAAAGATTTTAATAACCGTAGAATTTCTTTTGATCTCTTGTGTAAAATAAACATGGCCTTGTAAAATGAGTATACTTTGACGAAATTAGGTTATTTTATAATAATTTGTTTGAAATGTATTTTGTAGGGTTTCGTACTTACTGAAAGGATTCTTTTACTAAGAATAGTATAGTATGTCACCAGACTGTATCTATAATGAGAATCGATCCACAAATGGCTGAGAAATCAGTGAACATACATAAAAAAAAAAAAATACATACACGTCGAATATATAACCTCCTCCTTTTTGAAGTCGGTTAAAAAAAAACAGTGTAACTAAGTGGGAAAACGGCTGCTTTTCAATTTAAATTCAATATGTCTCATGGTCGATCCCGGCCTTACGCCAATGACTTGTTTTTTAAATGTATGTATTGAATTAGCACACATACTACTTTTAATCCTGGATTAACCGGGTAGCACCGCGGGGCGTAACTAGGAAACTATAAAAAGACGTTGATAATATTTATAACCATAAAAAATACTATGAAGAAAATGTGGAAAAGCTGTAAGCATTTTATCAACACGTATGTATGTTTATAACCATTTATAACCATATATGTTTTATCAATACATATTTATATGATTAAAAATAAATTCCAAAAATATGTTCTGTTCTTTTCACAACTATCTTTTTCACAAGCATCGATAGCACAGATTCAATTCATTTCATTCCAGCGCAGGCATCCACTGCTCTGCACGAATATCTACCTATACGATCCAGTGGAATGGACTTCATTTTCAGTGTAAGGCAGTCGGTCACTTTCATTTAAAGTTTGGTTTAAAAGTAGGTGTCGAAATGAATTATATTGTAAATTCAAAAATTTTAAGGATAAAGTTATTTCAAATTAAGAATATTATTAACGACCAGCTAATCGCAAGCCGGCCTCTCTTTGAAGGGTACATTTAATAGTAAAACAAGCTGACCCGGCAAACGTTGTTTTGCCTTAAGTACAGCTAAAAACACTATAATAGATCAGTTATCGACCGGCATGAAACATTATTAAATAGTAAAATAACCATAAAAAATAGGGGTTGGTGATAAAAAAGTTAAAATTTAGGGTCGTATGTTATTTCATGCCTCATTATAAAAAATCATACATATAATACAAAAAAATCTTAATAAAGTATATATATTTAAGGGGGATTCTCATAAAAAATAAAGATACTTGATAGAGCGATACTATTAAGTTTTAAGGATTTTCAAGTAATCATTAGGAAGTTATAAAGTTTGGTAAGATACTTACAGACATTGTTCCAAGAATTTTTTGTCACGAGTTCTACTATTCGGAGAAGTTTTATTCCGTTTAAAGTATTTGTCGTTATAGCCACTACAGTAATATATCATCCATGTTAACTGTCTAGCTGTGATGGTTTCTGAGATACAGCCTGGTGACAGTTGTATAAACAGAGAGTGAAGTCTTAGTAATAGCATTAAATATATACCAAGAAGTACGAGTATTATAGGATCCCGTTGGTAAACTTTTTCTTCTTCGCCGTATAAGCTAAGTGGCCAAGCTCTGGTGTCGAGAGTTTTCAAGCCGATCTAAGGCATCTGACTTGTCTTAAGGACTGCTTGTACTAGAACTAACAGCCAGGACCTACATTTAAACGTGTCATTCGACCGACGCCCAAATGAAAATGACACTTTAAAAACGGCAGTCTTGTGCATGGTCACCCATCCAAACACTGTCTGCATCGACCGTTGCTTAGCTTCGATGATCGCGTCAGATCACCTTAGCTCGTCTGCTTTTCACATGACACATTAAATGATGACACATTGAATTGTAGGTCTCGGCTGTTAGTCTTAGTACAAGCAGTCGTTTAAGCCAAGTCAGGCGGTTTGAAAACTCTCGACACCATGGCTAGGCCACATAGCTCATACGAAGAAGGAGAAGAACCTCGGTGTCACTGCTTTTTATACAACAATCTCCTTCATATATAAAACCTTATATTACAATGTCAGATGTTAAAAAGGTCAGCCATGGTAAACAAAGCGGTTATTTATAAACCACCAAACCATCAATTCCCGAAAAACAAACAGGTCCTGTAGTGGAGTTGGAAACTAACAGTATCGTTTAATTTTATGTCAAACATAATTAAAGTACTAAACAAACAGACCCTTGTACAGGTGACCGCACAGTCGTCACCGAAAATTAGTTTTACTCGGAAATAGAACTAAGTTTAAGAGGCAACGTTTCGGTTTTATAAGCGTCATACAAGCTTCTCTAACTTTGTATGGAGCTTAATCAACCTTAAACAAAATTTAATAACCAAAATCCAAATAAACGTTTATTTTTCTAACATTATATTTAAACTAATTATATAAATAAAAACACACACACAAAAACCTAATAAATAGTAGATTATATCTAAGTAAGTGTCCGCGGGTAAGGTGCCTAAAATGTTGGCGGCATTACCTCGCTGGATCGCCAAGCTTATAATAATAGTCTTTTATGAAATATACTTGGGATGTCTAAACTTATCCAAATGAAACAATTTTCAAATAAACTTACAAAATTGAACAGCTAATCAAGTTTGTATGGGATTTATGAGCTTAGCAATTAATTCATATTGTTTTTTATATGCATATTTCACGTTTTAATTATATTGTGATTGTGTTTACAAATGTGTATGGGATGTTAAGAAACCATGCCCCTTAAGTAACAGTTTGCGTTTACACGATACATAAGTAACAAGTTGGGGGCATAGAATTGATAAGGTTTAACGTTATTTTTGTAGGAATTTATAAAAACCCGAATAAATGTTAGGGTTATTATGATTTTAGTTTTATTATCTTTAATTCAGTGTTAAGAATCGTTTAGAGTTCGAAAGCACAATTACGTAACGTTCACTCGAAAGTTGTATAAAAAAACAAATACTGGTTTTATAATTAAAAATGGCGAACTTCTGAATTTTTTAAGAAATTAAAATATGTTTGTCATTTTATTTTATGGGTAATCTATGATAATAATTATGTAAAATCGTCGAGCGTATAATTTCAGTATTGTCAATTGTTGAATTTTTATTATGAATTTATTCCGTGAAATACCTACAACCAAGGTATACACAAATGTATCTATTTATATTTATATATAATGGGTTTTGTTTGTCTTCAAGTGTGTGTCATCTTCATGATTTCGATAAAATTGAGTTCGAAATGCCTAACTGAAATTCTAGAAAAATCTTTTTATCTCCGAAATTTTATTTTTTAAAGCAATCTACAAACGAGTTTACTTCTAAAAAAATTGACTTATAAACCCCAACAGCGGGGCAAGCACAGATAGTGGACAATTTCTCCACGGGAGAGGCAATAATCTGTTCATTGTTGTTACTTTTCCTTTATTATTTAGTTTGAATGCTGCGTTTGAAATGATATTTTTGCAAAGTACTTCAAAAATTTTGCATCAAATAACAGTTATAATTTTATCATAAAAATGGAAACACAAAATCATTACGTACATTCCTTTCTACCTCCAAATCAAACGATCATTTGTCCCCTGGCATAAGTCATTCGAAGCATATTTGTCATCGTTTTACTTGGAAACAGTGAGAAATAGCGACATGAAATTTCCACAACGTCAAGTGGAAATATTTAGTAAGATAAATTATTCATTACCATGCAATTAATGTGGATTTTCACTGAGAGGCGGTATAAATGGTGGAAAGACTGTGAGTCTTCGTCGTGCTTACCCCGCTGGTTTTATAAAAAGATAAAACTTTCATACCTTGCAACAAAATGCTCATAGAAAGAATGTTGTTTATGAAAAGATTTCAGTGATCATAAAAACTCCGTCAAAAGTTAGTTGGCAGTAAATGTATTCTTTCATCCTATTTCATGCTTTCATGAAGACTGTAATTTCTTGGCAGCACTATGTAACATACATTGTATCTATTCATTTTGCATTTTCCTGAAAAATAAAGGTTTAGATATTGAAAAAAAATAACATATATTTCTGACTACTACCATTGGGTGAATGTGAAGTTAAATTGTGTGCTTTAGTCTTAGCTTATTCTTGTACTAAGACTAAACAGTCGTGACCAAGAATTTAACGTGTTATCCTACCCATAGTAACGCTCAGATAAAAATGCGACTCATGCATTTACTATCCGCATCGATCGTTGCTTGACCTCGATGATCGCGTCTGATCACCTTAGCCGGGCTAAAGATGCTACAAAGCTGACAGTCAGTTAGTAGTTAGCGCAGCTGACGTAAATTATCATATTTGTGCAAGTCTGTCCACCATAGGTTACAACTAACAATTTAAAATAAATGTTTTTTCTTCGTAAGAGTTATGGCAGTGACACAAACACAAACAAAATCATTTTTTAATGTATTTTTCGCTATAAATCATAAACGGTAAACAGGATAAAAAAAAATGCTTCAAGTCCGTCTAAAACAACTCAAAAAAATATTTATACTTATTTTGGCATCAGTCATATTTATAAATCTAATAAAAAAATTGGTTCAAAAAATTTAATTTTACATTTTTTAACCAGTTTTATTTCTAATACATAGGTCGTTTTGTTGCCAAAATAAGTCTAAATATTCATAGAGTTGTTTTATGCCCTAAAGGTTTTGCCCTTAAGTAAAGGTAAGTAAAAGTAAGGGTAAGCCCAGAGCACATCCACTTCTCAAACTCAATGAATAACCTTTAAAGTCATAATTTACAGAAGACATTTATTTTTAAACACAATTTTAGTAAGAAATTCAGCATGTGTTTAGTATTTTTCCGAGCATTTCTGTCCACAAAGCTTATTAAATAAGCCCGTGGAGACACAACCTAACCTTCACAAACAGTGTTGGTCCCAGCAAACAGAGTTCGGCCGCTGGCTTCTATAAAGTTATTTAATTTACGTCATTCGTATATCAAATACTAAAATACTAAAAACTTACAGTAGTTCAAAGAGAAAATCATTTGAATATGATTCAATACTAATATATTGCAAAATCTTGATAGACGGTCTTTGATAGACAAACTTAGGAGCAAAAACTCAATATTACAATTATTATCAATATAAATTGCAAAATACTTTTTTTACTCCTCGCATTTGACAAGAGCGATTGATCCTAGTCATAATATATTTACTAGATCATTTTTTCCAGCAAGAAGTCTAAAAACCCTTAGTTATAGTCAGCGTTCTATAAGAAGCTGATATAAGAAAAAAAAAGTATTATAACTACTTTTCTTCATCATCTTCTATGAGCCAAGGCCAAGCCAAGGTCTCTAAGTGTCGAGAGTTTTCAAGCCACCCGAATACCGCTGACTTGGTTTAACGACTGCTTGTACTTAGAGCAACATCCGTTATCAATTTAACGTGTCATCCGACCCGCAGTAGTACGAGCAACCTTGTGCATGGTCACCCATCTAAACGCCATCCGCTACGACCGTTGCTTGACTTCGACGATCGCGTCAAATCACCTTAACTTGCCGAATTACGCTGCTCTTAGCTACTGGACAACTGAGAAAAGAATTCCCATGAAACCGTTATGTTAAATCAAAAAAAATAACTAACATGAGATTAATAATAAAAAAATCGTCGTTTTCATATTTGTTATGTCATGCCTGATGATTTTAGCGAACTATCTATAGTGTAGTCAAGTATGTAGTATACATCGCGTTAAGTTCTAATAATAAAATCAATCTGAACATAACAACTAATTAAATACCTAGTTTTCATAAACAACAATTAACCTAATGTTGTATTGCAGACCTGGCCTTAGGCCCAAGTATCGCTAACGTGTGTGGTTAACGATTAAACTGTGGTTAAAGATATTTGATAGCGTGTTACTATATTGGTCAAATGCCTAGCTTTTCCTAGCAAAAAAAGAACATAAATCTCAAATAAATCTGAAAAAAGAGATTGAAACCTTTCCATGAATTGATTCACATGTCCAGCCATTGAATTTCCATTTTCCAATAGTTCAACACTCCGTAATTCCAACCTGATTGGGGCAGATTAGGGGATTTCTGTCCGGCGTGGAATTTAAATCCAATTCAAGAAAAGTTCCCTTATTACGAACTCGCCAGCCAGCTGCTTGTACAATGTGACCGGCGATATTGCAATGTATTAAAGAGATTTGTTTCAGAAAGGAAATGCAAAGTAGGGTCTTAGTTATTTCAGTATTGTAATTCAAAAAGTACTTAAATTTGTTTGACGTATTTGTAAGTTTTGCTTGATGGAATTATTTTAAATCACCTAATATATTATATACAATAACACTAATTGCTATTTCAAGTAAGCAATTTTGAATAGTTTTAAATAAAAAAGAAACAAAAGATCCAAAAGACCAAATAGCTATTTGACTCATTTTCAAAATTTAGTTTAAATGTGTTCAACATTACGTCTGTTGTCGATTAGTTACATACAACAAAATATGTTAGTAAGAAAGAAAGAATTAAGAAAGTTTTCAGGGTAATTTTCTTTTCTTAATTTTTGCTCTAAAGACTCTGGTGTATGGGAGCCCCCTTTAAATATTTAATTATTGATTTCGAAAGGTAATATACATTGATATATTCTGTGAAAATGTTAAGCGTCTACCTGTAACCGTTATTATTTTATTGTAAGGAGATATCACTTAATATTTTATTTTTTGAACTTGTAGTATTTGCTGTAAAAACGTCAGAAAAAATATATAACTTGTGAAAATTTCGGCTTTCTAGCTACCTCGGTTTCCGAGATACAGCCTGGTGACAGAAAGACAGCGAAGGCTTAGTAATAGGATCCCGTTTTTACCTTTTCCGTTCGAAATTTAAAGTCTAAAAAGTTACACATCTGTCAGTGCCATCATCTGGTTAGAAGCTCGTGAACCGACAAGCTTGTTTCAGTGTTACATCTCAAAGGCATTCAGCTGAAGTTTGCTAATCCATCTGTCAGAGCCCAGGAGTTGGTAATTTGGAAGTTGGCGACGGATTCGCGAGTTGTCGTTGGCTTGAGCGTGTGTTGATCCCGTTTCGTGTGTTGCTACATTAATATGGAATGGGATGTAGTAATGTTGTTTTTGGATTTTGATTTCCGCAACATCTTGATTTTATAGTTTTTTTTTTGCTTTAAATCGTAAACAAAAAATATTACGAAAAAAATTGCTTAAAGGCCGTCTAAAAACTACCCTCAAACTTAAAAGGTTAAAGTATATTGATTTTTGAGTTTAAATATTGTAATATTAAAAATATCAAAAAGGAGGTAAACCCCACCTGGTGGAGGAATAAATCAAAATAAAAGATATAAAAATGATTTTGTACCATTTTGCTCGCATGATAATATTTGAAGCTTATCCTTGTGCATTATAGTAGCAGTTTTAGATAGTGTCTTTAATCTGCAATTTTATTGATTATAAAACATTAATTTTGAATGTATAGAAATAATTTCAAACAGCGTTTAAAAAGAACATGACTTTCTATAAGAATATAACTTTACCAAACCTCAAAAATATTTTTCTTAGTTCAAACTATTTGAATGAAATTTCCGTACTACATGTATGGCTCATATGTTAAAGTTTCATCAGAAAGCAATTTGGACGAATGTTGTATAGTCGATATTACTTGTCTTGATAGTAAAGCCCAGATGCTCTACAGTGACATATATTACATAGTACCTATCTATGTAACAATCTATAGGTATCTCTAGTTTAAGATTAAGTCTTTAAATTAATTTATTAATATAGTCTTATCAAGTCATCCAAACCAAACAAAGAATTGGTTGAGTATAAATAAAATCAGATATATTTTCGAGCGATTTGTTTTTCAAATTTTACTTGACTGCACTTTTTATTTTATTCGCGGATCACAATTGTTCAAGGACATATCAAAAAATGTTCTCTTGCATATTTGATAAAAAAATATTAATGTAAACGATATTCGACTATTTCCATCGCCTATATGCATAGTCGTTGACACAATAGTGATTTTTTTTTTGGAGCAATGATAGCTCAGTCGCCTTATCTCCAAGTAGACATAGGTTTGTTCCCCGCCGATGAGATCAAGCTTTCGGTGAAGAATCGTGAGGAAACCATAGCATGGTGGTGGGGCATTTTCTAAAGCTCGCCTGGCTTGCAACCACCCTCAATCTATAAAATCTATGGTCCAATAAAAAAAGGTGTGTAAAATTTTTTTTACCTTTCTGGCCACCTAAGATGAAAAGAGACGGGGCGGGGCTTCTTTAAATTAGTTTAGTCGTGTGTGCCGCTGAATCGCCACCAATTTTGACTCATCAAACAAACGAACCAATTTTAACAAAACACAAATTGTTTTCGACCACTAATTGTTACAACCACAAGCTCAGTACCATCGAAGTTTAATAAATTATTAACCAGCGTTTAATTGACAGTTGATAAAGTAGTCGTCAACTGAAATTTAAATTTTCCCTCGACCGACCGACGTTTCGAAAGTTTTATAACTTCGCTAATTATTTTAACGGTATTTTAAGTACTTAGTCGAAACTGTTTGTCTATTTGAATTTAAAACGTTTTGGGTTACTTCAGAAACTTTAAATGAGTGGGTGTGCTATTTAGTGAAGTATTTAGTTTTGTGTACAATGAGAGATATACCCAAGAGATATGTCTCTTGGGTGGACAAGAGATGGAAAGAGAGGAAGACCACAAAAAAGGTGGGACAACGACATTAGACAAGTCGCAAGAACCACATGGGGTAGAGTTGCCATAGAAAGGCCAGAATGGAGAAGATTGGAGGAGGCCTTTGACACCTGTCAAACGGACACGTAATAGTGGAACAAAAGAACAATATACGGAAAATAATATTGTCATGTCCATAAAGAAATAAAGCCATGTATATACATTGTACATGCAGTACTTATTTTGCACATAAATAAATAAATACATATATTACACATTTCACACACGACTGGTTAGCCCCATACTAAACTCTTTCTAGTTCACAACTGATCTAATTATACATACATACATACCTACTTTATAAGTAGTGTTAATAGGTAAGCGTGCCACACCGTAGACTGCAGCGCAGCTTAACATCTGGCTAGCTGTAGTCAAACGCAAACCTATCAAGGACAAAAAAATATAGATACATATTTAACACCCAGACCAATAGCCAATAAATTTAGTTCATCACAAATCGGGACCCTCTGTTCGGCAGTCCGGTCTAGTAACCATTACGCCAACTAGGTCGCCAAACTCTATAACTTTTTTTTTTATTGATGAATAGGCTTACGTTTGACCGCAGCTAGCCTGATGTTAAGCTGCGCTGCAGTCTATGGTTCGCTTGCCTAGAAGGAACCTATTTACTCCTGATTTGAACACCCTCAAATTGTACTTCTCGGGAAAAAGAGACTCAGGAAGAGAGTTCCAAAGCTTCGCAGTTCTCACAATGAAGGTCGAAGCAAAACGCTTTGTGCGAATCCTTCGAACTTCGACAGTGAATCGATGTCTCTAAAATAGAAGTACATATTTGGTAAATACAACTACGAGTAAGATAGAAGTCTTTGATAAATTCAAATTGAAAATCAACCAAACTATTGTACGATGAGCCTAAACTGTCATCGATTCATGATCGAGCAAGATTCGATCGAGTAGAGCGTTAACTCGATGTTCATTATCTAACAGCTCAGTTGATCGATTCATCAGTGTAATTATACTGGTAGAGCAGGCGTTAGTTAGTGCATACTGGGTTACTTGACATGAATCATTCATAGCAAGCTTCTTCGTCTTCGTAAGAATTAAGTGGCTAAGCTCTGGTGTCAAGAGATGTTCAGGCCGTCCAAAAAAAATACACTTCTCTTTTTCTTCTTGATGGTTAGATTTTATTTTATAATTAAATCTTTTGTTGTATACATATATTGGTATTTATTATTTTGTATTAATTTTGCTAAAATATATTATTATTATTTATTATTTTTAGCCGGTTCCGTCCCACTGCTGGGCAAAGGCCTCTCTATCCTCTTTCCACTCATCCCGGTTTTGAGCTTGAGCTCTCGACTTGGATCAAATAGTCTCCTTCCAGGCACGCCAAGAAGTCGAAATTGCAAAACGAATTGAAAATACCTGGAAGAGCTAAAATATTTTATGTATTATATATATTAATTTTTACAATTCATATATTCACTTAGATTATAACGTCGTCTCTTAGTTCTTTCTATGTGTACATTCTTGGAATTAGTTGCCTGGAAGAGATCGCTGTTAGCGATAAGTTCGCCAGTTAAGGGACTAGCCCCCTTACTTCGACCTAACAAGCGAACTAACACGCCGACCAAGTCGCTCCAATATGCGCCAACATTCTATGGTGACGACAAAGGGATTTGGTGTTGGCGTATTGGAGCGACTTGGTAGCTAAATTGGAGCGAGTTGGTGGTTGAATTGGAGGCGAGTGAGTCGTACGTTCCAGATTTATAATAAATTTTATAAGTTAGAGAGCATTAAGTGTGTGCAACCTTTTTGGATATAATAAATAATTTATTATGATTTTCTCAACTCTAAAAAATAATATTGTGTCAAATCAGAGTTGCCAAAAGTACGAGAAATCTCGTACCATTACGAAATTTAAAGGGTCAGTACGAGATTCAAGATTAACAAAAATCTCTACACTTTTTTTATGAGATTTTAACAATGATGACTTCGTTCGCATACCTTTATCACAGATACAGTAAATGGTACATTATTAGCTTCCGAAAGCGCTAAAGGCCAAATGGCATAGGTAATTGCGTACATTTCGAACCATCAAAAGAAATGTACGTCAGAATGACAGCTGAAATACTATACTCTAAAAATAAAGATTATTTGACTAACATCCCTGATATTAATAAAAATGATATATAATATGATTTTTAATTGGTTTCTTTGAATTGAACAACCCCAAGCGCAAAGAATATGACTACACAAGTTACTTAGTACAGTAAATAAATAGCATTGATTTTACTAGAGTTTCTTGAAATGTATGCATTTACGAGATTATCCGTTAAAATTACAAGATATTTTAGCAACCTTGGTAACAGTAAAAATGGTTGTCATCTGGCAACCCTGTACCAAACTCATAGAATGTCAATTGTCAATCGAAATCTTTATCTTTAGTAAATCCGCAATTCATACTAAGAAATTGCTCTTAACTTGTTTAAAATGCAATAATTCTTACATGGAAGTGTTTTTTCGACAATAAAGTTGGCTTAGTTGTGGTTTTCATCACTTGAAGCTCAAGTTACAAACAATAACAAATACGTCATATATATCATTTCATCGGCAGTGTTATTTTAAAAAAATAAATTTTAAATGTAGTGCTTGTGGCTAGTTTGTGTCCTCAAAGGGACTCGTAAAGTGCAACGATTGTGAATGTGTTTATCATAAACATTGCCTCAAAGTCAAGGACACGATAACAATTGCCAATAACCTTGGAGATGCAAGAAGTGCATAGCGAAAAATATTGAAACAAATGATAAATCTCCGACATACATTGATCCCGAACCAATGCCTGGCACTTCCTGTGGGTCTTCACTTTTAGTACCAGCTGCCACCTTGGTTTTGTCAGATTCAACGGTACACCAACTTATCAATGAGATGAGATCATTTCGAACATGTATGCAAAATTTAGTGCAGAGATAGCTGAATTCCGTATGGAATTTGACAAACTTCGATCTAATCAAAATTCAATGCAATCAGAGCTTGAAACTTGTGTCTACAATGTAAATTTCTTAGGCGATCAAGCCAATGAATTAGAAAAAAGATTGAGAGATATTGAAGAATCTGTAAGAAATATGTGCAGTGATGCTGTCCTGGCGAGTCTCTATCAGTTGAAATGTGAGGCTAATGAAAGAGATCAACAACTGCTAATGAATGATATAGAAGTGCGAGACCGGCTGTTGGCGGGTGCGCCGGCGACCTGGGCATCCTGCCCGAGACAGTGGCTAAGCAACGGGTCTATTTTAATGAAATGCTGACCAAATACAACAAACAACTTTGTTATAAGGCTAAACAGGAAAAGATAAGACTAAATTATAAATATATAGGTATGGAAATATATATGGACACAACATGGCAAAATACTATTAAGAAAAAATGAAGGTGGAAAAGTTTTTTGTGTAAGACGGGACAATGATATTATTCATGTTTTTAATTAATATAAATTTTCAGACATGCATACTAACTCGTTGTGCTTATAAATTGACACTTTAATTATAATGTTTAGGACCTAGATTTTAGACACAAGAAATTAAGCCTAGTTTTTATTTTATACTTATTACCAACAGATTAAAGTAGCTATTTAACATATTTTTAATTTATGTTTGTCTATAGATACCTGACATTTAATATAGAATAATTTATAACTATTAAGGATTGAATGGTGGGTGTAAACTGTGCGCTTGCACTCACTTCAGGCTGGCAATGACAAATGTATGTTATTTGCTATAATAATAAAATTGTTATCATTTTATTATTAAACCTGTTGATTGGTTATTTCTACTGCTGTATTGATTAACCACATGGTTTCTGTACTTATATAATAGAACTAAAGAAAATATGTATATAATAAATAAAACTAGTTTAAACGTGTAAATCTTTTGTTAAATCTCATTGCCTTATTTTACATTATAATTATGATGTTGAAATATTTTATTTATCTTTATTCAGAACTTATAAGATGGTCTCTACTGATTTTTCTTAGTTTTGAAGTTGCTTCTGCCATGTGCTTATATAATAGTGTACTATACTGTACCTATATTTATGTGACTAATTAATGTGTGTAAAGGAGCAGGTTGAAAACCAGCACTGGAGTACCAAGTGTACTTTCAGCACATGCTGAACCTGCTCCTTTTGTGCACATACACAATACACAAGTAATTTTTATGTCAAACACAGAAGTCTGTGCACAATAAACAATTTTTCTTTCTTTCTAATTGCACCAATATCAATTCTGTGGCCTGGAGCTAAAAGGGCCAATATCAATAATCATTATTTTCAGTAATGAGCGTTATAACAATGAATCAGCATACATAGTTATTATTTAGGTGTTATATTGTAGTATGGCAAAAATATTTTACTTTTGTTTGATTTATGTTCCTTAAGTAGATTTACTAATTAAATTCTAATTTAAGAAAAATATGTTATTTTGGAAAATAATAACAACTTTAGCCCCTTTAGCACTGATGATAAGTATTATGTTAGTGCCCAATTATGTATAAAATTAAAAAGGCCAATGTTGTTTTTCCAAGAAATTTTATTATGGAGAGATTACATTTTTAATTTTCTTCATCAGAACTTGACACAATATCCTCCATTTCGGGGCCAGTCTCCAAAGACTCATAAAATGGACGGCTGGATGGTTGAAGGTACTCCAGAAATGATTGCAGGGCTCTGACTTTTGGTGCAGGGAGTTTAATAGGTCTCTGATTTAGGGGCATGAGAGGTGCTACTGGTGCAGTATCTTCTGTTTGTGAACGTGTCATATTACGGTTTCTTTTTAAACTTAGCTCTTTGAATAATTCTTCACTATCATCAAATGTGTATTTGTAGTATAATACCCTTATTTATTTATTGCATTACAACATATACCTAATATTGTTGAGTATTAAATAATTTGTAAAACATTGTGTCATTTAAATAATATAGATATATTCTACTAGTAGCTTGTTACATCATAATATACCTGTTAGGTTTGTAATCTTAGCTTAAAACTATTGTTAGTAATATTAATTTGTCTTTGGCAATATGTATTGGATATATTGGAAGTGATAAATAAAAACATTTTCTATTTTTGTATTTCATTTACTATTTCCTGCAGTCTAGAAAGATAGAAGGCACCAGATCACAAGTAGAAGGTCACCTATGAGGTGAAGATCTAGTTTGTACCTATGGGACTGGTGTACCATTACGGAGAGAATACGGTCTGCCTCCACTTAGCAAGGGACAAATGTGCCCGAGGATGGACAATGCATATCTTGGAGCGATCGCAAGTGCGTTGAAAACTTCGTGAAACGAGCATTGTGATTACTAGTAAAAGATGGTTAGTGGCAGCGGCGTCACAATAGAATACTGAATATAAAAATCATCTTTTATGTTACATACTGAGTACCTACCTATACTAGTGCTGCTGCTTCACCAATATTTAGATAACTAATAGGTACCTAACCTAGTTTCTTTTACTTACTTTTTGAAACAATAAAACGCTCTGTCTAATAGGTTGTATGGCGAAATAAAAAGGTTTCAATTAGGAGCTAAATAACTGAACTCAATTTTCGTGAATTTTTATAATTTCAATTCGACTTAAGTACATATGTAATACAATTACTTATATTTATTTACAAATTATTCCAGTCACATGTTATGGTTATGGTAGTCGAAGAAGGCTCCGTACATCCATGAAATCACAATAACAAAATCATTTATTTTGTATAAACTACGTAATGTAAAGTAACAGACTAATTTATTAATAATAAACTAAATAAACACAGTTGACATGTGTTTGAAATTTTGACAGCAGCTGCAGACTTTTTAATTATGTTCCACTTCCAGTTTGGTGTTTTAGTAAATTACATTTGTAGCATAAATGAAAGAGGTTGGTTTGTTTTTCACAGAAGTTGTCGAACAGTGTACAATAAAAGCACAATAAACAATAAAATTAATCATGGGAAAAAGTTAAAACTTTATAAATAATTTAGCGCTTGTTATTACTGAGTTTTATTTGGTCTAGATAGCCTGAAAACAAAAAAGCGGAAAAAGAGGTTATTCAAATAAAAAAAAAATAAGTGACACAAATAATATTTATTGGTATTTCACATCTCTAATCCCAGCGAATTATCAGCGACTTATCAGCGATTTAACCGTGGATGGTCGAAGTAAGGGGGTAGTTCTTAAGTTCCCTAAGTGTTATCTGTAATTTATTTCTGGTAAGTGTTTACCTACCTATCTATCTATTCATATTGACTACTTAGCTAATACGAAGAAGAAGAATCTGTAAGAGCAACACTTGTATAACAAAAAAAAACATTTGCCGATCAAAGCATCATAAATTATTTTTAAAAAATCATTTCGATTTTTTTATTATTTAACTTTTGTGAATGTTAGTTTGTTAGTTACCCTGCACAGTGCATAGCCATGATGGATTGCTGGATGAAGCATCAATCACACGATGTATTTGGGCCGTGCATCATCGCTATTGTTATGAAATATTGTGCAATTCTACACTGAGATAAAAATAATATTCAACTTCACTACCTCAAACAGATAGATCTGGCCACCAGTAAATAGACGACAATGCAAAAAGCAGTCATTCTCCACACATGCCGGATTGTTCGAAAGTTTCTTAAGGACGAATTAATGATAATAACTCCACTTACTTTAGGCCCGTGGTTTCCGTATTCAATGGCAAAATTGACGGCAAAATTTTGACAATACAGTTTTTTAGCTATAAACCGTAAACTGACATAAAAACTGACTGACATAAGGCTCAATCGCAACTCCACCTGAAACGAATGGCGCTGTTGTCAATTAGTGAATACTTTCATTGAAAGCCGTATTTGACTTCCGAACAAATTTTGGAGATGCGACGGTGCCATACCGTGCGCAAAAAATGTCGTGACAACTTTTTCGTAAGATTTTTTTCGTTTAGCCCCTTTCATAACGTGCGATAAGGAACTTCGTTCCAATTATGTCAGTGCTTTAACATATGCCTATGATCCTAGATCCAATAGAGTTCTAATGAAACAGATTTCAAAGCACATACTCCCGCTATACATTCACGTGTAAATCTTGAAGTGTGTTAGCTATGTACATTACTCTAGGCACCTGGCGTTTGCTATCATAGAGTATACAATAAGTAGAAACCCCTTTGATTTCTTTGAGCTTGCAGATTTGTTACTCAATAATCATAAATTTCATCACATAAATCTCAACTAATTTGTTTTTGGAGATAATGAAATGACTTCTCGATTTAAATGAAAAGAATGACGATAATTTTAAATCGAGAAGTTGATAAAACTACAAAATTACATAAGATCCTTATTCTGTTACTCTGACTATTTTTGGAGACACTTCCATGAAATTTTTTTTAGTATGTTAGTTACATAATCGATAAATGATGTTCATTAAATCGTTCGATACAAATAATGTCTTCATTTAGTCTACATTTTGAGTAAGTATTTGCTTCTGTATCAAAATAAATACTAAGTAGTAATATTACTCAGTTACTATCTAAGTGTTCGCTAAGTCCACTTTTCATATCTTATAAAGTTTTTTTTATACGGCTGAATTACCCCATACTGAACCATTTCTAGTTCGTATTATGGTTGCTAACACAACTGATATACTACATATACATACATATTTTATATAGATACATATATAACCGACAGCCAACAGCCGACAAATTTAGATCAGCACAAAGATGTTGACCGTGCCGGGAATCGAACCCGGAAGCTTCTGATTGGCAGTCCAGCATGGTAACCATTACGCCAACGAGGTCGTCAAACCTTCTTTGCACCAAAGGTTTGATTTCATATTCAGAATGCCTATTTGTTGGCTAATAAATAATGTTCTAACGTTTTCTTCACCAAAGTTGTGAACAAAATTATGTTGCGCCATAACACTCTAACAACCACCTTTTTCGGTTTCCTCTCCAGAAGGTTTCCATTGCTTAGCTACTCTATGCTTAACAGCTGCATATTTAAGCTAGATCTAGGAGACCGAGAGCCTGGGTGATTAATATTAACTCGCTTAGGGTCAGATTCGAAAGGAGAAGGTTCTAGATCCCACCCTTTAGTCTGTTACTGAAAAAGGGTTCGTGAAAAACCTAAATCTTAAGAAATTATAAGAATAAATGGCCAAGATCTTGCTCGGACACGCTCGCTTAAGGGTTCTGAATATGGATTTCAGACATATTATACTTTTACCACAACATAATTTATCACAAAATACTAGTTAGTTATGTACAAGATTAATCCGAAATCTTTTGTTTGGAAATGAAAGGGGTATGGTGAATTAGAAACAACTTTGAAGATCGATTACACTTGAGAAAAATGTACTGTAAGAAACCATCTATTCACATAATAAATTATATAATAATAAACTTATTCGCAGATATACCTATTGGTATGTGATTGATATACCTATTGGATACCAAATAACTAACCAAAAACTCAAAAAATGCAGGCGGTTATTCATTTTCTCTTGAAGAACAATTTTAAAGACATAAAAACAGTAACATTATTTTATTTGTACAAAACATAAGTATACTTATAACTATAAACATTGCTTAATCGACATTCAAGAGCAGGTTCTTCATAGAACCTAACTGAGTCTCGTAATATCTTAAGTAGGAACATAAAATTGTAAGAGCTTCGCCTCAAAACTACTAAAGACAAAAAAATAGTTTATTTTGATAGTGCTTATTTGTGAAGCTACCATAATCCCGATATATATGTACGAGTATTGTTACTCAGTTCGGGTTTGGTGGCAGTTCGAACAAACAGCGTAAATAATTAGTAAGTAAGTTACTCTAGTTCCTACTTATTATTATTACTCTTGTAAAATCCTAGTTTAAATAAGGTTATTTTTATTTATAGTAAAACATAATAGTAAAACTACTTTTGCCTTGTTAAAAAATTCACCCTTAAACACATACAAGTTTAAACGTCGTCAAACCAGAATTACCTTTTTGCGAGAACCTCAAAAACCAAATTTGGCAAAATTATAAAAGGGTTCCATAAATTTCAGATGATACACCTGTCCACCCAAAGTGCTTTGGGCGAGACATGGTATGTAAAATATTAATTTATCCTTAGTCGTAAAACTATAGTAATATAATATCTTTCATATTCAGGGCCTATATCTCTCTACTCTTGAGAGAAGGCCCCGAATCCTAAATCCCAAAATGGCCACGTCTAGTGCGTTGCTTATGCTTATGATATATATTTTTTCATAATCCTACTTGTCCTTGCTTTTTCGTCTGTTTCTGAACATGGTTGTATGGATATATGTAACTCATTGTTGTTTTAACGTCTGAACCAATAAAGATTAATTGATTGCGTGGACCTAGCTTAAGGCCTAGGCTAAGTCATAAGGTCTTTATTTGGATCGTAGGTCCAGCTGGTGCATTATGTAAGTACATATAATATTTACTAGCTGAGCCTCTCCATTACAATCTGATTAATGAAACGATTGTAGTCAATAAATTAAGTTTTAATGCACATTTTCAAGATGAAAATCTCATTTCATATTCTAATAATAATATAAGATGTTTTGTTCTAGTCTAAATTATATTTCTTTTTCATTTCTTAATACAACAAAGTGTTATTAAGTATGTAAGTATCTACTCCACTGACCTGGCAGAGAAGTATATCTCCTCATTGTAGACAGCTCCGCAGCAGCCCAGCAGAAGCTACCAGCGACCAGCCACCTGCACACAAACACTCACCACCGCAATCAACACCTGCACTTACAAACTTAACCTAACTCTATTAAATAATGAGTAAAGACAGGACAAACAAGTGAGGAAGGAATCCAAGGAAATAGGGAGCTTAGAACATTATTAGAAAGACGAATTTCGCGCGAAACTCAGACACGTGCGCGAGTAGTTCCGATTCACTCGAGAACAGACCGTGTCGCGGGCGGGCGGCTTTGCTTCTGGGCGAGTCGCGGCTAGGGCGGCCTGAGGATGGGCGGCGGCGGCGCAACGCGGCCGCCCTCGGCGCGCCTTGCACCAGGCGAGCAGAAGTCGCCAGAAACAATGTTCCCACGTGCGCCGGGACGCACCACGCATGCGCCAACGTCTTGGGGGAAAGTCGGAGAAAAGCTTAGGAGTGAGCGGGACGGCCGTATACCAAAAATAGGGGAGCGAGCGCGAACCGCCATGAAACTATATTGGGAAGCGCCAAGCAGTCTGAAAAGTTGACGTGATTTCGTAGTGTGAGTGAATTTAGACGCACACTAGTGTACGCGGCTTTGTTTAGATTCTCACGTCTACTAAAATATTATTTGTCGGCTGGAATTGAATTAGAATTGAAATCAGTTTCATAAGGCAGAAAACAACAAATAAACATGACATGCAGAGCTCGGGGCCACTTTCAATGGCTATTAAAATATTGAATAAGTTAATAATATTATATTTTACACATAATATAATATTAAAACTTTCCTGACAAACTCAAAAATTTACTCATCATAAGCTACTAAGATTCTATTGAATAGAAGATTAAGGAACACTAAAGAAACTCAAATTAATAAACAGGGTTGCTCATATCCAGTAAATAATTACGAGTAAAATTCCTTATGGGTAACAATATTTCAAGTAAGGTGACATAACATTGCAATATTTTTTTTGTTTGTTGGTTTGTTTATTTTTATTTACTAGGTATTTTGTGCTTAAATCATATTTTCAATCAGGTTTGACGAACGATTAAAATTTTTCTTCAACTATCCACCTGAAAACGATGAAATTACTTAAACAATAATACATTTGTGAGGAAAGCCATCAACGATTCCTAATAGAACTCAACTCGACGCATTATCACTAATGGGGCTTTAATGGAATTAATTTACATTTTAAACCAGTACATTTGCATTATTCACCTAAAGGTTTACGTGAAGCAGCTTTTACAATTTTCGGACAATTTGTTAATAGGATATGCAATGAAAAGCTTCTTTTTATAGCCGATTTTATGTTGTATTTAATTCATAGAAATTAAAAAATATGTTCATAGAAAACTACATAAGACAAAGTATTTTTTTTTATATAGGACACATTTCACACACGGCTGGTTAACCCCATACTGAAACATTTCTAGTTCGTGTTATGGTTGCTAACACAACTGATATACTACATATACATATATACATACATATTTTATATAGATACATATTTAACACCCAGACCCACAGCCAACAAATTTAGTAAAGCACAAAGATGTTGGCCGGGCCGGGAATCGAACCCGGAACCTTCGGATGGCAGTCCGGCATGGTAACCCTTACGCCAACGAGGTCGTCTTAAGTTAACAGTATTAATAATTTAAATAATGACATAGAAAAAAATATAAAAAATACTCATGGCATAAATAGTCATTATTCATCTTTATTCTCATTCATAAAACATACGAATATTTCTGATAGGTTTTGCAAATTAAATGACAAAATTTTTCATTTTCCGATTTCATGTACCTACGCGTAATAAGTCTGTGAGTAAAAGAAAAAATCTAAGATAGGTAATTAATAATTTTTAATTTCAATCAATGCATTTTCAGATGGTCTTTTCATTTTGTTTTCCAATTACCTCAAAGTTGTAAAGATAGATTGTTAATCAAACTCTAGAACTCAAGTTAATTAAGACTGTAACTTAGTTAACGTAAGTTCCAAAGTGTAATTGTCAAGGGTGGTATTGTCAATCTTACAGGTGGCCTCACACTCAAACATCGTTCACGCACACTAACGTTAATTTCACGCGTATTTACGTGACTTCGGGGAACTCCTTACTGTCTAACGTGTTATGTTACCCTGGTATTTCTAACCTTATTCCTGAAGTTTCAAGGAAATTCCTTCGGCTACTGAAAATTTTCAGTAACTAAAACCCAAATTTCATGAATGAAATTTGTGTTTTTGTTTTTTTTTTTATCTTTTTTTAATGTTATTTTTACGTTTTGTTGTAATTTTTTTATTTAGTTCCTTTTACTTTAAAAAATGTAAAACTTGAAAATTTATTTTTAACCGACTTCAAAAAGGAGGAGGTTATATATTCGACGTGTATGTATTTTTTTTTTTTTTTTATGTATGTTCACCGATTTCTCAGCCATTTGTGGATCGATTCTCAAAATTCTTTTTTTAATTGAAAGAGTATGGTTCTGAATTGGTCCCATTGTCACCAAAACTGGTTCTGATGATGGACTCCTAGGGAAATCGAAGAAAAACCTAAAAAGTTAGGTTATTTTTACGCATGAAGAGAGATTCTAGCTCGTTCGGCTGTACTGATATTCATGAAATTTGAGAAGAAAATAGGTAAGACTATGTTTTAACACATACGCTACTTTTTACCCCGAAAATAAATACTATTCCCGTGGGATGCACCAAATAACATATAAATCTTTTTAACTTCTTCACGCTCGAACGGTTGTACTGACATTGATGAAATTTGGAATGAAGATAGGTTAGACTATGTGTTTACACATAGGCTACTTTTTATCCCGAAAATAATTATTGTTCCCGTGAGATGCACCAAATAACACATGACACACTGATTTCGCTAAAATTTGATATAGGGGGTAGACTAGACCTTGTATAACACGAAGGTTACTTTTTATCTTAAAAGTCCAATTAGTCAAATTGCTATTCCCGTGGGAATCCCAAATAACTGGATAACCTATTTTACTTCTTCGCGCTCATACGGCAATACAGATTTCGCTCATAAAATTAGCAGCCTGGCTAACAAAAGTAATCTGCGAACATCGAGGCTAAGCAACGGCCCATGCGGCCAGTCTTTGGATGGGTAACCATGCACAAGACTTCCATAAAAAAAAAATGTTATTTTCATCTGGGCGTTACTGTGCTTCGGATAACACGTTAATTTGTTGGGCCTGGACCACTACTCTTAGTACAAGCAGGGGTCAAACTAAATCAGGGGCTTGAAAAACTCTCGACGCCAGAGCTTGGCCACTTGGGTCATACTTAGTGGAAGAAGGAACTGTAAAATTTGATATATTAATAGACAAGACCCTCGAACAGATAAGGAAAATATTTACGCGCTCGCTTCGCTAGGAGTTATCCCGCTTCGTTCGAATTTCCCCCAGGATGTTCTGGGCTTATGACACTCTAAATATTATATAATTTGTGCTGTTTTGGACTTCTTTATGCTCAAACGGTTCGAACAAATACGGTGAAAGTTTTCGCGCTCGCTTCGCTCGCGCATAGCTCGCTTCGCTCGCACGTAGCTCGCTTCGCTCGCATCCAGCTCGCTTCGCTCGCAATTGGTTCTTGTACGTTTTGACACAACAAACATTATGTAATTTGTGCTGCTTTGGACTTCTTTATGTTCAAACGGTTCGAACAAATACGGTGAAAATTTTCGCGCTCGCTTCGCTCGCGCACAGCTCGCTTCGCTCGCATCCACCTCTTTTCGCTCGCACTTGGTTCTAGTAAGCTTTGACACAACAAACATTATGTAATTGGTGCTGCTTTGGACTTTTTTATGCTCAAACGGTTGGAACAAATACGGTGAAAATTTTCGCGCTGGCTTCGCTCGCATCCACCTCTTTTCGCTCGCACTTGGTTCTAGTAAGCTTTGACACAACAAACATTATGTAATTGGTGCTGCTTTGGACTTTTTTATGCTCAAACGGTTCGAACAAATACGGTGAAAATTTTCGCGCTCGTTTCGCTCGCATCCAGCTCGATTTGCTCCCAATTGGTTGCCTGCCTGACACATGCCAAATTTTTTCATCGTGAAGTTTATTTGGCTCCCCATAGCTAAAACTTAAACGAAATATCATTACCAACCACTAAAAATGTAAAAATAAAATTGTTTTAAAAAACAAACAACCGACTTCAAAAACACAACTAAAAAGGGAAAAATAATTTTAAGCCTAAATCAAATCAAGTATATATAAATAGAATAGGAGAGTTTATTTCATGTACTTATAAAAAACTATTTGCAATTTTTAGTAATCCTGTATTCTTGAAGTCGGTGCCATCTAATAAGAACAAATTAATGTTTGTTAAAAAAAAACTATTTTCAATTGTCTTTCTTTGCTGGCACCGACTCCAAGAATACAGGATTAGTAAAAATTGCAAATAGTTTTTTATAAGTACATGAAATAAACTCTCCTATTCTATTTATATATACTTGATTTGATTTAGGCTTAAAATTATTTTTCCCTTTTTAGTTGTGTTTTTGAAGTCGGTTGTTTGTTTTTTAAAACAATTTTATTGGGTACCTAATAATTTCAGTAATTAAAACTCTTTAAATATACTTAATATAATATAAATATGTTATATATATAAATTTTATAATTATAGTCAATTTTTATCTGTTCACAATAGTTTGATAGATATGCTCTTAAAACAGAGTAATAATAAGTCCATTATCTCCAGAATGCCTTCAAACGGCAAATAAAATACTCAATCAAGCCCATCATTTCAGGCACTTCATTCTACGGATATTTTTCAGGTGACGTGACATTGACAGGCGCATGTCTGCTACGTCACCGGATCGTTCCCGCTCCCAAACTACCAGGCGATCATAAAATACTAGGAGTGATCCAGTATAAGCATATAGTACAGGTGCAAAAATAGAACGCGCTCCCACGGTGTTCGGAAATAGCGTGGCGCAGCGCGGAGCTTTTTTTAGCTGCGCCGCTGTTTACTTAGGCGTTCTTAATTTGACTTTGACTCGGCGGGCGGCGCTGTTGATTGGTGTGACGTCATTTATCGGGCGATTGTCACTTTTTTAATTCTTATTAAAGGGGTTTTTATAAAAATATTCTTTATTTGAAATGTATCCAATATAACACATTTTATATATTGATCGGGGAAGAGTATAAAAAAGTATAACAGCTGATTATAATTTATGTATCGGCTATAATGTCAAAAATGAAGCACCCATTGTAATGAGACCGGTAATATAATAATACAAGTAATCAATCACCTACCATTATCGAGAGATAATTCCATAACAACGTCCTTGAGTCATTTAATCATTCCATGGTAGCTAGTTTTTTGATTTTGAGCTTTATGTTGACGGTGTAAGGTTGTTTTTTTCTTGTCGTTTCTACGTGTGTTTTTATTTATATTGTCTCAAATGTAAATGGGAGTGACAAGTGGTGCCCTTTCTCTCTACAAGGAAGTTAGTGCAAGGCTGCGGCTTCATGTGAAATGTCAACGCGCGTAGGATACACCTTTACGACTAGTGTAGGTGACGATGGCATTTATGTAAACATTATTAATATCTGATTTGAACTTTCCTGGTTTTATTTTGTGCCTAGGAAATATATACCAATATTAGCTGACCCGGCAAACGTTGTTTTGCCTTAAAAAATAGATAGTAGCCGATTCTCAGACCTACTGAATACGCATATAAACGAATATTTTGTAAAAATCGGTCAAGTCGTTTCGGAGGAGTACGGTAACTAACATTGTGACATGGAAATTCTATATATTAGAATATTAAAATGAGTTTTTTGTTTTTTAACGCAAGTAGGCTCCAAAACTACTGGACCGATTTGAAAAAATCTATCATCGTTGGAAAGCTACGTTATACCCGACTAACATAGGCTATATTTTGTTTATCTTTGCAGTTGCAAAGAGAAACAAAATATAGCCTATGTTTAGATTATTTTGCAGCCCGTGCGGAGCCGGGACGATCTGCTAGTAACTGACACACAGGTTCCTTTTCCAGAACGAAATTAACTTATGTGTATTTGTAAAGTTAAAGCTAGCATAAGCAGCCCACTATACGTTCCCACTGCTGGGAGTCGGGGCCTTCTCTCATGAGGAGAGAGATATAGGCCAAAATACACCACGCTGGCCAAGTGCGGGTTGGCGGATGACACACGTCTTCGGATATTGTGGTCCTCAAACATGCCGGTTTCCTCACGATGTTTTCCTTCACCGTAAAGCGAGTGCAAATCCACACATAACTTGAAAAACATGTCATTGATGTAGGATTGGAATCAAACCTGGGCCCGTCTGATTGAAAAGCAGATGTTATTACCGCCGAGCCACACTCGCTTTTTAAATAATACCTATATAATACATTTAATAACTGAGCAAATTAAAAGCAATCGCAACAAGCAGCCAAAACACAAATGTGAAAAAACTAAAAGACCTTGAATAGAAACTGGTATGCTTAATAAATAACTAGCACAGTAATTAATTTAATCCGAGTAAGTACTAAATAACTAGAGTAACAAATAACTTCAATAAATGATTTAATAGTTCAATCTTATATCATTAAAAGAGCAATAGCTTTTAAATGTCAGTTGTTTCGCGTTTTTAGAGTACTTTTATTTATTAGCACAAAAAATAATTTATTTGTGGGGCTTTAGTAGTTATACCTACTACTTTGTGATTAATTTGTTTTAGAATACTTGCTTCGATTAGATGAAAATATCGGAACATCTGACGCAATGACAGTGGAATAGACAAATCAGCGAGTCAGTGAGAGAAAATGCACCAAATGCTTCCAGGTCTAATCTTCTCCACATTACAATAGATAAAATTGTAACTAAATACATAAATAAATAAATATAAGGACACATTCACACACGGCTGGTTAGCCCCATACTGAACCATTTCTAGCTCGTATTATGGTTGCTAACACAGCTGATATACTACATAAATATACATACATATTTTATATAGATACATATTTAACACCCAGACCGACAGCCAACAAATTTAGTTCAGTACAAAGGTGTTGGCCGCGCCGGGAATCGAACCCGGAACCTTCTGGTTGGCAGTCCGGCGTGGTAACCATTAAGCCAACTAGGTCGTCAAAATCGATCGTTAAATTGAGTTACATACAAACATATTACAGATAAATACACATTTAACTTTTAAAGAAAAAACTAAGTAACAAAGTCCCGTTTTTAAATCGTACGATTTACTAAAAAAAATTAAAAAGTTGACTGCTTTTCTATCAGACGATGACTTATTCGATCACAGCCTTACACCAATGGCTTATTTTTCTGGTAATCTTTGGATTCGCACCCGCTAGACGATGAAAGGAAAAATCGTTAAGAAACCGTGACCTAAGAGATCTCTCCCATGAATAAATTCTGCGAGGGAGACACGACTCAGTAATGAGGAATACGACTCGAGGAGAAGGATGTCCATATCTAGGACTAGGTAGGTATAAGTTAGTAGGATTAGAAGTATAAGTTACTAGGTTTAGAGCAGATTAGGTTAAAGGAGGAAAAGCGAGTGTGGCTCGGTTGTAATAACGTCTGCTATTCAATCAGACGGCCTCTAGTTCGATCTCGGCCCTACACCAATGACTTGTTTTTCAAGTTATCTGTGGATTTGAACTCGCTTTACGGTGAAGGAAAACATCGTGAGAACGTTTAGTGGGCTGCTTATGCTAGGTAGTAGGATAAGATAGGTAATCGAAGGTTATTAGATAATCCTTAGAACTTATTTTAAATAAATGAACTGTAAAGCCACAATACTAATTTATCGCTTCTTCTAAATTAGTAAGTTTTAAATCTATCAAATAATGTCACTGGAAATATAGCTTCTCTATAGTAAATGTATCTCATAATATTGAGAAAATTAGAGTTATCATCATAATCATCCACAGCCCTTTTTAACCACCTGCTGGGTATATGCCTCCCTCTACATGTGCCACCTGCGTCGATCTTGTGCAGTCTTTGTCCAGGTAGGACCTACGACTCCAGTGATGTCATCAACCCAGGGCTAATTAGTTTCAAAATATTGAGCTATATTTTTGACTAAAAATAAAAAGTACCTTTTTCTACAAGTACCTCTCCACTATTGCAATTAGTCATCAATTTATAGAAATTATTTCTAACTATCTTGTGCCAAGCAAAATAGCTCTTCAGTAAATAGTATAAACAAAAGCAAAACACCCACGAGTGAAAACAGCACACAACAAAAGCAAAGGCTGAAAAAAGGGTCCAATCCTGGTAATAATTAATTTGACAACAGCTTTTGTCACTGCGCTTTCAACGTCATAAAGAGAACAAAGGCAGTTGTGTTTGTTACGTCTAATCTGTAAACCTACATATATATAAAACGCAACTATTACTGACTGACTGATCGTATCCTTAGAACGAATTGCGCAAAACTTTCAAAGAAATATGTACATAAGAAATAAATGAAATAATTCACGACTAGCAGCCAATCCCGGTTTCGCACGGGCTATAAAATAATCCAAGTGGTATAGAGAAATAAAATAAAGCCTATGTTACTCGGGGATAATGTACCCAACGGTGAAAGAATTTTTCAAATCGGTCCAGTAGTTTCGTAGCCTATTCGCGTCAAACAAACAATCAAACTTTTCCTCTTTATAATATTGTTATAAATGGTATAGTATAAACAATACAACTGATACAAAAAAGTGGTTTGGTGGTATTAAAAAAAGTACGAGTCAGGCTTGCGCATGAAGGGTTCCGTACAATTATCTTGAATTTTGAAAAAAAAACACATATTTTAATTTTATTTAAAAATTACAAACATCTTGATATAATTTATACTCAACAACTGTCATGATTTAAAAGAGTTTTATGTTAGATCTATACTTACCCGAGGTAAACCAGAATTCTATATTTTGTGGAGGAAGAATTTTAACATAAGCAAAACACAGGTAAAAGCATTTGCTGCTATCCTAGTACCTACTAATATTGGAAATGCGAAAAATGTTTAGTCACGATACATGAATGAATATTAATTATTGCTCTTTCAGTTTAACGGCTAAACCGACGGTGATTTAATTTTTTATAAAGATAATTTGAGCTCTGGATTAACATTTAATTCAAATTCAAATTCTGTTTATTTATATAAATGATACTTACAACTAAACCAAACGTATCACTTAGACTATCAGTTAAGTTACTTTTAGGCAAGTTACTTTTAGTCCCAGCCCAATGCAGATAGCGCTGCAGGACGCAACTAGTATTCAATAACTGATTCATAAAGCGTTCTGCGTAGACAGTCGGTACCGGATACTACGGCCTTGGGAGACCTTGCTACTAACTCTTGAGTAACGTTAAAATTATTGTACGGTTAGCAACATAGTTGGTCAAACAGCTGAGCTGATCTGGATAAATTCGATAAAGAAGTATACTTTGGATTAACATTGATGTGTTGAAATATTTTATCCCGGATTACCGCTGGAAAATTGTGGAGTACAGCTAGTATTTATAGAAATGCACAGGGTATGTTAGTTAGTTAGTTTAATTATTTGGTTTGTTGTTCAGGTTGATATAAATATAGATATAAAAAAAATATAGAAAAGACGACATCGCATACGAAGTATCTTAAAACATTGGTTGTATTGAAACTGTATGAAGTCACATTTTAACAATTACTTGACCAATATTGTATGTACGTTGTCACAAAATATTTGAAAATATGTGCTTTTTAATCTTAATAGTAATATTAATACACTTACTATTGAAATATCAGGAGACATTTAATAATCAAACTATTTTAACTAAAATGACAAAAACGAAGAACACATTTTAATGATTATAATTTGTTCTTGCTTACTCGAGCGTGACTTTTTTGCGCACTGTACTAGTTAACCTACAATCCGCATTCCTTCAAAATAGCTGAATCACTGGCAACTTTTCAATGTTATAATTAAAACTAATATTTAATATAATTGAATTCGCAAACATACTCGTTGTAATAAATAGCTATATTTTTTTTCACATTTCTCACACGGCTGGTTAACCCCATACTGAACCACTTCTAGTTCTTATTATGATTGCTAACACGACTGATATATACTACATATACATACCTACATATTTTATATACATACATATTTAACACCCAGACCGACAGTCAACAAATTTAGTTCAGTACAAAGATGTTGGCCGCGCCGGGAATCGAACCCGGAACCTTCTGGTTGGCAGTCCGGCATGGTAACCATTACGCCAACGTATCACGTATGCGAAAACTTCTTCATCGTCCCTCAAACATGTTTATATGTATTAATTTTCTAAGCTTAACTACCCTCAAAAAAAGGCTGGAAAAAGTCTGCTTTTCAATCAGACTTCCTTCCACAGTTAGCCGCTTTTCACTACTATAAGTTTCTCATTATGTTATAAATAGCTGTTAGGTGACTTTGTAATAAATAAATAAATAATACGAGATAAAAGCTAGGCAACTGTTTTTGAATCCAGGTTCCAAATTATCTTCATACCAAAAGTCATAGAAATCAGTATAGCCATTTGAAGTTGTCTCCCATACAACAAACGTATTTTTTCGCCATTTTTGTTTAAGATTGACACGGAATCCTTAATGAGCGACTCGCATTTGGCCAATTATTAAAAGACATTCTAGCCACTAGTTATACGTACTTAGTGTTTATTTATATATAGCTAGTTTTATTATATAGTAACTGGTTGACCGAACTTTGCTCGATATTTGTTTTATTTTTTTTATTTTTTTTAATATGACATTTTCTAACAAATATTCCTAATTTACAAATAGTCCCGCAGTGCAACTGATCGTAATATTTTAATTTCACCACAACTTCAAAACCAAACGTCCAATTTTAATCATTCAAAGGCCAAATATTATGAACATACTTATTGATGAAATAATTTATTTTGATAAGGATTAAAAGCATGAGTAAAATAAACGCGTTTAAATGTAGTCCAAAAAAATTTTTTTAAATAAAAATGTGGTTGTTGTGCCTCACTCGACATAGATAGGTATAGTGTGTCGAGGAATTTTTGTAAATATTTATAAGATCTACAATTAATTACAACATTTTATGGTTCTATCTTTTGTAGTTTAGGCAGCGTACGCAAAATAAGTAACTTCTTTAGTTGTTTTTTTTCAGCTTGTGTCCGAAAAATCCAAGTATCTTACTTACCGAACCCTTTTTTTCAAAATAAAATATAGTCTATGTTACTCGTGGATAATGTAACTTTTGAATGGTGAAAGAATTTTTAAAATCGGTCCAGTAGTTTTTGAGCCTATTCATTACAACCAAACAAACAAACAAAGTTTTCCTCTTTATAATATTAGTAGTGTAGATATACAAGAAATGCTCATTTAAAGATATAAGATTTAGATAGCTACCAATAAAAGAAGCATTCGCGCCACAGTTCATCAGTCTACGAATCTGAGGAATGTTCATAACTGACTGTAAGTGGGCAACTGCGTAGTTCCTTCAATATAAGAGGACAATTAAAGGCAATAACGACCTCATAGCGTTCGGCAAGGAATTTTAGGATATCTAGAAATCTTATACTATAAGTGTTAATTAAGACGCTATTTATTGTACTAGTTATCATACTATAAAATATCCTTCCTTTTTGTTTTTACTTTTTATAGCTACATAATTGTGTTTTACTACTGCAGCTTAGCTTTTTGTTAAGCTGCGCTGTTGTCTAAAGTGTTGCACGTTTTATATAGTATTATATTATTATAGATTGGATTAGTTTGTGAGCTCGTGCCAAGAGTCCGAAAATTAAAATAAAATACTAATAATTGTCTAAGTGCGATTAGGGCTCGCGAGTCAAATTAGCTTTAAAAAACTGTATAATTTCTTTTTTGAGGTTTTTTATCGGATTACTGACTAAACGTAGTAGGTGATTTAATGTACTGACTATTATTATTAAGGGAGAGGGAAATGGAGAGGGAGAGGGAGAGGTCCAATACAGTCTTACAAACCTATGGATTTTTCTTATTGGATTGGATGGAACGAAATTCTTAAAGCTTTTTAGGGTTCCGTATGCAAAGGATAGGTAGGCTGTGTGTGACTCATGATAGCTAGAGTGTTGAAATTTTCACAGATGATGTATTTCTGTTGCCGCTATAACAACAAAAGCTGAAAACAAAGCAAAATAAATATGCAAAAATATTTTTGTATTTACTGTAGAAACTCGATTGTCCGGCCGTCAGTGATAGGGATTCGCAATTATCCGAACGACAGACCAATATAGTATTTTTGCTAGAACTAGGTAATCCACTACAGAGAACGTAAGTTCGGCCGATCAATTCCACCCAGATGCTCTCAAATTTGACCCAGATTGAAGCGTTCTATATAATAAAACCAATTATCCAGACTACAGACCAGTTGGTCAAATTCGTATTTTTGCAAGCATGAACGGTGTCTAACTGGCAACAATCACCCCGGCCGCGCCAGCTTCTTATAGGAAATTAAAAAAAAAATATTTTCTTCATACTTACGATTATCCGAATGTCTAACAACAACAATTAGTCCGGTCGAGTGTTTACTGTATTTGTTTTTTTGCCATTTACATACGTAACGTGCAATTTATATATACGAGTATATACTTAGATAAGTTCCGTTCGTACGGAACACTACATGCGCGAGCCAGACTAACACTTCCGATCGCAAAACATCTCTGCAGCTGATCACGTGACCGAGATGAGTCGTTCATTCACTCGAGCACATCAGGTGTTAGTGTCAATGACCTATGATGAGTCCGTTGTATAATAATAAACACTAAAACATTCATTTTATTTTCAAACTTCGAATAAAATTACGCTTCATTCTCCATTCACGTTCGTTATTGGATCATCTTTTTGTTTTGGTCATTTGGAAGCTTTTGTTTTATTGTTATTTTAAGTTATGTGTTATTCTGTCTTTGAATGAAGAGTTTTTTGTTGACATATAAGGCAAGTAAGTTATTCCAACAACCTACTTGTGCTAAATATCGCTAAAAAGCTCTTGTATTACATTTTTTTTAAGTTAGAAAGACAACTTTGTAAGTACATAAACTAACAGCTATTTCCAATAATAAATTAAATAATAGTATGAAAAGGAAAAGATTGATAGTTAGATGCCAAGATTATCCGAAAGTACTGGGCCGATTTAAAAAAATATTTCACCGTTGGGAAGATACTTTATTACCTTTTTTTGATACCAAAAATATATGAGATCCTTAGTAAAATACTAAAGTGTAAAACAAGCCCATGTAAAGCCCGAACGCACAGCTAGTCTACAATATAATGTAAATGTAAATATGACTCGACCTATGTATAAGTATGTTGATCAAATAAATGGCAAAATAAATTGAACAAAAGCAAAGTGGGAACTGGAAATTAATACTCAAGACAAAGAGCTAACTGTCTCAGTTATTAAGGAGTATTAATGTGCATTTATTTTTAGGGTTTCGTACCTAAAAGGTAAAAACTATTACTAAGCCTCCGCTGTTTGTCTCCAGGCTGTATTTGAGAAACCGTAATAGCCAGAAAGCTAAAATTTTCACAAGATATGTATTTCCCGTGTCGCTATAACAACAAATACTAAAATAAAAAAATGAAAATATTAAGGGGGGTCCCCAAACTATAAATTAACGTGTATTTTTCGTTTTTTTTTGCTATATATCAATAACGGTTAGTGCTAGACACTTCAAATTTTCACAAAATTCATTTAAGTATATTGACTATCAAATTAAATTATAAGATTGAAATAAAATTCATATTTAGGGGGGATCTCGTACAACAATGGTACGGAACCCTTCATGCACGAGCCTAACTCGCACTTGGCCAATTATTTTTAAGATGGTATGACATTTTGTAGTGTTCGCCTGGCTAGCAACTATTCAAGTAGAAAACTTTTCGCCAAGCACCTAACAGTGTCTTTTGCCTTTTTGAGAGCCATATATTCCAGACAAGGCATGCTCCACCTTAAAAAGCGAGTGTGGATCGGTGGTACAAACGTCTGCTTTTCAATCAGACGGCCCCTGGTTCGATCCCAGCCCTACACCATTGACTTGTTTTTCAAGTTATGTGTGGATATGCACTCGCTTTACGGTGAAGGAAAACATGGCGAGGAAACCTACATGAGGACCACAATATCCGAAGACGTGTGTTATCTGCCAACCCACACTTGGCCAGCGTGGTGGATTATGGCCTATATCTCTTTCCTCATGAGAGAAGGCCCCGAGTCCCAGCAGTGGGAACGTATAGTTGCTGCTATGCTATGCTCTACCTTAGGCCATCATGAGTATCATTAACTTGTTACACGCTCTGCTGGTCAAATGGCTAACTGAGTTAAAAATATATTATGTATTTTTATACACTACGCACATTTTTTGTCAGCCTCTCTCACTATAACAACCTTGCTCAAGTTCCAAATGACCTTAAGCTAGTGCTCGCCAATTTTACGATTAGACACTATTGGCATTCACAAATTAGATTCTAGTAAATTAGCCTTAGGTATTTGAATTGTAAGCAATAAATAATTTACGTTTATCGACTGCCTTTAAAAACTGCTTCCTTTTCTTTATTCGATTGCGCAAAATTTATTGGATTGCTTAATATTATTATTATTTTGATCAAAATGCCGGCCTCTATACTTTGCACAGCGGATTAGCGTTGCTATAGAAAGAAGTAACTCGGCTGGCATTTTAGATACTCTTCCTCTTTCTCCCACTGGCACTGGTTTTTAGATTAGATATACTTTCAATTTAATGAATTTTGGATTAGATTTACATTAAGCCATATATCTACTCCTAAAGATAGCTTGTTTATATCATCTTTCGTTGGTAATGCGAAATGAATACTTACCACAATTTTATTATGTATTAATATTGACATCATTACATATTGATTGTATTTCATATTGTAATTTTTTTTAAATTGACGTATAATTTGTTTTTGTTTTTTTTTAATAATTACCAATGAATGGTTTGTTTTTATTGATCTGAGAAAGGTTCCAGATTTTGGATTTAACATAAGCATGAGCAGCTTACTTTACTTTTCCACTGCTGGGACTCGGGGCTTTCTATCACGAGGAGAGAGATAAATAGGCCATAATCCACCACGCTGGGCAAGTGATGGTTAAAAATACACTTCTTCGGATAATATAGTCTTCAAACGTGTCGGTTTTCTCACGATGTTTTCCTTCACCGTAAAGCGAGTACAAATTCACACATAACTCGAAAAACACCCAAGAACCGTTTGAACCAGGGTCCGTCTGATAGAAAAGCAGATGTTTATCCCACCGAGCCATACTCGCTTCTGGATTTAGGATGTAAAATTAGTTTTTTATGAGTGTAAAAATAATGTTTGTTTAACATTTGTTTCCTGTTTCTTTGCTTTTTTATTTTGGGTTTTATTGTCTTGCAGCAGCAGCTATGATGTTTTATTAGTGCTAGTTAAAACACAATTAACTAAGAAAAAAGTTTAGTGGGTTTAAATACAGTATTATATAAACATGTTGTATTGAAAATATTTTTAACTGATGTCAAAAATGGGTAAGGTTCTCAGTTTGAACGTTTTTTTTTTCTTTTACACACACACACATAAACTTTTAATAATTTATTATGTTAATCCAAGATCTCAAGATAGTAGAAGATCAAGAGAGTAAATCTCATCAAAATCGGTTTAGCCGTTTGCGTGTGAAGAAGTAACAAACATTTATACACACACTTACACAAAAACATTCGCATTTATTATATTAGTAGGAAGCATATATAAAATACCCAACAAAATGATTAATTGCCAAAGCATGCGTTATTACTAGAGGTCAGTCGTGGTTGCATTGCGTATTGTGATGCTGGGGTCAATGCCACGGCTATAACGGATGAGCTTGTTAAGTAAGAGTTACGTAATTATTGCCTAGTAACAAACTTCACCTGATGAACCTTGGATTGTAGATCGCATTTTGTTTCTGTTTAAATGTGGTTGATCGCTTTAAATACAGTACCTGGTTGACTGAGCTTTGCTCGGTATTATTTTTATTTCTTTTATATGACATTTTCTAAAAATGATTCCTAGCTAGATCGATTTATCCCCGAATTTAGCCCCCGAAACCCCCTATATACTAAATTTCATGAAAATAGTTGGAGCCGATTTCGAGATTCCAATTATATATATACAAGAATTGCTCTTTTAAAGATATATGATAATATACCAATATTTTAAAGAGGAAAAGTTGGATTTTTTCTTTCTTTGTTTGTTTGAAATAGGCTCCAAAACTACTGAACCGATTTGAAAAATTCTTCCATCGTTGGGAAGTTACATTATGCCTGAATAACATAGGCTGTATTTTGTTTCTCTTTGCTACTCAGATTATTTTATAGCCCGTGCAAAGCCGGGACGATCTGCTAGTACAAAATATATTGAGCGAAAATAAATTGCGGCTGTAGCTCGGCTAGCTAAGGTGATCTGACGCGATCATCGAAGTTAAGCAACGGTCGATGCGGTAGTTGTTTGAATGGGTGATCACGCACAAGACTGTCGTTTTAACAGTGGCATTTTCATCTGGGCGCTTTCGTGGGTCGGATAAATCGTTAAATTGTAGGCCCCGGCTGGAGATAGTCTTAGTACAAGCAGTCGTTAAGCCAAGTCAGAGGCCTTTGGGCGGCTTAAAAACTAGACACGAAGAAAATGAGTGAAAAATATGTTTTTCAATGTTTATTTATAGCTGCAACAAAAATTATAATACTAGTAAGTATCATATGTAAGTATGGTTTGGATCTGACTGGCAGTCTGGAAAGATAGACAAATGGACGGACATCGAAATCTTGGTATCAAGTTCCGGTAAATTTTGCGTACGGAACCCTAACAATACGCAATTACTTTAGTGAGTTGAAGCGGACTTAACAATTCTTGGATTTTACTGAGCGTTTCCATACTAGAAGGTTGTTTATGGTACCTATGTTTATAGCAGCGTCGAGAAATTTAATAAGGCCCTATTATGGTGATCATATATTATTGAATTCCAATTTGTATTATGTCAATAAACTTACCGGAGATGAGATGGTTATAAAGAAGTAATTTAACGGGTGCATAATTTTTGGATTTCTTCTTTTTTGGATTATTACTTAAGCATCAGTAAGTAAGTAAGTTCATTAAAAAAATCGGATATTCATGGGATGGAGTGGACGTGGATTCAAAAAAAGGAGCGCACTTTTAAAGTACTCCTTATTTTTTGGCTAAGTACAAGTTAATGTTAGTATTTTTTTGGATTACTTTGGCCCTTATAGTTTATTATTTTATTAAAAAATGGTGTTCGTGGGATGGAGTGGATAATATGGAGTCAACAAAAGTAGCTTACGTTTGAAGAACTCCATATTTTTGGTTTAGTACAAGTTAATAACCTAAAATAAGTGTGTTCATTTTTATTGTAATTTATTTATGCTAGGGAAATATAATCTCATTTATATATTTATTATTAGAGGCTAGGAAAGCGGAACGTAGGACGTCCAGTGGCAAGATGGATCGACGATAGCTGTAACAGGTCGAACTTGGACTTTGGCACAGGACCAAGGCAGATGGCATGACAGGAGAGAGGCCTATACCCAGCAGTGGCAAAGAAACAAAGAACACATAAGTTAGATTGTCTCCGAAAATTAGAAATCTGTAACTGACACTTGAAATAAAATTATTAATCTAGACATTTCAATATCTCAAATAGCACTCTGCTAACGCTCCAGTTGATTCAGACACTCGATACTGTTACACATTAGGGATTAGTTTTCATTTCAGTTGCATATAAATTGAGACAATTCCGTCACCAAATCATACTGCACTCAGCCATCTTAGTGAATTCATTAAAATTACTACAGAAGAAAAATCATCATTCCAATCATCATGATGAAGGTAAACCATTGTTTTGTTTTATTAATACTTCATAAGCAGCCCACTATACGTTCCCACTGAAGGGACTCGGGGCCTTCTCTCATGAGGAGAGAGGTATAGGCAATAATCCACCACGCTGGCCAAGTGCGGATTGGCGGATGACACACGTCTTCGGATATAGTGGTCCTCAAACATGCCGGTTTCCTCATGATATTTTCCTTCATCATAAAACGAGTGCAAATCCACACATAACTTGAAAAACAAGTCATTGGTGTAGGGCCAATCTAATGATTTTGACACTGAATTAAAAGCTAATACGTGTGTGTGTGATTTGAACCGGGATGTGACCGATTGCCAGTCCAATACATACCCGACAGGACCTACTAGCTCAATAATGTGTTCAAAATAACAGAATAAAATAGATACATATATTCCGGTGTAGCATTTTATGGCTTACATAAATGGTAAAGTAAAAGTAAAGGGGTGACCTTGTACTTTATGCCGCTACCAGTCATAATATACAGACAATAATATAATATAGCACCAAGAATTACAGATACATTAATGTCAATCCTTTTAGGTAATGTGCGGAAACTTGCTAAGACCGCCCTTTCTCTCTCTCTCTCTCTCTCTCTCTAAATTACACCAACTTTATGCCAATGAAAATAATTACATTTGTCCATTTGCCATAGAATTAATGTTAATGTAACAAGGGAACATAAATATAAAACAACACTTATCCATCTTATACTTAGAGCATTATACTTAGATGCGTTCATCCGAATCGGAACTCTAATTAACATAAATTAATTTATTCTCAGCTGGCTGTCCTATCCGGTCTGGTTCTGTCAGCCAGTTGTATGGTATTGCATCAGCCGCAGCTACCTCTGACCTACGGAGTCCAGTACCACGACACGCCTAACTACAACTTCGCTTACGAAGTCAACGATGCCCACACTGGCGATGTCAAAAGCCAGCACGAAAGCAGGCGAGGCGAGACTGTTTTAGGACAGTACACGCTGCTTCAACCTGATGGTGTGAGGAGAACTGTGGACTACAGAGCTGATGAGCACGCTGGGTTCCTTGCTACTGTGAACAACGAAGGCAGACCAGCGCAGCAACAATATAGAGATCAGTATCCTGCTCAAGACCAAGCTCAGGTTCAAGCCAATGAAGGACAGAGATCTCATGCGTCACCAGCTAACCCTGCAGCCTACAACTGGCCTGCTCCTACACCAAGCCCTACTCCTGCACCAGCCGTAGCTGTCTCCAGATCATCCTTCGTTCAAACCTTTACTCACGGCAATCACAACCCATGGTTTTAAATGAAAGAACATGATGTAAGCAATAACGAAAATATTTCGAGATATGGACGCTGATCTAGTTTGCATTTATATTTTTACCAGTTTGAATATCTATTGCGAATATTAAAACCGACAGTGCGCAATTGGAGAACAGACTCGATGGCCTTGTTACTTCGCCAGCTACCGCTAAAGGATATCGAGTAGTAATTATTGTCATACCAATAAGATCGAAGTGTTATGACATAATTTCGCATTATTGAAAGCTTTGTTTGTTTTGATGTTGTATATAACACTATTGTTGTAACTAATATATGTAATATATCTTTTGTGTTTTTGTGAATAAAATTTAATATTGTGCAATGTAATATTTTCTTAACTATTTGTCTAAACCTCTTTAAGCTATTTTACTGATGATGATCTAAAATTAGTTTATACATAAAACTGATCACAATTATGAAATGTAAGAATTTTTTAACTGATTTATAAAATGGTTTATTTATTCGCTGTTGTAAATGGACAGCTTTATTTTATTACAATAAATTACGTCGATACCTACTCCAAACTCGTTAAAAGAAACTAGTTCTATAGGTGCGCCCATATAATAACGTATGAGGCCTACCATATACATCGGTGCATCGCCCTGATTCGAACTTGACTTTTAAAACATTTCCTGAATTTCTTTGCAACAAATAGAACAAAAATGTAAACTGGAACAACTCTTTGTGGATATAAAAGCGAAGCGATGCTCTGTGACAAGCATCAGATCTTGAAGATTTACCGACGTAGTCACAACCTCAAACTTAACCCAATCAAAATGGTTGCGAAGGTAAATTTAATTTAAAAAGTATTTCTAGAAACAGTCTCTAAAAACAAAAGGTTGCGTTTAGAAGTCTTTGACATTTCTAACAATTACTTTTTTGCTTCCCGCTGCCGTCCGTAGACATTAAATTTGTCATCAAGGTCAAATACAAGTTCAATGTAACTCAAATCTTAAACTTATTGTAGCATTTATTTGATTGAATTTCTATTTGTCATCGTGTTAGTTCCGCTTAGTTTTTACACTTTACTTCAATATTCCATTTAACCCACGTAAACTATATTAATATCAAAGGCTGACTCATAGTTATAAGTAAAGTAAGGATTATGTGCGTGTACGATTACATTATGAGATTTCAAGATTTCGTTCATTTACATTTCTAATGTTTTGCAAAGTTAGGAATTTCACTAATTGCACGATTCATCAAAGTTGATTTAGATCTTAAAAAACCTTTCGCATTCATGTTTTACAATTTAACTGCAATATGTCTTGCCTCGTCTACTATTAGCGTAACATCATCATCATCAATTGTTTTGATTATTAGTCCTAATTATATTGTTTCTCCATCCAGTTCGTCGTTCTCCTTGCCGTGGCCGCGGTGGCGTCTGCGAGCAACTTCAACAGCTTCTCGTACAGCGTGGCGGACCCGCACACCGGCGACTTCAAGAACCAGATCGAGGCTCGCGCCGGCAACAACGTGCAGGGCCAGTACTCGCTGCTGGAGGCTGACGGCACGCGCCGCACTGTCGACTACGCCGCGGGAGCTGAGGGCTTCAACGCCGTCGTGCGCAAGGACCCCGCTCTCATCGCCGCCGCTCCTCTCTCCTACGCCGCTCCTCTCTCCTACGCCGCTCCTCTCTCCTACGCTGCTCCCATCGCCAAGCTCGGAGCCATCCCTTACGCCGCTGCTCCCATCGCCAAGCTCGGAGCTTTCCCTTACGCTGCCCCCTTCCCCTACTCTCGCATCCTTTACTGAACTGATCGAAACCACAATGCTGAACTTGTAAATACAGTTTTATGATAACAATTTCTTATGCATTTTTAATTGTATGATAATTATTACCTTCGTATAGCGTGTTATTGGTTCGAGTTTTATTTTGAGCAAGGTAGTGGCGGCTGCAATCGAATAAATATTAAATGTAATTATATTTTACCAAAGAGGTTTTATGGACATGTTTCTTCGTTTGTTCTGGTTTTTTATTAGTATACCCATATTCGTTTTAATTTGGGTGACTTTGTTAAATATTGTTGTAGTCGACGTGTTTTATGAAATTTTTGACCTTTTACAAATCACCAGGTTTATTAAAAGAGCAATTGGCATCTAATTTTGTAGATAAGCCTATTTAGCATTTAGGTACCTCGTTATATTCAGTTAAGTTATTCTACTGTATAATACCACCATTCTCATTTGGCAACGTTTACGAGTATTTCGGCTCATTTTGATACAAGTATCTCAATTAGCGCATAAATTCACAGAATTTGCAAATTACATAGTTCTGAAATGTAATCCAAATTCTCAAGGCTCATGCATAGTTTGGGGATCTGCAGTGTTTAGAACAATAAGTAGGTATGTAATACACAGATTTTATGATATGTCTTTAATTGAATTTTAAAAATGGTCTCCATATCTGGCTACTGCCGTGGGACGGATGACTTTTTAAATGGTAGGTCCCGGCTGTTAGTCTTAGTAAAAGCTACCGTTAAGCCAAGTCAGAACGGGTCCCAGGCCAACGAGTAGCTTGAAAACTCTCCGCACTAGAGCTTGGCCACTTAGTTCATACGATGAATAGAAATAGCAACCATAGTTTGATGGGCCAAGTGGCGTGCCATGGGAGAGGCCTATGTCCAGCAGTGGACGAGCATAGGCTGATGATGATGATGATAGTTTGACATGGCATTGGATTTTAACCGAAATAAAGTACATTAATTTAGCTAAATAATATAGGACTGTCTTAAATCGGTTGTTTAGTTGTTAATGCTGGCGTAGGGCAAATAATTAAAAAAATGCTTTGGTAGAAATGTATAATATCTAGGCACACTGAACATTAGTAACGGCTGGGTGCCAAAGTATTTATATCAGTTATTATTATTACAATGAACGTATTTGTTAATTAAGGCTATGAACAAATTCAAAACCGATTTTCATACAAATCAAATCATTCAATTACCCGGTTATTCCAGACTACACATGCTCCACCTTTATCGCTAACTCGTGCGATTACGCACTCTGCTGGTCATTTGACCAGTAGAGTGCGTATGTAAATATTTATATATATTTTTAGTATATTATATATAATTTATTTTAGTATTAGGACATAAAATATGTATCTCATTATTATTTTATTTTATCTCATCTTTATTGTACACTACGTCCTTGTTCATAAACTCAAGGTTTCCTGGATGAGATCGCTTTAAGCAAAGGCCGCCAATTGTGGCACTCTTATTAGTAAACCTTTTTTTTAAATTTCATATTTGTGTCCAATAAAGAATTTTCTATCTATTTCTACCTTCGCGTTATAAAATAATGAAGTAGTAAAGTGGACTAAAACAATAATAGTCATGCAATATGTGTGACGCACAATACATAACTGGCATTTTGATACGTGGTCAGTGGTCACCGGTCGGTTCCGTGTCGGCTTTGACGAAAATGAACTTAAAAAACCCTCAGCGTGACCTAGAAAGAGTGGTCATAATATGTCTTTTACTTCCTATTATTAGTACAAAACGATTGTGGCCGACCCAGTATAAATAGTCCAGTTAAAACAAGCAGTAATCATTCGCAGTCAACTGTGCAGTAAACCTAAACATATCGAAATGGCAGCTAAGGTAATTTATTAAATTAATTCATTTAAAGTGCAGTAAAATGCAAGCGTTCTAATATTCAGTGAATAATTTGCATCAAGGTGTCGATCGAATACCAAATAACTTTTAACCTATTTAATAAACTTTACTTAATTAATTCAGTGTAATCAAGGATTTGACGCAAAGTTCATTTAGTGTTCATATTTTTAAATTTTTTGGCCAGCACAATGCCTCGTTCAAATAAATTAAAAACTTAGAGTACAAGTTTTAAATGTCAAAGTAATAAACAGTCTAATAAAGGGTGGAGCGTAATACAGCCATTAATGTTATCCACCTACAAGATTAATTAGACCAGGAAGTTTTTAAAGCTTTTATGTATGGAACATGCGCGAAATTACGACTTTTATGGCAACCGGTTTAATCGACCCACCTTCTGTCAAAAAAATTTGACTTATTAACTTTTAGATACAGAAATGAGATAACAAAATACTTTGCATAGGCATGTAATTGGTGTTCATAAAAATAAAAAATCCATCGAGGATTTACAATTTATAACACTCATGACATGTAACTGTTTTGAAAGGAATGTGAAAGAAAACAATTACCCCAAAAATGTATGACTAATATTATCACTTTTATGTCGTAAGAATAAAAGTGTTTTTTCCTCGTATGTCCAATCCGACCTCCAGAAAAAACTTAATGTCACATTTTAGGAAAATAATTGTATTCTTCAATACACGTAATATATCAATTGAAATAAGTAATAATAAAAGAACCTTCCTTTATCCAACAGTTCGTCGTCGTCGCTCTCCTGGTGGCTGCCGCTCAAGGCAGCGCAATCCACGGTGGAGACTACACCAGCTTCTCCTACGGAGTGTCGGACCCCCACACCGGTGACGTCAAGAGCCAGCACGAGACCCGCCACGGAGACACCGTGGTCGGACAGTACTCGCTGCTGGAGTCTGACGGCACCAAGAGGACCGTAGACTACGCCGCTGACGCTCACTCCGGATTCAACGCTGTGGTGCGCAAGGACCCCGCTCTGGTGCACGCTCCCGTTCTCGCTCACGCCGCTCCTGTGCTCGCCCACGCCGCGCCTGTGGTCGCTCACGCCGCTCCCCTGGCCTACGCCGGACACGGTGTCGCTCCCCTGGCCTACGCCGGTCACGCTGCCGCTCCTCTGGCTTACGCTAACCACGGTGCTGCCTACGCTAGCCACGGCGTCGCTCCTCTGGCCTACGCCGGACATGGAGTCGCTCCTCTGGCCTACGCCGGACATGGAGTCGCTCCTCTGGCCTACGCCGGACATGGAGTCGCTCCCCTGGCCTACTCCGCTCCCCTTGCCCACGGAGCCGTCGCTTACGGCGCTCACGGTCTCCACGGTGCTCACGGTGTCTACGGCTCTCATGGTCTCTACGGCTCTCACCTCGGCTACTCCAAATACTACTAAATTGATAGCATAGAATTATTTATATAATTTGTGAACGATGAAAGTGCTGCTGTGATCGAATAAATGTACATACTGCGAAACTATTATATTGTGTCATTATATACCTTATACGTCATCAAGACCAGAGAATATGAAATGATGAATCAACATTGTTGCAAAAGACCATAATACTTGTATGTGTTGAGTTATGGCATCTTTGTACCTTAAAAAGATATTGAGTCTCATCTAGGAAGGTACCTTTTCCCACGCTAATTACTAAAAACAAAAACTTAAATGCAAGTTTTTGATAGTAAAACTAGTTAATAAAATAAGATTATATCGTATTACTTTTTCAATTAACTTGTAATAAACATTATAATGTGAGCGATAAACAAAGATTACCACAAAGTGAGGGAACGGCCTTTGTCAAGATTTGTTTTCTTATCATCTAGAACATCGGCTGTTTTATGCATTTTGTTGAGTAATTACTCAAAATACAGCGAAGGTTTTCTTAAAATTTACCTAGCATTATATTCTAAATGAGTAAACCTAAACTGCTCTAAGCTGTAGAATTTTAAAGATAAAATGAGGCATTAAATTTTAATACAGTTGCTTTTATTTGATTTAATGATCTAGGTATCTAACATCGGTACATCAGTCACATTATTACTATTTACCAGCCCAAAGGAGTATTATGACCCAAGTGTCCAACAGGTGAAGCTAAAGCTCCATGAGACAGGGCAGGTTGGGGCCAGCCAGGTTGAGCCAGACCAGCCTGGTTCAAGCCAAGTCCTCCGAAGGCACTGTACGGGCGAGGTCCATTATGTAGGATGTTGTTTGAGTAGCTAGATACAACCGGAGCGTTATGTCCAGCATAGCCTAAACCAAGAGAGCCAGCTAATCCATTAGGGCCAGCTAGGCCATGAGTTCCAGATAAACCAGCGGGGCCAACCAATCCAGAGTGAGGGCCAACTAAACCAGCAGGGCCTGCTAAGCCAACTTGAGGGGCAGTCCATCCAGATTGAGCAGCATGAGCCAAACGTGCCGCATTAGCAGCTTGCGCAGCTTGAATGGCGTTGGCAGCTTGAGCGGCTTGAGCTTCGTGAGTAGCTTGAGCGGCGCGGGCAGCGTGAGCAGCTTGCGCAGCATTTGCAGCTTGGGCCGCCTGCGCAGCGTGTGCAGTGTTGGCGACCTGGGCGGCATGGGCAGCGTTAGCGGCTTCCGCTGCATGGGCAGCTTGTACGGCTTCAGTCTGAGCGACCTGAGCGGCGTGGTTGGCAGCCTGCACTCTGTGGGCAGCATCAGCAGCTTGAGCCAATTGAGCGACGCTAGCAGCATGCGCAAGCTGAGCCTTCTTAGCGTTGTGCAGGTGGGCGCTGGCCACGTTGGCTAAATGGGCATTTGCGGATTGGGCGATATGAGCGGCGTTTGCTGCCTGAGCCAGTTGAGCAGCGTGCGCTGCGTTCGGTGCAAGGTTCAAGGGAGAATGAGCTAAGGCTCCAGGATGAGCAAGAGCTCCCGGATGGGCGAGAGCTCCGGTATGTGCCAGAGCTCCAGGGTGAGCCAGAGCACCAGGATGAGCTAAGGGCCCACCAACAACAGGTGCAGCTGGCCCGTGACCCAAGGGGGCGACAGGTCCTGAGTGACCCAGAGGTGCAATAGGAGCTACTGCATGTCCAGCAGTGGCAAGTGGTCCATGGGCAGCAGCCAAAGCACCAACAGCAGGCTCTTTTCGTACAACAGCGTTGAATCCAGAAGCAGAGTTGGCTTCGTATTCCACCACTCGCTTGGTTCCGTCAGATTCCAATAAGGAGTATTTGCCGACGACGCTGTCTCCAACTCTCTTTTCGTGCTGGTCCTTGATGTCTCCGGTGTTAGGGTCTGAGACTCCGTAGGAGAAGCTGGAGTAACCGCCGCTGGCACGGACAGTTGCTACCGCTAGGGCCAAGACCAGAAACTGAAAAAGAAAAAACAGAATGAACGATCAGTTTAACAACTTTTGTATGTACAATATAAAAAAAAAATATTTTCTTTTTTGATTTGATTTTTTATTTTGTTTTATCTTACCTTAGCTGCCATGGTATGTGATCTTCCTCGGGTTCGTATCTCAACTGACTTGACCCCTGTGATCTCCACATTTTATATTCACACGAAATGATCGCATTGTAGTTTTGGGGGTCAAAGTAGGAAATCTGCACTAGATTTGTTCTTCTGTTGCAATTCTCTTTCAGATGTTAATTAGTATCTGAAATGTACTATTATGTAAATTGATTACGCTTAATTATTGTGTTATAGTACAAGAATGAATGCGCGGCATCTTGTTTAGTTCACAGCAGCAGATAGTATTGAATTTGTTAGTTCAAAATATCACAATGTAATTCTTTGTCTTGTAAGAAGCAAATTTTTTCATTGATTCTTAAATTGTCTTCAGGAAGACAATAATTAAATTATGCAACATTATTCAAACACAAATTATTAATTGTGGTCAGAAATAGGCTCTGCGTGAATTATGCGTAGAAGTATGTAATGGAAAGATTTAAAACTAGTGATAGCGATTCCTTGACATTCCGTAAAACCAAAAGGATATCCTACACGGTAAGTTTTGAAATAATTAATCATTTTTTACATCAAGGAATTCACTATTGCGCATCGCTTTGGGGTTGCCCAATATAAATAGGTAAGTGGATTATTGTAATTCATCAGTTTGGTGGTAAACAACGAACAATACAAAATGTTCTCAAAGGTATTGTCTTACTGTTACCTCATTGTGAACGTAGTTCTATTAACTGTTACAACTGTGAAGCATTTCAGTTAGTGGCATTTGTGAAATGACGTTAATACTGTGTGTGAATTGTGTGGTTAAATTAAATTCTTTAGATATCTCAGAATAAATCTTATAAAAAAAAATCCTACTAATATTATAAATGCAAATGTGTATGTTACGTTTCTTACTTCTTCATGCTCAAACAACTGAACACTTGAACAGATTTCGATGAAATTTGGCATAGGTATAGCTTAGACCTTTGTTTTTCATATCACAAGCTTTTTTATCCTGGGTTAACGCGGTTAACACTGTGGCACGCAGTTAATCATACGTTGAATTATTGCGGAATGCAAATTAAAATATTATTTTCAGATTTGAACAAAACAAATAATAACATCTCTGTCTTTGTCATTTTAACTACATTTCACGATTATTAGTGAAATCTGAATAAAAATTTTCAAAGTTTTGAGTTACTTATATCTCCTTATCAAACAGATATATAATTACCATCACTCTTGATTAACGGGATTTCTTACCTCCAATAACTTTTACATAATTTACTTACACAAATTCATATAATCACCTATAAATACGATACAGTCGAAGGGCAGGCTTAAAAAAAAAGTATACATTTATTTTTCGATTTGCAGCGCCACTTTTGTTTCATCTGTAATTAAGGCAAATTTCCGCGCCACGCTTTATTGTATGGGTATCAGAAATTCTCTCTAGTATTCCCTAACTATAAAAAAGTACCCAAATATATGTTTTTTTTTTTTGTATTCACCTTTCAGTTCCTGGCCCTTTCCATCCTGGTCGCAGCAGCCAGCGCCAGCGGTGGTTACTCCAGTTTCTCTTACGGCGTGAACGACCCTCACACCGGCGATATTAAGAGCCAAGACGAAAAACGCGTCGGTGACTCCGTGGTGGGCCACTATTCCCTCCTAGACTCCGATGGCACGAAACGCGTTGTGGAATACTCCGCCAATCCCATCACTGGATTTAACGCTGTAGTGCGAAAGGATCCTGCGTATGGATACGCTCACGGCTTAGGGTATGGAGCTGGCTCGGGCTATGGAGGAAACTACGCGTATAGTGCTCATTCCGGTCTTGGATACAATTCGCTCGCTTCGCTTGGACATGCGTATTCCGCTCCAGTCGCATCTGTTCCCTACGCTTACGGAAATTCTCTAAACTACAATGGATTGGCTGGCCATGGTTTGGCCACATCTTACTCCCATAGCTACAATAACTATGGTGCCAACCTTGGGTATGGTGCGCCTGGTTATGGCTATGGAGCGTATGGCGCTAACAAATATGGATCAAGAGTTGGATGGTACTAAGTAGAAACAATACATTTCGATACTTTTGAATATTCTGCCCGAGACCAATGATGTCATCAGCGCTCAAACTTTATCTCGTACCTAGTTCATAGAAGTTTGTTAAGTGTTCACTGAATTTTGTGAAAATTGTATAATTATAAACTTTCTGACTAATAAAACTCTCTGACATCTCATAAATGTCTGTTTTTGACTCCCGACGCAAAAATTACGGGATGTTAAAAAGTCTGTCTGTGTTACTGTAGCTCCTTAATAACAAAATTCAATTCAATTTAATTCATTCAATTACAAAATACAGTAGGTATAAAACAGTTATCTTAAGCATCCCAAACGTCAAAATTCATCTGACCGTGACATAAAGAATCATCAATTCATCACGCATAGTACACACTTGAAAAACATAACCTCGATGACCTTAGCGTAACGGTTACCATGCCGGACTGCCAACTAGCCGATCCCGGGGTAGATTCCTGGCACGGTCAACATCTTTGTGATGAACTAAATTTCTTGGCCGTCGGTCTGGGTGTTAAATTTGAATTTATATAAAGTATGTATGTATATGTAGAATATCATTTGGAACAGGAACCATAATACAAACTAGAAATGGTTTAGTTTGTAGCTAACCAGCCGTGAGTGAAATGTGTCGTAAAAAAAACCTCTAGCGCAGTCAAACAAAAGATTTCAGATACATTCATATAACTGTCAAGACATTCATTACATAAAATGGTAGTCTTTTTTACTTCATATTCAAATTCAATATTCAAAACTTTATTTACAAGTAACAAATACTCATATGATACATGTTAGAGAAAATATACCTACAATATCAAAACGATAAATTGTCAAAAAATTAAATAAAAATGAGAATTAAAATATAAAATTTACAAAATAATAATAATTAAACATAACATAACATTTAATTTACAAAAACCTTTTTTTTATTTATTTATTTGTTAAGTATGGATCATAGCAGGCTTCTATGTAAAACCGAATGAAATTCTTCTTGAACTTCTCTTTGCATTCATCTTGAATTTTATTCAGTTTTACGGCAAATAAGCACTAAAAACGGCGTCTATAAACTGTCTAACGATGTTAATCTTCACAGTTTTTTGAATACAAGAATGTCTTATTCAAATGAGTGGTACTCTGGAAAGGTCAACGTGAAAAGTGGAAGCAAACGCATACATAATATAAATAATACAATCTTGTTTATAACCATCTATGATTAATTGGCATAAAAACCGAATGTGGCTCGATGGGAAAACGTCTGCTTTTCAATCTGATGGCCCCTAGTTCGATCCCAGCCCTACGCCAATATTTTGTTTTACAAGTTATGCGTGTTATGTTTGTAGCTGCTTTACGGTGAAGAAAAACATCGTATGGAAAACGACATGTTTGAGCATCACAATATCCGAGGGCAGGTATCTTCCGTGGAAAACCTGTAGGGCTATTTACGTAATCTTCGAATGCATCCGACAATTAACTTCTAAAAGTGATGTTTCTTCGAATTGAATATTACAACTGATATTTGTACATATATGTATGTATAATTTTGGTAATAATAAATGAATAAATTTGGTAAAAACCAGTCAAGCCGTTTCGGAGGATCACGGTTATTAACATTGTGACATGGAAATTTTATTTATTAGAAGAAGATTATTATATTAAAACACTCAACACGATCCCAAATGTTTGCTACCAAAATATGTAACTAACATCAGCCATGTCTTATTCTGTTTTCTAAGACCTAAGTGGCCAAGCGCTGGTGTCAAGAGTTTTCAAGCCACCCAAAGGCCTCTGACTTGGCTTAACGACTGCTTGTACTAAGACTAACACCGAGACCTACAATTTAACGTGTCATCCGACCCACGAGTGCAAATCCACACTTGCCTTGAAAAACATTGCTGTAGGGCCGGGATTCAACCAGAGGCCGTTAGATTGGAAAGCAGACACTTACCGACCGAGCCAAACTCACTTTTTCAACATTACACAATTGTATCATAATGTACTATTACAGTTTGCTCGAACCAAGACACTTTTTCTCGAATAATTTATGCATATTCGACAATGTATTGCACACACCTACCTTCAAAATGTTTGTCGTATGACAGTGACAGGAGATTGACCTGTCCATCTTATTATTGTAAAAATATGAAAAACCCAAAAGTTTTTTCAGTGAATAGACAAACGAAATAAGATCCGCCTTGCTGACAAGAAAGTATGTAACTTGGGTTTTTCCATTTATTTATTTGCTACCTGAATGATTATCTCTACTGTAGTTTGACAAGTTTAAGTCTTATTAATAAACATAAGCAGCCCACTGCTGGGACTCAGGGCCTTCTCTCACGAAGAGTGAGATATAGGCCATAATCCACCACGCTGGCCAAGTGCGGGTTGGCGGATGACTCACGTCTTCGGAGAGTCACGTGAGTCATCCGCCAACCCGCACCATGTTTGAGGACCATAAAAATTGTGGTCAATAATTGTGGTGTTTCCTCACGATATTTTTCTTCACCGTAAAGCGAGTGCAAATCCACACATAACTTGAAAAACAAGTCATGGGTGTAGGGCTGGGGTCGAACTAGAGGCCGTCTGAATGAAAAGCAGACGTTTTACCACCGAGACACACTCGCTTTTTACCTACTTAATTGTAGGAATTTTACACTTTAAAATAACTTTACAGATAAATAGATAAACCATGAACTATGAATAATATTATCAAATCATACGTCAAAGGTTGGAAGGTTGGACACATTCCAAATACAATTTTACACAATGTACATAATGTAAATATAATTAATATGCCAGAAATTATTATCTACTCAATATTAAATATCAGTTATTATATTATATTAAATTAATAAATTTAGCAACATTTCGTCCGAAACCATTAAAATAAAATTTTTCTCTCTTCAAAAAAATCGTTCACTGGATAAAACGCCTGCCGAACGAGCCAATGTTTAAGTTCAGTTTTAAATATATCTATAAATATGTATAAATATATCATTCAACAGACAAATTTATTACCAATCTAATAAATAAAATAAATCAAAAACAACTAGCACCATAAAAAAAAGAACTTTAAACTCTACATAAACTTTGATCTTCAAAGACTAGCATCCGTAACTGGTATGGAGTGCAAACTGACCTTTAAGGTACTTTATGATGAACTTTGAATGCAATCTCATTTCTTTCTTTTACTGCTCTTCATCAACATACGGCCTTGCTCTTCCGGATCCGCCATTACTAATTACGCATGTAAGTATTCGGTTTTAGGGTTCCGTGCAGCTAATTTTTAATTAAAGTATTGTTGTATTTCTTACGTGTTTTTTTTATATAATTACCAGAATGTTTTTGAAAGTGTTCTAGTTGTTGGAATTGTTAAGAATGCTCAGTATTTTTTCGCGTTTTCTCGACTTCTAATTAAATCAGTATATTTTTATGAAAATACGAGTAATATTATAAATGGAAGTTGGTGTCCATTAAATATATAAATTTGAAAAATAACGATTTTCTTATATATTAAAAGACATATACGATCTTAAAGTCAAAGAACATATTTATTAGCCAAAGGCAAATTCCTTGCACTTGGATTCATCATGTGTTTAGATAGATTGAAAATAAAAAAATCTTAATTAGGCACAAACATGTACAATTTCAAAATAAAAAGGAAAGTCTTATAAATAGGGTGCAAGAAATATAGATCTCTAAAACAAACTTAACAATTTCAATTATATTAATTGAAATAACATTATAAAACCTTTTTAATTCGCTAAATATGTCAAACACATGTCACGTGTTGTAATATTCTATACCTATTTATTTTTCCTACAGAACCATTGAGTCACCAGCTTAGTCCTCCCGACATATTTTAAAGATCAGCTCGTAAGCAAGTCGCCACGCCCTCGTAACTAACTAATATTTATTCTGTGTCCATACCCCATATATAAATAGAGATGGCTGGTTCCATCTGTACTCACTCAAGTAAAACACCTCATTCCATCGCAATGGCAGCTAAGGTGATCTATTTCTTTTACTTGTCCAAGTGTCTGTGTACTGTACTTAATAACTTGATCAGTGCGGATAAGGGAAACTAGTTCGATAACTTGATATCCTTAGTCGTGGTTAGATTAATGTCATATTAGCATAGTGGTGTCTTTGTGTTAGTTTATACTGTTGTCCTTAATTGTGTGCCGATTTGTTTGCAATTTCGAGAAAAGCTGGTCTGAAAGATTTTATTTCACTAAATCTAATCAGTGCAAGGCGATGCTGTACCGTTCAGCCGCGTGATACATATTTGAGCAATGCACTTTACCGTGGTATTAGTATTTAACGAAATAAAAAATACATATAAAATAAACAATTAAATTAATTAATTATAAACGGTTGTTTTAAAAAAAATAAACGGGTTACGTAATCGTATTTTGGAACTCTAAGAATTGTAACAATGAATCAAAGAAAATAACCTCGGAAAAAATCGTAGCCCTATCATTTACGCAGGATTTTGGTTCCGATGTCGCCTTAGTAAAATTTTACGATTAAATACACTCAAAATACCTTGATTTAGATGATTCTAGAGCAAGATAAGTTATTGATATAAGCGCACCATTTTACATTTGAAAGAACATTTACTTCCGAACATTTTAAACCCAAAGATTCTAATCTATACCAAGCAAAAAGTCAAATATCTAAAAATTTGGTTATACCATTGGGCTTTAACAATAGCAGTTTATAAAAAACCTAACCCTATCTTCTCCTGTCTTTCAAGCGAGCCACTGACGAATGAACGCGAACTAATCCCTTACGATTTTAGTAACCAACTTATAATTAATCAATTCACATTTTGATAAAAAAATAATGTTCTATTTTCTTCTTATTCCAGTTCGTCGTAGTGCTCTGTGCTCTGGTGGCCGCCGGCCAGTGCTCGGTGGTGCCCTTAGCCCGAGCAGACGACTACACAAGCTTCGCGTACGACGTGGCCGACCCCAGCACCGGCGACTTCAAGAGCCAGGTGGAGACGCGCGTGGGCGGCGCCGTGTCCGGCCAGTACTCGCTCCTCGACGCCGACGGCACCAAGCGCACCGTCGACTACACTGCCGATGACGTCAACGGGTTCAACGCTGTCGTCCGTAAAGACGCTGCTGTTGTCTCTGCCCCCGTTGTCGCCGCTCCCGTCGTCTCTGCCCCCGTTGTCGCCGCTCCCGTCGTTTCTGCCCCCGCTGTCGTTGCGGCGCGCACCGTAGCTGCCCCGGTCGTCACTAAGACCGTTGTCTCTTCTCCCGTGGTTGCTGCCCGCGCTTACGGTACCTACGCTCCTACCGTGTACGCTGCCAGCGCTCCCGTGCTTGCTGCTCGGACCGTCGCTGCTCCTGTGTACACCGGTTACACCGGTTACACCTCATACGCAGCTGCCCCTTACACCGTCGGCTCTCCCGTCTACTCGGCTCGCACCGTATATGGCTCTCCTCTGACCTACGCTGCCTACTCCGCCCCCGTGTCCTACTGGTAAACTAGAACAAAGCCTGTTTCAAGGCTTTTAGACCACGACGTGTTTCATTCGATGTAAATATTGTTAGTTTGTACATACCGAGTATGAAATAAATAAAACGAATTTTGTACATTATTTAGTTGTATTAATATCAAAATCAACCTTATTAGTAGTTGCATAGGTAATCTTGAAATATTTATTTAATCCAAATTATGTTGTAGGTACTTACTTGAACTTATCTATTCAACAATTCTATTATAAACCTGTCAATTCCATAAAGTCAGAGACTTAAAACTTCTAATCTTACCAGACAAAATCAATAAAGTAGAGCGTTTCATTTTATATTTGTTGATTTTATATTTATTATGCTCATGCAATAAGCATAAACATTATGTAATCATATGATATTCATCTGTGCTAGAATAGCTCAAGATCTTAGACTTAATAATAGGCAGGAAGTCAATTAGGTATTAACGAGTTGTTGATAGTTGATATGGGCTGCTGATGATAATAATGCTATCATAGACCTAGCGATTATTTGCCTGGTACTAAAATTCGTCGCATTTCTATAGGTTTTTCTTCCCGAAAACTCAGATCCAGATATAGGTATGTTAAAACGTAAATACTGAAGGCATACCTCGTTATAGCTGGCTTTTTTGCAATTTGATGTTTGGTTTAGAAATTAAGCTCTATGTTGTGTACTTCGATAGCCTTATTTCAAGGACTTATAAATGTTTCAAAAAAAGATAAACTGACTATAAAATGTGTTCTCTCCTGTTTCACTGCCGGGAAATAAGAAAAACCAACAATTTTATTTATTCTAACTCGAAATATGCTGCAAACATTTTTGCACTTCAGCCTTTATTATGTGTTCGTCGTGGTCTATGAAATTTCCAATAACAGGAAGCTACAGTAAATAGCACTGCCTCTATTTGACGAACAATTTCCTGCCGGTGTGGATTGATTTGATGTTCGTAGGCAGTTGTAGGAACTATCAGATATTCTGTGGCACTCGTATTAATAATTACAATAGATCAATCGGAAGCGCGATGAGCTTCCGACACAAACTTATCGATCGACTGATGAAAGCCTATCAGAGTAATCTGCTGTATAGTGTATATCTATCACTACAATGTTTTACGTTATATGATATATTAAAAAAAAACAATGTAAATCAATATGTAGCAAGCCCTTTTTTTATTTATTTGCTATTTAAAATAAAAACTAAACAAAAAAATACTTAATCAAATAGCTCGCTCCTGATCGTTCCCGGTGCAGAGCATAAGAAGTTAATTATAAACAAATTTTAAATTTTAACAAAACGTGTAAATTTTTTTAGAAACTTAAATTTTATCTCATCATGTAGGCCCAGACGTTTTTTTTGTTGAATAGGCTTATGTTTGACCGCAGTTTGCCATTAGGCAAACTTAAAGCTTAAGATCACTTAAGCTTTACTGTGGTCTAAGATGTAACGCGCTTGCCTAGAAGGAACCTATTTACTCTAGATAGAAGACCCCCCAATTGTACTTCTCGGGAAAAAGAGACTCAGGAAGAGAGTTTCCAAGCTTTGCAGTTCTCACAATGAAGGTCGAAGCAAAACGCTTTGTGCGAATCTTCGGAACTTCGACAGTGAATCGGTGTATCTTCGCTGTGCCCCTGCTCGTTCTGTAGTGGAATGGAGAAGCGAGAATTAGTTTGTACAGCTTCATTGCACACTCTTCAAAGTGTATCCGATAAATACCGACAGACTGGCAAACTTGCGCCTTCTGCAGTAACATTGTTGTACCGGCACCTATGTTGTACTGGATAGTTTTCGCTCAGTGATACTAATAGTACATTTGAAAAACAGACATTATTTATTGTGCTTGTACGCCAAGAGTCTAGTTTAGTCTTAAGTCAGTTAAAAACTTCAGTATTATGTTTATAAAGCTTCTTCTTTTTTTTCGTGTGAGCCTAATGGTCTAGGTTCCTAATAAGTATAGGTACAAATTAAAATCATAAATAGTTACCTATTCGTTTTATTTTTACAATCGTTTCAATTACATCAACAAGGTATTTACAAATAACAGCGTGGTAAAGATATGAAATTACTACTCAGTAGTATACGGAGGAAACGTAGGGGTAAGTAGAGTAAGCGGAGGGGAAAGCGGAGTAAGCGTAAGGTTTGTAAGAGTATACTGAAGGGTAGACAGAAGGATAGACAGCGGAGTAAGAGCGGGCAGCTTCAACTGCGGGGGCAGAGACGACGGGAGCGGCGACAACGGGGGCAGAGACGACGGGAGCGGCGACAACGGGAGCAGAAACGACAGCGCCGTCTTTGCGGACGACAGCGTTGAACCCGTTGACGTCATCGGCGGTGTAGTCGACGGTGCGCTTGGTGCCGTCGGCGTCGAGGAGCGAGTACTGGCCGGACACGGCGCCGCCCACGCGCGTCTCCACCTGGCTCTTGAAGTCGCCGGTGCTGGGGTCGGCCACGTCGTACGCAAAGCTGGTCTGTTCGTTGTCTACTCCAGCCACGGGCACCACCGAGCACTGGCTCGCGACCACCACAGCGCAGAGAACTACGACGAACTGGGGATGTGGAAAGAGATGATTAGCTTTATGACCAATTAGTTTTGTTGCTAAGCATCTAAAAGGTATTCCAGCAGCCTTTTTGAGAGCCAGTAGAATGATCTTCTTTGGGCCAAAATGTCGGTAACCCGTGAAGTTACGCGCCCTAGTCAAATGCTTAACTGTAATGTAAGTAAGTATACGAAACACAGTGTTGTAAAAAAAACTTGACATAGTAAGACGAGATACTATGTCAAGGGTTTCATTAGGACAAAGTTCAGACTTTTCGGACGCATATGGTACATACAAAGAATGGCCTTTATACCAAGCTGTAGGTTTTGAATGGAAAAGGCTGGGATTGTTCTTAATCAGGTAAAACTAGAATCGTTTTTAAAAACATTGACTATCATTACATCAATTTATTAAGTAGACATTGATTATCTGCCAACAAAACTGTGATATTATATTCAGTAACTCAATATACGTTAGCTTTTCCAAACTTTTGCACATGACGGCATTTTGGCAGATTAGGTCGTGAATTTTAAACACATGTTCACGGTCATTCATAAAACCCATGTCCGTATTCTCTTTCATTATGAATTTATTTTCTAATCACGTTACTGCGGAAGAATTTTAATCGCGTATGTTTCTACATGTGTAGGTATGTTTAACAAATATTAATTAAGCGTACATTAAAAAAAACATTTTGTACTTAGCAAATCATAGAAAAACAATATAAATCAAAAGTAATTATAAGTTACGTTAAAGGTAAATTTACATTACTTTAATACTTAAATGTCATAAAATACTCTACAGTATTGAATACTACACAAATTAGTGAAAGGTACTCCATTATTATTAAGAATAAAATACATATTATAAATATTATTTTTTACACAATATGAATAACGATTAGGTTATCATGCAAGGCAACTTTTATCGTTCCAGGAAACTTACTAAATATAAAAGTTGTTTGATATATTTTGTCTTACTGAATTTAAAAGTTCCTTCGGGTACTATCTAACTCCACCCATCTATCCATCAAAGTTTATCTCAATGTCAACCCACGAACGCAAGCTCGATTAGTATATCCTATTTCGTTCAGAATTTGTATGGGTCTTTATACTCTGTCATTAGATTAACTCCATGGTTACCATAATTTTTATATTGACACTGGCAATGCAAAAGTATAGCACATTTCAATCCAATCGTATAATAGCCTCATTAAGCTTGCAATTTTCAATTCAAATCAGTTTAAGTTTCATACATGCATTGCAAATTAAATAATAGCTTGTCAAAAACTTACCTATTTAATAACAGGTAAAGTATTTACAAAAATAATGACAAGACAAATAAGCGTGAAAGAAAATAAATAGAACAGAGAAGAGCAAAATAAAAACTTAGATTCAATAAGTTTTAAAACCCACCTTAGCAGCCATTGTAGATGATAGATATTCACAAACTGAATAATCACCTTAAAAAGTTTGAAGCTTATATAGGTGACCATCAGAAGCTAAGTTGTGACGTATTCGCTACGACACATATCAAATGTTATCATCCTATATCAGAACTAAGTAATTATCAAAGCACCTTTTCAAATTCTAGTTGTAAAATTTCATGTCAATTAATTATACTTTTCTATCGACATTTTATTATGACAAGGGATTAAAATAATCACAGCTCTAATTGCGTATGTTAAGTTCAGTAGTATAACTTGATTATTTATTGGGCTGGATTACATCGGGTACTAGTTTAAATAAAATGCTACATTTATTTTTACTTTAGTAAAAATTTGGTTAACAATTTCATTAAAATATCATAGAAGGAAAGATAGATGCCAGGAGAGGAAGAGGAAGACTTAGAAGATCATTTTTAGACCAAATTAAAGTCATGTCATAAAGGGAGGCCAAGGATTTGGCCAAAGATAGAACTACCTGGAAAAAACTCTACGGATAAGAGCCCAGCTCTTAAGTATTGAATGAATGAAAAATTTGGCTAATCTAGTCCAAATAAATACTTTACGAGTAGATATTTGATCCTCAATTTTCAGTCCCCAATAGGCATATACAATATAGGGAGGTACCAGTTACTATTGCTGTAATAATATTTGTCCTGATATATTTAATCTATATGCAACGCTGAGCCCAAATGGTTGGTCTTAGGGGTATAGAAGTAACTTTATTTTAGTAAGTAAATGTCTCTTAAGAACGGATTTTTTGAACGTTTTTACCCGGTAAAAACTTTAGTATGAAACATATATATGTTATGAATATATATGTTATGAAACATAAACATATACATGTATAGTTTATATAAAATAAAAAATAATGGTATTACATATTTACATAAAATGTAAATTTTATGGTATACATTTTTACGAGCCGCGGGCAACAGCTAATTTACTAATAAGTGTATATTCTAGCCATAATACGTTTAAAATTTTGCCCGTCATGCTCGCATTGGATTATGCAATCGGGAGTTCAATTTTGAAATATTTTCTGTAACTCAAGCTATAAGCATCGTTATGTAGAATAATATTTTTAAATTGTTGCAATATATAATCATTAAAGGTAAAAGAGTGAAAAAAATCAGTGGTTACTATTGTTTATTTTATTACGTTAATAATTATAATAAAAGCAAGCATAGCTGCAGCAAACTAATAGTGTTAAATAAAATAAAATCGTAAAATTACTTACCGAAAATAATTGCTCCAAAAGATTTATGATCTTGACAAACAAGTGTCCTATCAAAACTTCAAAGTGATCTAGTTTTTAAATTTAGTAATTAGTTAAAGTTTGCCTGTAAGTAATGTTAAATTATGACATTTTCGATAATAGAATAAATTGTTATGTTAATTTATACAACAAAAAAATAAACTACTCGGACTAAACTTGAATTGTAATTTAACCATATTTTTTATATACATAATTATTATAATATGTCGCTGGTTGAACTTTCAATGGAAAATAAATGTAATATGAAATTTTTATGAAAAAAAAACACAGGGTCATGTTTCTAAGCCATTGTACATATCAACATCGGTCCTATACAAAAGATTTATACATATAGAAAGATATCGTTCAAATATCAGAAATCAGAATACAAATCGATCGATTCTGTACTTGATCGGTTATTCGAGAAATATTTTTGATTCCAATCAAAAACACTTCGGAAACTTTACTAAACTTTTTAAATCCAACCAGCAAACTACAACTAGCATGCTACATGTTGTTAAATTAAGGCGCTATTGTGCCGAGCTAAGCCGCGCTAAGTTACCTACTTACACAATAAGTAACTTTTTTTGTTGCGTTTTACATCAAACTAAAGCATGTCAAATCGTAACTTGAGGCATAAGAATTAATTAGCTGAACTATCCTTTATTTATCACACTTATTCTTTACAAGGCAAAGTTTGTATTGGTCTGTCTATGTACATAATAATAATAATATGTTTGAGCTATGTATTAAATGCGCCTTATGAAATATAATAGCAATTTCATAGTTTTCTTTTTCCATCTACACCAATATTATAAAGAGGAATAGTTTGATGATAGCAGCTCAAGATGAAAGTTCGCTTTCCATTGCTAATCCTCAGACAAATAGACCATCTGACGCAACAGGTATGCCAAATTAGTATTAAAAATTAGAATTAGGGTCGATATCGAACCATCAGATTGAAAAGCAGACTAAGTCTCTATATTAATTTAACTGCATAGTAGTTTATTGGATATAACGATAAATTTAATGTTTACCCGCCTTGTTAGTCAAATGCCTACCTGAAGTTATCTACTGAGTAAAAAAAAAACATATGAAATCCACAAAGATGAAACAATTTTGAACTAAAAAAATCTTAAATTATTTTAGCGAGGACTATCGGCTAAGAATGAAACAACGATTTAATTTTAGCAACATTTTTTTATTAAGAATTCCACAATGGAACAAATTCTTTCAATATAATATCTAGACCTAGTCCGATTGTAGTTAGGATGTGTGATACAAGGTACTGTTTTCTTTATCTTATTTTACTCTTTTACAATTAGTGCACAAATGGACAATTAATATAATTATACCTGTATTACAATTTCAAGAGTCCACTTCTTTTGTGGTTCACCGCGTTTTAAACTTACACAAAACAGGTACCTTTTGAGAATATATTATTTTGGGTCTAGTTTTGACAAAATTAGCCTAAGTCTTGATACTTTTAGTATAAATTAAATAATTTAGAGTAAAAAATTACATAACATAACATTTTAAAAAGGTGTGAATGAAATTCTAAATTATTGAAGATTTATTAATGAAATTGGATATTAGAATATTAAAGTGTACAGACTTAAGCTTTTTAGACCCGAAAACTCAAAATTAGCACTGAGGAAATCACCTTAGACATCTTAAAATCAGTAGTAAATTTCTTATTATATAAATTAACAATATATATATAATTATATAATTAGTTCGCTATTATGTATGAAGTATTATATATAATATACCTATTGATATATACATGGGATGTTTGGGCAACCTAAAAGTTTATGTACATTGCAGATGCAATACTAGGTTTTAGGCTGAAACTATAAAACGTTAGCTCTTGCAAGCTCTTTAGTATACATACTTGTTCTACAACTCAAAGATACGGTAAGATCCTCAGCAATTTTAAGCCTCTAAAAGCAAACGTAACAGTTATTAACTACATTTACCACGTAACTAACATAATACGACAAAATGTTACGACACTAAAAAATTTCCTAATACACACCGATATAAATGTACCGGTTACAATAACGCACAAAATATTTTCAGCTAAATACCGCGTTTACTCGGTCGCAGTCCTCCAAATATATTTTTTTATTAATTCGTATAAGCCAAGATGGCGGTTTTGGAGTGACTGCGACTTTTAAACAAACAAGCTTTTTGTGGTCTAACCATTATAATTTGCCCCATCTCAAAGACGTCTCACCCTCGTAGAATTTGAGTATATTTTTTTATGTTTAATGAATGTATTATACGAGTAATTTTTCTAAGACAACTTTAAAGTTTGTAAAACTTAGGCGCTATTGTGGGTCAGATGACAGGTTAAATTGTAGGTCTCGGTTGTAAGTAAAAATACAAGCTCGTTAAGTCAGGTGTCTTCGGGCAGCTTGAAAATTCTTAACACCAGAGCCAAGTCATATAAATCACACGTAAAAATAACTTGGATACCGACGGATTTGATTACGTTTAGTTTTGCTTTTGGTTTCACACGGAAATATTATTTTAGAGAATTTGATCAGGCGCAAGTTGCATGTTTCTTTTCATCAGGCGTTATAATGACTTGTTATCTACTACTATTATTACTCAATATCTACGAGGGTAGGTTGGTATGCGTCAATTAAATTAATTTATTACACAATGCAAAGTGTTATGTACATTCAACCCGCATTCACTAAATCACTCGCTACAAATTCATTTATAGTACAAAAAAGAAGTCAAATTATAAATATCTAATGTAAAATCACAAGTAGTGCTATTCTTACTGTTTAGTAAAGAATTATATATTCTTCCATTATAATATATATAAAAAGTCGCTTAAAAAAATCACAGACAATCACTTTCCTTTACAGACATAGACCACCGAACCGACCATTTCATCTAAGCTTTACCTTGCTACGTACAAAACCCTACTTACTTAGTTTTACAACCGTAAAGGTTTGCCTAACTCCGCCACCGACCGCTCCCTTAGATGTTCTCTACAATACATATTCCCTCGCATTCGACAACAAAAGGTACAATAATTATGGCAAAATTATATTTTATTTATTTATACTCGCCCATACGCACGACAAAAGCGGGCTGTTGTACATAAAGTATCGACATTATCGGATTAATTAATTTGTACTTCCCACGTAAACCTACACTAAATTAATTTAACTGATGCCTCAAAATACACAATTTGGCAACACCACATAAAACAGACATTTTTTTTATTAAATTTTTTTTCATCTTTTTTTCCTTTAATTAATTTGTACTGGCAGTAACTTTTTTAAGACTTCAGAAATTTGTACTTTAGTTTTAGTCCTACAGAGTGCTCGTTGTATTAATTATATGCGTAATTATTTTAGTTACACTTAGTTATTTAGACAAAGATGACACCGATAACAGAACGCGACACAGAGACTTACCCCTTCGAACTTACCACGAGTAGATTAAACATTTAATTGTTAATAATAATTAATGTTTTATATACAGTCGAGAACGACCTTCAAAAAAGGTATCCTGACCTTAAAACATCAAATTTAGCCAGCATTATTATGAAAATTTTAAATTGATTATGATTGAATCGAACTCGTTTCCGTAACACTCCAATTGCCTTCGACGTGCTTCCTTCCAACCCTATGAGTTAATCTAGTGAAGTAGTGAGCATAATTTTTTATATTAATTAACATTAAACACGAAAAACACCCAATTTTTCAATGAAATTCGTAAAGACGCCGAGGTAATCTCGCCCTTATTACGTGCATCCCTAAATAAGACATCCAATTAATTATTAGGTAGGTACTTATAGGTCTCGTTCAGGTAAGTGCAGCTATAATACGATACGAGTAATTAGGTACTTAAATGTCAATTCCTTAAATAATTTACTTAAATATAATACAATAAACGTTTAACACGATGGACGGGTGTAACTTGTCGAATCGAAACTAAAAAAGGAGGAAGAAAAAAAGGAAACAAAAATAAAATAACCAAAAAAATAATTTTGTTACAATTTTTTAATTTGCAGAAACCTAACAAACAATATTCATCAATTTTCTTTTCATCTCCTTAAAACATAGTAACATCTATGCAAAACAAAAAAAGTAACTGGGAAATAGTAATAAAAATTATGTTTAAAAGGTTTTATACTCCGGAGAGTTAAGGAAGGTACATTTAGATTACGTTCTGGTGAAGCCTTGACCGATCTCCAAGAGCTGTGTCACTACACGAGGTACACCGATGAGATTGTAAAACTAGCCTAATAACAACTTACGCACTAAGTTCTAGACCGCCAACTCAGCTTTACAAAGCTCTCAGAGTTCAAAGTTGTCGATGTATAAACTTCATTTTGAGCAAGAACTGAGTTGAGAGCACAAACTACCTGGCAGAGATTCAAAACGTGCTACAGATTATATTCAAAGACTAAAAGGTAAATAATATATGTGGCACATAATATAACACAGAAATTGATAACAAATGAATACAGTTTTGTCTTAGGTTTTGTTAGTTCAGATAACAAGTTTACTAAAAATGGAAGAAATAACATCGGAGAAGGTATAATATAATATACCTAGTCAGAAATTACTACAATTGAACCCTGAGGTAGCGTATTTGTACTTGTTTTTATTAACGCATAAACTTATAATCTAGAAGTATTTTATATTTTTCTTCATATAAAAATCTACTTAAAAAGCGTACTTATATCTAATTTTTATTCCTCGAGGTAGATAAACTTACGCTAAGCGGGCTGTGTGGTATATTGTTGGGCTTGTTGTACGCGTTACAAGGTCGGAAGTAAAACACTCATTTTATGAAACTGAAAAACAAAAGTATTTAAAAAAGCGCCATCTGTTACGCAAAACTTAAACCTTTATGGTTTACGAGTTTCATAATATTATTCTCTAGATCATCATCGACGAGCAACAAACCAAAAAAGATACACACACAGCCCATGTGACGGCAGAGGGTCACCATACCCGTAATAATCTTTGGCTTTACCATCACGACATATCGCGATTTATTTATATTACAACTAAACTTTACAACTAAGTAACTAAACATAATTTTTCCTGTCAGTGCACTGTTGAATAAATGCATGTTTTACCCATAAAAGCTTTCTTGATAATAAATTCACTGTTATATTGTCATCTGGAAGTCTAAAATCAAAGAGAAGCTAGCCTGACAGGTAAAACACAAACATGTTATGCATCGTTAAGTTACACTCAACTTTGACCAGCAATGTTAATTTGAGTGTAAAATTAACGATGCTTACAGAATACATGCCTACAACTGTGCTGGAGATCGGTCCAAGCTAGAATGGGATTGCAATACACCGACTAAATTGTGAATTCGCCTAAGACATCAAATGTAACATTACCACATAGGGACCACTAGTAATCTTGTCCACTAATTAGCTATAACAATGCCATAACTTAACTTAGACACGTTACTCAATATCCCGACTCATACACTAAAGTTTTTCACAATCAAAACATTTTTACAAACAATTTAGAACGCACAACGATATCTTCACGATTCGAATTGACCGAAATGATGTAAAACTGTAATCTACGTACCTTATCGAGTGTAAGAAAGAAGCAAATCTTAATGATTGATTTCAAAATCCAACGAATCTTATGTGCCATCGCGCAAGTGATGCCTCCTTCCATAAACAAACACATTCCCCGCAAACCTAACGAAAGAAAGTTGAAATAAAAAGCTAATAAAAACGTGATGCATTAATGCAATTTCTCAAATTACGTATCACAAATTAAACATTTTATGTCAAAGAAATCACAACTATGAATTTTGAATTCATAAGAACAAAACGAAATGACAAAATAATAGAACATTCTACGATAATAAAACAAAATGTTAACAATTTTGTTATTGGTATAGCAAAACATTTTTGTCCTAACATTAATACACTTATAGAAAATAATGCCAATAAAATGAAAAGTAAAATTTTAACATTAACTTACAGTCGCTTCAGTCAACTGAATATTTCCAATAATAAGAGGTCTCAAGTCTTCTTCTGACCTTCGAAACTATCTGTTTGAACGCAAGCACCGCACCCAATGTAAGCAGTGCGATGATACATTAAACAAATCGACTCCTAGTAGACTTCCCTGAGTGAATCTTCCCAACACATTCCTGTCTCTCATATACTTCACAAGAGATGACAAACCAACCACTTTTAAATTCAGTTTTTATTCAATTACGGTTTAGATGAGCAAAATAGTAAAAACTAACATATGTACGTTTATATACTTCTGTTAAAGTTATAATTTACACGTAGAATAGTTATTTTTGTATATTTTTAATTCTGTCTGTATACTTAGCTTTCGCCACTTTTAGCCTAAGATCCCGCTGCAGATTGGTGTGCTCATCGACTATTTGTTTAAAACCAAATTTTTATGTTTATTTATAGTTAGGAGAATATATATTTACTAGGGTGCCTATCAAAATTTGGCCGCTATTATTTTTTTTTTAATTATTTTTAATTTATTTTTGGTAAAAAATTTCGTTTATTTATTTTTTAAATAAAATAACGTCTACATCACGGCAATTAATATGAAGATTCTAAAAAATCACGGTTGCCGTTTCTCACCTGGCCGCACTTCTTTGCAGCCTGGTGTAAACAGGTATGATTTCGATAAATTTATACGTTCATAACCTATTTTTATGAATTATATGTCAAATTAAAGCTAATTTTTTTCTATTAATTATCATATAAAGTTGCTTAATTAAATCTGGCCGCAAATAAGGGTTGCTGGCTGTTAAAGATAATAAATATTTAAGGTAGAGTGAAAGAGAGTTAGCGCGTAACATCATTTGTCAGACGAGGACAGCGATTGCCGACTGTGCGACGCTTTTAAGCCATTGCGCATTCGTCGAATGCTCAGAATACAGAAAGAACCAGAAACCGTGAACGCGCCTAATATTGAAGCTACTATAACTACTCTTAAATAGAGTAGTTTGACGCGCGACCGATCCGATCCGATGGGATCACATTTGAGGTGTAGGTAAGTATCGTATTTAGGTATCAACTTTTTTAATTAATGAATAAATTTCTCAGTTTTCAATTGTCATAGATAATGAGGCATCCATCTTGTTAGTGTTGCCAGTATAAGAGTTTTGATTTACCCTACTTTTTATTACATCTTGAGGGCTTTTATTCATTGTAGAATATTAATAATTAATTTAATAAAAATTAACCGACTTGAAAAAAGAAAGTATAACACATCAGTGCAGCCCGTGTATACATAACCAATAGTCCTATTAAATAGTATGTTTATCTATGAAAAATACCTAGACATAATATTTCATCATATATCTAAATTTAAATTTTTGTTAATAAGTTCAAATTCTAAGAGACAATATTATATAAAGCTTACTCAGCAAAAAGGAAATGAAATGTATTTTTTTCTAAAGCGTCTTTTATTCAATAAATCTATCAATTTATTGAGACAATTAGGTAGGTACATAATTATAATATAGATTAGGACAATTTTTATTCTATTATTATCTCACCTCCTGGACTCCCAAATTTTACGCTAAAAACAGACACATAATGTCTGAGCTAGCAACATTACGCGGGTGGGAAATGACGCGGGCGGGGGGCAGTGTTTTGTTTTACGCGGCTTCTGGTTCTTCGAGTTCGTAATAAACAATGTTTTATATTTACATTGTTATTTTATTTGTGCATCTAAAAATTATTATATTAATTAACGTAAAATAGAATTGATAAAGATGAAGTCGTGTTTTTTGTGTAACGAAAAAAGCAATGTACTTGACTTTAATAATATATCATTCCAAAAGTGCTTGCTAATGTTATTGTTTCGTCGTAAAAAAAATGTAAATATCATGACCTTTTATTTACAATTGACTCTACTAATGATTTTGGATATCATTCAGAGTGTCTAAAAAAAAGATTCATCATTCCACCGTGCTGGAAATCTTTGAAACAAAAATTGTTGCGGACAATCTTTGTTAATTCGATGTGGTTAAACAACGACATTTATATAAATGTCGTTGTGGTTAAATGCCACTGAACCAGACTGCATCAAATTCAGCCCAGAAAATAATGGCTGGTTGGTACTAGATGGTTTTTTAAAACCAACATGGTTCCTGGGAGACTCAACTCCAACGCAAGTTAATAGTGTGCTATGTAAATCCACGAACAAAGCTTCCGATAACGACGATTCTGATATTTGTAGCGATGAAAGTGATAGCTCCGATGACAGTACAACTGAAAGCTCCGATGATTCAGATTTTGAAATAAGAGTTACAGAAATATAAGAATTATAAGATAAGTTTATTAATTTTTTAATTTGCTTAAATGTAAATAATTCTTATGAATAAATAATTCTTATGAATAAATAATTCTTATGAAAAATAATTCTTATGAATAAATAATTCTTATGAGTCTCCCAGGAACCATGTTGGTTTTAATTAATGAATTGATTAATATATAACAGACAATTAAATACTTGAATAAAATCTAATAAAATTTTTGAATAATACTTTCGCAATAAAATTTTCTTTTACTTAAGTCACCTTGGTTTTATTTTTTATTTTTAAATTAATATTAAATATCGACGTTTCTAATTAGCAAATTATCTAAGTCCTTTTTAGAGAATCTTTTATTTGTACGAAAAAAAACAATTACTTCAAACTTTATTATTTTAAAAAACCATTTGAAATTATTTATATCTAATCTTCTTATATATAAAATTTCCGTGTCACAGTGTTTGTTACCGAACTCCTCCGAAACGGCTTGACTGATCATTACCAAATTTCATATGCGTATTCAGTAGGTATGAGAATAGGCCAACGTGAAACGTTTTTACCCCTAAGTGATAAGGGTTGTTCACCCTTAAATATATTTTTTTATTTTTTCGACGAATTTTTTTTGATTGAATTTTATATAAAGTGGCATTAAAAAATACATACAACCCTAAATTTTTACTTTTTTATCATCAACCCCTATTTTTTATGGCCATTTTAGTAAATTTCTGTGTCATAGTGTTTGTTGCCGTACACCTCCGAAACGGATTGACTGATCTTTACCAAATTTTATATACGTATTCAGTAGGTCTGAGAATCGGCTACTACCTATTTTTTATACCCCTAATTGATAAGGATTTATCACCCTTAAATATTTTTTTTCATTTTTCGACGAATTTTTTTATTTTATTTTTGTATAAAGTGGCATAAAAAATACATACAACCCTAATTTTTCACTTTTTTATCATAAACCCCTATTTTTTATGGCCATTTTAGTATTTTACTCATACATTTTTCATCTCGCTTGATAACTGATCAAATATTGTGTCTTTAACTGTACTTCGGGTAAAAATCTATTTTTTTTTTTTGAAGAAAATAACTAACAAAATTTAACCTGATATACATATGCTTAGTATTGCCAATCTTAAATACTTAAAATTTGCCACGCCTTTACTTTAATGGTGAGTGAAATGCCACACTATGCCATAGACCGGTCTCCTGTTTCACTCACAAAATTCTTCATCAAAGACTTCTCTCACTGTTTACACAAATTTCGACCTTCGTTATTGTTTATGCAGTAGTATTGTTTACAATTATCATTTTGCTATCTCAGTACTCTCTTATTAGCTACTAGCTGTTGCCCGCGGCTCCACCCGCGTGTAAGTCGCTTTATTGCGTAACCTCTCCTGCACATGACTGTTGTACAAAAATGTATTTTTATGATTATACGTTAAATTGTAAGTCCTCTTAGTACAAACAGTTGTTAAACTAAGGCAGGGGCTTGAAAAACTTTCGACACCAAAGCTTGATCACTTAGTTTTTGCGTAGAAGAAGCTATAAAATTTACTTAATGTACTAATAAACTAGACCCCGAACGTATGAGCAAAAAATTTTCAACAAATATGATGACTACAAATATTATGTAATTTGTTCTGCTTTGGACTTCTTTATGCTCAAACGGCTCGAACAAATATGATAAAAAATTTTGCCCTCGCTTCGATCGCGCATAGCTCGCTGCGCTCGCATCCAGCTCGCTTCGCTCGCGATTGGTCCTAGGACGTTTTGGGTCATTGCTTACGACACTACAAATATTATGTAATTTGTTCTGCTTTGGACTTCTTTATGCTCAAGTGGCTCGAAAAAGTATGTTAAAAATTTTCGCGCTCGCTTCGCTCGCGCATAGCTCGCTGCGCTCGCAGTCGGCTCGCTTCGCTCGCGATTAGTCCTAGGACGTTATGGGTCATAGCTTATGACACTACAAATATTATGTAATTTGTTTGCTAACGGCTCGAACGGAATCGCTAAAAATTTTGAATATCTAAAACTTTGGAAAAATATCATTACTAACCTTAAAAAAATTACAATGAAATCGTATTATACAAATAACAGACTTCAAAATGTTTTTATTTTTTATTATAAATTCTAACTGTATCTAAAAAGTGAAAAATAATTTTATGCCTACACATAAGTACAATCGAAGACTTAATTTGATTTACTTTTAAAAATGCTATTTTCAATTTTTATTTATCCTGTATTCTCGGCATCGGTGCCATCTAAGAAGAACAAAATTAAAATATTGTTTTTTAAAATAAACACTATTAAATAGGTTTTGGAGTCGGTTATTTGTATTTAAAACAATTTTATTGCGTCTAGCATTCCAGTATGAGCTCAATATTGAATATAATGCTCATTTAAAAGAGGTAATTGGTGCTATGGATAAGGTTCACGCTATAGGATTACAAGATTGAAGTTGTTTGTTATTGTTCCTGTCGTAATTAATATGTGATATGTAATTTTAGGTAATAAACTATAAAAACTTGAACATAATATTTTTTGGCGTTTGTTATTTTTATATTCCCTTAACGTTTGTTCATAGCGCTCCATACCCATTTCACGCATATACCATACACACTTATAATAAGTAAGTAACATTTTAATTATACTAGAATTTGTCTAGAAACTAGAATAAAAATAATTAATAAGGCAAAACAACGTTTGCCGGGTCAGCTAGTAGTGATATAATATTTAAGTTTGAATCATTCAAATAATTTGTGATTGGATTATTGCTTCATCAAAATGTGGAAAAAAATACCCTCTAAAAAATAAGGAGTTAGACAAATTCCTAACTAGACCGTCGATATATCAAATCAATATTAATTTTTTGTTACAATTTATAAATTTATCATTTTGAAAAAAATTACATATTTTTTGGAGTATTTATTATAAGTCGTCTCTATTTTTCCCCGGTGGTTGAGAACACTAACGTTCGACGCATGCGCAATGGCTTAAAAGCGTCGCACAGTCGGCAATCGCTGTCCTCGTCTGACAAATGATGTTACGCGCTAACTCTCTTTCACTCTACCTTAAATATTTATTATCTTTAACAGCCAGCAACCCTTATTTGCGGCCAGATTTAATTAAGCAACTTTATATGATAATTAATAGAAAAAAATTAGCTTTAATTTGACATATAATTCATAAAAATAGGTTATGAACGTATAAATTTATCGAAATCATACCTGTTTACACCAGGCTGCAAAGAAGTGCGGCCAGGTGAGAAACGGCAACCGTGATTTTTTAGAATCTTCATATTAATTGCCGTGATGTAGACGTTATTTTATTTAAAAAATAAATAAACGAAATTTTTTACCAAAAATAAATTAAAAATAATTAAAAAAAAAATAATAGCGGCCAAATTTTGATAGGCACCCTAGTAAATATATATTCTCCTAACTATAAATAAACATAAAAATTTGGTTTTAAACAAATAGTCGATGAGCACACCAATCTGCAGCGGGATCTCGTACTATTTGTACTAACTTTATATGACCCATCTCAGATTGTTTTTTTTTTATAAAATCAACGTAGATTTACTCTAAAATAGTATTTGGGAAAAATAGATTTGGACATATTAAGGAGATTAAAAAAATATCAATTCGAATAATTGTAGTATTTAGAGTGTACAAAATACAGGTTAAAAACAACCTGGTCAAATAAATAAATCTGTTAAATTCACTGTTTTAGCTTCTATTTGGTCTATTGATATTAGGATCTGTTCTTTTAAAATTATAAGCTGCGCCATTTTTGTTGTCATTATAGATAAACGCTATTTAATGTTAATTTATAGTTACTGTCTTCCCTGATTCTATAGTAAAATAAAATATATCAATTACATTTCTTCTATAAATATTACACAAAAATAACGCAGACCACAATTTCAAAATATCATACGTATTTTAAAAACGACTTACCCACCCAAAGATAACTAAAACGCTGTCTTTTAAATGGTAACAACAGAAACTAAAATTATTATAAAATATGTCACTGAGCCTTTAGTAAAGCGAACTTCTTCGTAAAATATACATTTAATAACTGTATCCTAAAAATATAAATATAATAAATATGAATGCAACTAATTCCTAAATATCAGGAATAATACACACAGTCGCTACATTCACACTAAAAAAATAAATAAATAATACAAAATGTGAACTTAAACTTGAGGATATTTGGCACTGGATCATGCGCTGTAACTAAACCATGTAGGTACTGCAGATCGAACGGGCGGCCGCGCGCCGCCCGCGACCCATAATCATTTAAAATAATTATTCTCCATATAAAATCTCAACCGGTTGCACTCGAAATGACTAGGAATATAGAAGTAGTAAGTGGCCTTCATCTAAATGCACTACGAAGAACGAAACTGAACGGAATGTTAAAATCGACACCACTCCAAAAACATATAATATTTGGTCTCAATAGTAACACCCGCCGAGCGAGCCCGTACCGAACGACAGAAATGGATTTGAAACACATTCACGCATCGAACCTTACATGCAAACATTTTAACACGATTACCTAACTACTTATGTGTCTAGGGCAAATTGTACTTTGTACAAAACTAAAACCGTCTATTATTCACTGTACAGTAAAAAACTGCTGAAACTCTACTTTCGTATATTCTCGTGCTTTCTCCCTTTCTCCTTATACGACATTGTGGCAAAATGAGACGATATAAAAATCATAAAGCCAGTTCGCTATTGTATCACAGATATGTTGAATTATGTAGGTAACTTAAAACGGTAATATTTAGTCTATTGTCATATCGAAGTAATCGCAGAAATGCAAGTTTAAAATAATGCAGCTATAGAAATAAACAGAGGTAGTTTTGCCACAGTGCGCTGTCCGCGTGTTTCAACCTAGGCCAAGGCGATTTACAACATTCTCCTATTATTTACATACACTTAGCCTATGACCATCAGTCTCAACATCTTCTCTAAGATCCCTAGCTCAGATTACTTTATATCGGCTACGTGACTCGACCGAGAGCTCGACTCAAACCGACAAGGTAACTTCCGTTGCGCAGTCCCCGGACGAACAAAACGAGCGGTAAACAAGCGAGGTGCCGGCCGGCGCAGGGGACTCAGGGTACGACGTTCAGAACATAGTACCGAGCGAGCGTCACACTCACACCCGAATATTTAAATTAAGTAACAATTATCGCAATTTCAAAACCTTAAAAAATCTTAAGATCAAATTCTGAGGTAGATACCGTTACATAATATGCATTGACGAGGTATATCGTTGGCGCGGCGCGGCTCGCCGGAGTCGCCGGGGCTAGTAGAGCAGGAGAGCCGCGCGGGGCGAGCCGCCTTACTGCGTGTGGTTGGGCAGCGGGCCTGGCGCGATGTGTGCCACCTGGTGGCGGTGCTCGCGCGCGATGTGGCGCCGCACGGTGTTGTTGCGCGTGAACGTGCGCGAGCAGTGCGGGCACGGCACGCGGATACCCTGGTGCCGCTGCCGGATGTGCGCGCGCAGGTTCGTCTCGTACCCGTACAGCCGCTCGCAGTACGGACACTTCAGCTTCTTACCTGGAACACGCACCGACGGTGCTTTACTACTGGCTCTCGCTAATACTTAAGCAAGAGGGCAAAACTTCAATTGACGTAGCCATTGAGACATTGCGTCAACAATTTGGAACAAAATGGAAAATATGCTGATAAAAAAAATTGAAGAACATTTAAGTAGTTTTTACACATTAAGTACCCATCAATGGGTTACTCGTAGCCCAGTTCCTGTATAGACTTCAATACGCCAAGGCAAAACACAACAAAACTGAATCGGCTAACTGCGGTAATCAGACGCGATCATCGAGGTTAAGGAACAGTCGATGAAAACAGTCTTTTGATGGGTGACCATGCACAAGACTGATTTTAAAAAGTGTAATTTTTTCTGGGCGCTACTGTGAAAATGTAGATCCCGGTTGTTAGTCTTAGTATACGTATTAGCAGTCGATAAGTCAAGTCAGAGGCCTTCGGGCCGCTTGAAAACTCTCGACACCAGATATTAAAGATAAAATATATTTTATTGCGTCTTAAGCGGTGAACACGGATTAAACAATACAGAATGAGAGCTATAAATTGACTTTGGCACCGTCCGTTAGTAGAGCATTGTGCCTCGCTGTTGTTTTCGTGAGAACCTGTGTCGCACTTAACTTATACTAAAAAGAAAAAGAAGACATGAAGCGTGGAAGGACATTAGAACTAATTTGACTTTGGAACTATCCGTTAGTAGAGCATTGCGCCTCGCTATAGGTTTCGTGAGAACCTGTGTCGCACTTAACTCATACGAAGAAGAAGAGGAGATGAAGCGTAGAAGGATATAAGAACAACATTTACCATCGGGTGTAGCGATGCCTCCGGATTTGCTCTTTATAATGTTGACCCCCGGCCAGGTGTCGGGGGTCTTGGCAGGCAGCGGTGACGTAGTGATCGGCTTCTCGTGGTAGTTGGTGGCAGGCATGGACGTAGCGGGTGGCGGGGAGGTGTTGTAATTCGGCCCGTGGTAGTCGTTCTCAGTCTTAACCCGGAGATCTGGAAATAAGGAATGAAGGATGTGAAGTTAGGGGCATATGGTTAATACAGCTTGAGAATGAATATGAAGTTAGCCAGAAACTAGCCTAGTGGCTTTTGTTTGAACATGACGATTTCCTCGGAATAGTTTGTGAAGACACTTGATGCCACCCAGATTTCGTACGCGAATTGTTAAATGCTAAAGCAACTGGTGTCGTATCATTGTTACTAGAGAAAGGTTCTGCTAATGTAAGGATATTGTTGCCAATTTTCAAGTTCATTTCTAGAATCAGACAAGAATCAACTTTTTGAGAACACACAATTAATAAGAATCCCGAAATGACAATGCTGGCGAAATGATTCAAAATGTTAGTGATGGTATGTTCAAGCCTATTTTTAGCTGTTAGTGCTTGTGATTTGATTTGAACTATCTTCGCCCCTTTAGCGGGCTTTTACAAACCTTCGGCACCTTGGTCGTTAGGGATCCTGTCCATCATTTCGTCATTGGCCGAGGCGCTGCGTTCGTATCCGTTGTTCTTGATCGGGTTGTGTGTGGAGGTGCAGTCGGGGTTGTTATCATCGTATCGCTGGGAGGCTCCGGGGGACGAGCGCGTGTCCGGCTCATCAGCCACGCTTCCGCAGTGAGACGACGACGAGCTTTGCCTGGAAAGAAGGGTAGAAAATCTCAAAAAAGGGTTAAACCGAAACTTTAAGCGACTACAGTTTAGTAAGTCTTTCTCTTTCACATCCTGAAGGTCGTGAGTCGTGGGGTCTCAACATATAAGCTCGAGATTTTGGTGAAGGAAGGAAACTAAACTAAAAAAAGAAACTATCAAGGAGTGAATGTAACTAAATTTTTTTTTTTGTTTTTTCCGTCCATACTTCCTCTGACCATAGCTGTCACAGACATTGTTAGACCAAAAAACATATTGCTTATGGAGTTTACTTTTTATTGGAATGGTCGGTAAATGATTTACCTTTTTTTTACTATTACTATTGTAAAATGTACATATTATATTAAAGCAGTAAGGAACAATTTTGCCTGCCAGCTGAAGGTCCGTCATAACTGAGGTTCCACTCAGTGCTCCCTCAAGAGTTAAACCTAATGTACAAACACCGTAAGTAAAAGCATTTGTACCCCAGGTCCACATTTTAATTGTTCTTTTTTTAAGAATTTGGAATATGATTAATCTGTCTCCCCATTTGTCAGATAAAACGCAGAATACCTCAAAAAACTTACCTATAATTCCGTGGGTGTGGGCTTTGCGACGGCGATGGTTTAGGCGGCGCAGGTCTGCGATGGCTCGGATGTGGGAGGTGCATCGGCGGAGGATATCGGCCCAGGCTGTTGCTGCCACCGTGTATTGGGGGCATGTACGTTGGCATTATCGGCGAGAAAGTGGTATGCTGGCCAGCCGGGCCAGAGTCTTGCACCTCGCAGTTACCAGACCCGGACACTGGGCTCGTCTTGATGCGAGTCTGGTGGCGGTCGCCGGATTGCTGAGTCTGCTGCTTCACCCATGCGTCTTGAGACATCTCCATTGACAGGCCTTTGACCTGAAATCAGTTAAAATAGCTTTGACTTACACTGTCCTTGGTCACCTTCGTTGTTATACGTGGTAATTAACGTGTGAAAGGGTGTTTTTTTTTTCATATTGTTCTTTGTTAATGTTAATTTATTATTTATCTCACTCATATGCAAAATAGCATACCGACTTTTGTTTAGGTACCCTGGTTCCCTATGTCTAAGAGTAGAGTTGTTATTTCATTATTTTTTTAAGATTTTTAAGCTCCATTAGAATTCTGCTTGTAGCATTTGGGACCACTAAAAATACCTAAACGTAATTGCTGAATAGCCGCGCGAGGCTGCTCGCTCTGTGTGGACGTGCCTCGGCCGAGGCAAGCGCGCGCTCTGCCGCGAGCGAGCGACCGAGCGCCCGAGCCATCGAGTGTCGGCTTTTGAATTTGCTCAAAGGCGCCTCAGTCGCCTAGTTATGTCATTGTTGCACTAAATAGGCGCGTCCACGCATAGCAAGCAGCCTCGCGCGGCAAATGCCTCGCGAGGCTCGCGCGGCAAATGCCTCGCGAGGCTGCTCGCTCTGTGTGGACGCGCCTATTGAATAAAGCATGGCGCGGAAGTTTGCCATAATTACCGATAAAACCTAGATGGCGCTGCAAATTAAACGTGCAGCCTAGCTGTTGCTAAATTCCGCAACGCGCTGCAGTTACGTAGTGTTACTCGTATTACGATCGAGTTAGTAGATCGCGTGATCTGAGTGAAGACGTTTCAAGAAAATACGAATAGATGGCGCGACGTGTATTGAATGATAATACTATTTACAATCAAAGGTCAACTGCTACGCTAATAGTCACTCAAGCGTCTATTATAATTTTATTAGTACACTCACACACACACACACACACACACACACACACACGGCTGGTTAACCCCATACTGAACCATTTCTAGTTCGTATTATGGTTGCTAACACAACTGATATAATAAATTTAATACATACATACATATTTTTTATAGATACCTACATATTTAACACCCAGACCGACAGCCAACAAATTTAGTTCAGCAAAAGATGTTTGCCGTGCCGGGAATCGAACCCGGAACCTTCTGATTGGCAGTCCGTCATGGTAACCATTACGCCAACGAGGTCGTCTATGGTGATCACGCACCGAGCAGGAAATGTTTTTTTTTTTTATTATCTATAATTTTGAGGCGCTTATGTCGCTGTGCGACTATGACAGCTCCATTGTATATTCTAATAACTAGACTACTTAATTAACTTACTAAACATTCTAAATAATGTTCCGGCTGGCTTGCTGTGTGGAGCTGACAGAACATCATGTATAACGCCGACTTCTTGAAAGTTACAACCATACTGAGTGAAAATAAAGATATACCTGTAGATTCTCCCCGCTCTTGAGGAAGCTGGAGAGAGCATCCTGGCTGACATGCACCTCGCCCTTGTACATGAACTCGAGGAGGGCCTGCATGTTGTCAGCCGAGGTGGCCTCCAGGATGACGTAGCAGGCGCCTGCATGGCTCGGCGGGGCCGTGTCGAACAGCTCCTGGAAGTGCTTGCTACATGCTGCCAGGATCACCTTGTGGGCTTTGAATTGGCGACCTGGAAGGGGGAAAACAATATTGTTAGTCAGACGATTTTGCTCCAGGCACCTGCAAAGAAGAGATTCTTAGCTCGACCACTCACACACACATACACATACATACGTACACATACATACATACACAGCCACAAACATACTTAATTTTATGTTTTCTTTTGTACAGCTTTTAGTAATAATTTATACAGTTTTAAGTAAATTTTTATTTCTTTTTCCATTCATCGAACTTCATACCAGGCAACAAAGCTAAAACGGACCACCAAGATACAGGCTCACGCCTAGGTTGGGGTCCATTGAACACTCACAGCGACTAACACAAGCACTGTTATATCCAAACGTGAAAGTAATCTTTTAGTTATTACTTTATTACTAAGATAAGTGGTTCTTATATGTCTTCTTCTTATATATGCTTCCACTGCTGAAACTCGAGGCTCTCACTCATTATAAGCCATAATCCACCACGCTGGGACAAGTGCAATAATCAATGATCAAATAAAAAAAACTTAGCTCAGTTATGTGCGTAGAATTACTCGTAGTTCTTACTCCAATGCCGAAAAAAACTACACAAATTTGAACACAGTAGCGAGTGTAAAGCTCAAAATAAAATACCGGGATCTAATCCGATCACGTTGACCCCATTGTCTATTTTTATTTCCATTTGATTATGTTAACATCGTAAGTCTTCCTCCCACATAATGCAATAAACCATAAACAAAAGTCAAGGCAACTGGGACCCAAAACAGTTTTACGAAATTAATTCCTATGGAATTCAAACTGCGATTGTATCTCTGTGGTTAGTAAGTTTGATTTTGACGCCCAACGAAGCCGACGAAACAATCAATCAGGCTTTTTTGTTGAAGTTTAACTGAAGATAAAAAGTACATGGCAACTAGCTGTCTGCTTTTTAAGAGCAAACTGATAGATTATAATTTGGAGGCTTTGTTTGACTCGGGAAGGTAGTCTAAAGTAGCTTACAAAATTGTAGCCGAATAAACAAACAGACATATGTTCATATATCAATATTATAAAGAAGAAAAGTTATATTTATTTGTTTGTTTGTTTAACGCAAATAGGCTCCGAAACTACTGGACCGATTTGAAAAATTCTTTCACCGCTGAGAAACTACATCATCCCTGAGTAACATAGGCTATATTTTGTTCCTCTTTGCAACTTAGATTATTTTATAGCCCGAGCGAAGCCAGGACGATCTGCTAGTGTATTATATTAGATAAGTACATACATACTGACATTCCTATATAAGTATCGTAAAACCTTGTAGCTAAGGTATAACTCTTGACAAAGAAGTCCATATCCTTTCGTTCGCTCAAATATTTGCTTTAGGAATTGAGTTATAGGTTTTGGAGAGTTTTCTTACATTTTTAGTTTGATACAATCTGTTTCTAACCTCAAATGTAGGTGCGACTCAAAAAGTAAAATATTTTTTTAAAACTCTACCCATAGATTTCACGATCATGGGTTTTTAGTGTCTTTAAAAAACGATTATATTTGCCAAATCAAAACACGCCTTAAAGAATTCTCCTTTACTACAGCTATTATTGGTTCGTAGCCCTCCGTAGTTCTAGCTATGTATGTACATACTATAGGTAGTTGATATCTTTAACACAAAACACGGTGACCATAACGATTTGAAGACACATCTGTTTTCCACTACTATGGAAATGAGATTCTTTGCATATTATTTATGGACTTTGTTTTGCTTTTGTGTTTTAGAATAGAATAGAATATGACTTTATTGTACAACCACAAAAAATGTAAATATATAATATTAAAAAGTTAAAATTAGAGTACAATGGCGGCCTTATCACCTATGGTGATTTCTACCAGGCAACCGGGAATGGAAAAATAAAACATAGGTACAAAAGATGTGTTTTGCATGGTGGTAGAGTATTTTAACGCTTGTCTGGCTAATTATCACTGTCATGTTGGAAAATCTATCACCAATCATTTAATGATGTGGTTTATCAGCCTCCAGGTGTGCCAGTTATTTCAGACAAGGCATGTTTCACCTTAAGCCAGAGTGTCACTGGTGGCGATTCTGGTGTACATACGACTAAACTAAATTTAAAGTAACTCTGTCTCTTTTCACAATTAGTGAACAGAAAGAGACGGTACGATCTAAACCATAGACAAAATAACTAAAACCACGTCAAATATAGAAAATGTAGGTAGTTTTAGAGCTGATACAATTGAGGGTGTATGTTCTAAAATCGTCTACATTTTCCATGTTTGACGTGATTTAAGTTGTTTTGTATATGGTTCGAATCGTGCATCTTTTTGTCCACTAAAGATGAAAAGTGACAGGACTACTCTAAATTTAGCGTGGTTATGTGCCCTGCTGGCCAAATGCCTAACAGGACAGTGTAAAAAAGGGAAACACAATATTTGAATATCATAAATTTGTTTGAAAACTATTAAAGCTATGGAGAGGGTTCCTGCTGCTTTGTAGATAGATCTTGTGCGGAGTACAGGGCTTCTCTTAACGTACAGCAAAGTTTAAAAGAAAACACTAGTATCAATTTGCATCAATTAAAACATTAGATAAAAAACACTAGCAGTCGTAGAACTAAACCTTTGGGCGACTTAAAAATTTGACACTATCGTCTGAACTGATCGCTTTGTTCATACGAAGAATAAAACATTGGCTTGAATAAAATCTTGGCTTCCAATATACAGTTTATACTATATAGTAGATAGCTCACTTTTATGAATGCGTTGGACGGGCAAGCTGTAGTAAATTTCATTTTGCTTAGTAATTTTATAGTGGCGACGAATGATTCAAATAATATTTATGTAAATATGTTCTCATGTAAGTAAGTGATAATTTAATATCTTTTGTGAGAATAAATGTCTTTTTGTGAGAATAAATGTTGTTCTCATGTAAGTAAGTGATAATTTAATATCTTTTGTGAGAATAAATGTCTTTAAACCTATACAACTAGTTTTTTTAGCCTTTGGATTCTATTTACTGTGTCAAATAAAATTATTTTGTATTTTTATTAGTTTGTCTCCCAAAACCTTCGAAGAACAGGTCACCCTACAGTCTAACAAGTAGCTCGGGACCGTACTACAATCCTACAATGCGAGGCTCCTATAGATAGCGGAGAAGTACTCGCGTCTATGACGTCACGGCGAATAGCGCGGAACAAAATACGTTTGGCCTTGGGGCCACTGCCGTATGCGCTACAGTAGGCTGGTCTCACACGTGACGACTGTGCGACTGGACACGTGACTCACGACTTAGCGAATTAGAAAAGTGAAGCGTAATGCCGGCTGTACACATGGGGCCAAGGTGTTGGGCCAATGTGTTGGGCAAAAATGATGGAAACCAAGATTCCTGTTCACACATTGGCTTACTGCTCATTCTGCATCGCTAAGATCCTTTGATGTGTGCACTAAAAACCGACACTATTCGGATGGCCTGCCAATGTTGGCGCCAATTAGACCAACTAAGCCAACATACCGCCAAGTAGCTCTCTACACGTTGGCCCAACACCTTGGCCCCATGTGTACAGCCGGCTTTAGGTGCTTGGAATGTGACGCATTTTTTTACACGCTTTATATTATTTTACACGCTTTATATTAGCTTCACCTGTATGTTTGTATGTTTGTTTGTAACCGACTTCTTTGGGCGCGATTTTGACCCGCTTTAAACGGCTGATTTCGTTGAAACTTTATAGATTTATTGAGGACCGATGACAATACACTAATTTGATAAAGTTATTACATTTTTTGTATTTTTGTTTGTATGTTTGTTAGTAACCGACTTCTTTGGGCGCGATTTTGACCCACCTAAAACGGCCAGATAAGCGTGTTTTTTTAGTTTTTTTAAACTACTATTATTAGACGGTTTGTTGTTAACGTTTTTTACAACATTTATTGATGTGTTTTTTTTAGCATGTCAATTTTATACCTAATACTAACCAGTCCCGGCTTTGGGCACGGGCGTATAAAATAATGTAAGTTGTAAAGAGAAACAAAATAAAGCCTATGTTACTCGGGGATAATGTAGCTTGCCAATGGTGAAAGAATTTTTCAAAACGGTCCAGTAGTTTCGGAGCCTATTCACGTCAAACTTTTTCTCTTTATAATATTGGTATAGATAAGACAAGCCAAAATAGACTTATATAATGACATTTTCTATTCTTAGAACTTGCATCGAGGTGCCGTTGTTCAGAATTTTATTTTAATGCTGTTTATTGGGTTATAATTTTACCAAATTAGGTCGATTTGTCATGAACATAAACAATAATGCGTCATACCACTAATTTAATTTGCAGTAAACAAAAAATGAAATTCCTTGACATATGTAATGTACCTACGAGAAAAAAAATATTACACCCGTTTATGGTCGAATAAAAATTAAATAATTTGCCTTATAACAAATTGAATATTATGTATATAATAGGTACCTATATTTATTTGCAAATGAGGGCAATCGTCTAAAAGATTTAATATTGTTGTTTTCCTCGTAGTTGCATTTATTCTGTTATACATTTAGAATTAATGTTGCACTAATAATTAGTATATTATATTCACAAATAATAGTATTTTACTCGGTGTAAGATTTTCCTTCCGTAAGAACCTTATTACTGTAGTTATAACAAATTTTATATTCGTGTTAACGAATTTTTTTATATACAGTATGTATATTGTTTTACAGCTGTAGTAGGTCGAACCTGGACTAGATTGGTACAGGACCGAGACAGATGGCAAGACAGGAGAGAGGCTTATACCCAGCAGTGGGATAGAACAGGCCGTGAATGATGTTTTTTTTTTATTTGATTTTTTCTATTTAATTGTTCTACTTTAGATCGAGATACTAATCATACGTGTAATATTGTATGTTAAAACTGATTTTTATTTCAAGTGCAAAAAATATACCTATTATAGGTTTTGTCGCTATTCTGTAGCTAGCCTAAAACGAGGTACATCGTTGCACGACCGTTTCGCTTCAATAGATTCCGCCTACTGATTCTTTGTAAACGTTTCCTAGTGCGTAATTTTTTCCTTATTTTCTTTTAAATCAACAAATGCATCAAAACCAGCTTTTTGTTTACGTTGTTAAAAAAATATAGTTTAATTTACGTGTCTGCACATTGTTGGAGGTCAAAATAAGCATTACTTTTTGCGTAAATGCGTGAAAATGCTATTTAGGTTTCTTGTTTATAGTTATTTCTACGCGTAACCTAAAAATCACTAACATATACCAACCGAACCTTGAGAAAACTTGAAACATTTAAAACCTAAAGTTACACATGAACATTTATTGAATGGAGTGGTTTGCTATAAAATTTATGGGTTGTTACCGTAGAGGATAGCAAAAAGAAAACATATTAAGGCAGTATGTAAAGTAACAAATTTGGAAAAATCATATAAATCCTGCTTTAATGATACTCGTAGTTTAGGCTAGGTTTTTTTTCGGTTTTATAACCTTTAATTCAGTGTTTAGAATCGTTAGCACCACAAAACATAATCACGTAAAATTAGCTCAATAGTAGTAGGTATTGCGTAAAAACATTTTAAAATTTAGAAATGTTGTGCTTCTAAAAGTAATAAAAAAAACAAAACAAATCTTTCTTTTTAGAAGGCATTATCTAGAACTGTTAGAGATTACATAAAAATTCTAATATTGCTAATTGTTGATTTAATATGAATTTATTTCGTGAAAAAATAATGCCGCGGCAGGCACTATACTCATATATGTATGACTGAATTCGGCACATTAGCGCCTTAGTAGTGGAATAATTATTTGCCTTGTGTTGAGTTAAGCAACTATACCTATATATATTTTTAACTATTACATTAATCTAAAAAGAAATTGCCAGAATTTTGCTATCTATGTATAGAATAAAAAAAATACGTTCATATGAAAAAATACTACATTTAACTAATTAAAAATTGTATCTACTTTATTAACTTCCTGCCGGAACAATCTTAAAATTATAGTTTAAAATATTGTTGCTATTTGAAAAAATCTTTCAGGTTATTTCTAAAATAGGTAGTTTAGTGCTGCGTGTGCGCAGGAAAAACAGACGCCTATCTAGGATATTTAGCTTTTCTGTGCTTCGTATGTAAATGTCTCTGAGATCTTGAAAAACTGAGCGAATTTTACGAAGTCTATTTCAATAGCATTTTGAAACTCAATCTTAACAATGAAAAATATAATTATAACATAAAAACTAAAAACAAAAAACAATGATAACATAACTCGCAATATCGCTTACCATCAGATGAATTGCAATCAAGCGCAAGCCCATTATGAATAATAAAAAAAAAACAAAAAATATCGTAGCTCTATCTTTTACGCAGGGTTTTAAAATATCTTTCAAAATGTTCTATTTTACTCCAATTCCACCATAAGCCTTTTTGATGTCGGGTTCACACTTACTTAGTTTACCAGAATAAAATATACTTAAGTGGAAAAAAAAAAAACTTAACTTAAGAATAATATTTACAAAGCATAGTAAAAACGAAAATTTTGTAAACTTTAAAAAATATTATTAAAACAAAAATTTAAATGACGACAAAATTAAGGATTTTATCATTACTTTTTTACTTATTATTACTTAGTTTATTACATATTTATTATGTCACACACAGTCAAATTAAATAAAACCTTATAAAATTAAAAAAAAAAAGTATAAATAATATATGTATGTTCAATAACACACGTCAATAGTTTCTGATTCATGCAACACTAGACAAAAAATATCAATCAAACAATCTAGTAATTGAGCCACACTTCAATCTATTTGCGATACCCATTGCAACCGTCTGGCGTACCGTTTGACTTGTAACTTTGGTGTTATCAATAAATGATTTGTATTTGTATTTGTACGACGAACCCACTAAGCTCCGACGTAAAAAGGACCGGGTGTTTTAAGATTGACGTGTCTTTAGTCTTGTCTATATTAGCTTCACCTGTATATTTGTATATTTATTGAGGACCGATGACAATACACTAATTTGATAAAATTATTTCATTTTTTTGTATTTTTGTTTGTATGTTTGTTTGTAACCGACTTTTTTGGGCGCGATTTTGACCCACTTAAAACGGCCAGATAAGCGTGTTTTTTAGTTTTTTTAAACTACTATTATTAGGGTTCCGTACCTAAAAGGTCAAAACGGGACCCTCTTACTAAGACTCCGCTGCCTGTCTCCAGGCTGTATCTCAGAAACCGTAATAGCTAGAAAGCTGAAACTTTCACAAGATATGTATTTTAACAACAAATACTAAAAATAAAAAATAAAAAAATATTAAGGGGGGTCCCCATACAATAAACGTGTTTTTTCGTATTTTTTGCTATATATCAATAACGGTAGCTGCTAAATACTTGAAATTTTCACAACAAATATAAGCTATCAAATTAAATGATAAAATTTAAATAATATAAATATTTTAGGGGGCTCCCATACAATAATGGTACAGAACCCTTTATGCGCGAGACCAACTCGCACTTGGCAAACTAGTTTGTACAAATTGTGTCAATCGATTCGTCTTTCGATCATTATTACTAATTATTAATAACTATTTGCACCCCGCTGTCTTAGCTGCGGTAATTCGGGATGAAAATAAGTTAACCCAGGATAAAAAGTCTAGTCTAAGCCTATGTGTTAATCCAACGTCTAACCTATTTTCATAGTAAAAAATCTAAATCAGTTCAGCCGTTTGAGCGTGAAGAAGTAACTGACATGCATACTCACTTACTCACTTTCGCGTTTATAATTTTATTAGTATACAAGGACGTTTTGTAAAGGAGTCCCTTATCTATGGTTTCTTTAAAACAAAATGTGCCACAGGTTGGAACAATTTCGTGGTAGTTAAAAAAAGTTCGAGAAAAATTGTTCCAAAACGTGGAATGTGCTTGTTACTATACGTTTCGTATCTGTAGTTTATATAGTCTACGTATGATCATAATGTAACAATACACAAAGAATTAATATGTCAATGTCAAAAACTTAAAATTAAAACTAAACCTAATCAAATAACCTTCCCTGACTATCCCCGGTGCAAAGCTGCTCATAACAATGTAATTAAATACGAAACATTATATATATAACAGCGTATATTTTTTCATATTCTACAACACGTTGCTAGTGACGTCATACCCGAGTCGCATAACGTTTGAACCGCGTTTTTACAATACGTAAGCTACGCACTCCAAAAATGCACGAATAAATCGATTACTCCGTCTAGTGCCGACTATTAACTAATCTCTGTCATTGCCCCAAAAATCTATCATGCTGAATCAAAGAATATGTGCGTACGTTTGTCTGTGTTTTTTTTATCGTATTTCGTTTTAGTTTCCTTTTTTACAAAAAAGTTGTGAGTACCTACGGTTGGTTTATACAAACTCTCAAAAGAAGAGCTCAGCCATTTCAGCTTTTTTTTTACCCTCGATAGGCTTGCGTTTGACTACAGTTTGTCTGATGTATAGCGACGCTTTAGTCTGCGATATAGCACGCTTACCAGAAGACAACTATTTACTTTACTTTTGAAGACCCCCGTATGATTACATCTCAGGAAACGATAGGGTAGAGAGTTCCAAAACTTCGCTGTCCTCACAATAAAGTTTAATGCAAAGTGTTTTGTACGAAAGTTTGGAACCTCAACTCTGTATCTGTATCGCTGAATCTCTGCTTGTTCTGTAGTAGAACGGAGATGGTGGAAATAAATTATGGAGTTCTAAAAGCACATTCCCCGAAATGTATCCGATAAAATACTGAACAAACTAGCAACCTTGCGTCGGTGTTCTAGGCTCTGAAGCTTCGTCTTCACAACGCAAGAATTGCCGATTAGCTTCTTAGCTCGTCTCCCAATGGACTCAAGTGCAATGGAAACGGCTTGATGTTAGAAGCCGCGGTGCACCGCTAGTATCCCATAGACACTATTGCCTAATCTAGTGTGGAGTATAAATAAAACAGCCTAAAGTCGCGGCGGCTGTGCACACAAGATAACGCCAGTAGGTCTCCGAATGGGGCCAATGTCAAAGTGTTGCAAGAGCTAACGCAGCCCCGCTTCCTCTATGTTAACTGCGCAGGCGCATCTAGCGGGGATATGCTTTTGTAAGGATATACACAAAGCTTTACAAGAAAATTAAAAACAAATGCAAGATTTATTAAGGTGAGAATGTGCACTTATTAATAAATATATTATTTCTATTATAGTATATACATAAATTCAGGTTACAGAACATTTAAAATTTTATTTCATTTAATTCAATACATAAATAAATAATTGTCAAAAAATACCGTAACTCTTTGTGACAAATTGTCGTTAATAAGATCGAAAAAAATACGTTTGTTGTATGGATAAATATTGTTTATTTCGTCAACAGAAATAAATCATATGCAAAAATGTTCAATTGTATAGCTTTCATATCTTCTAGTCTTCTAATATATAAAATTTCCATGTCACAATGTTAGTTACCGTCACTTAGGGGTATGGAAAATAGATAGTAGCCGATTCTCAGACCTACTGAATACGCATATAAAATTTGGAAAAAATCGGTCAAGCCGTTTCGGAGGAGTACGGTAACTAACATTGTGACATGGAAATTTTATATATTAGATTATAGATACAGCCTGGTGATGAACAGACAGATGAACGGCAAAGTCTAGTAACAGGTTCCCGTAGGTGCGGAAACGTAGAAAAAAAATAAAATATATCAACTTAAGTAGTTCCGATCGATATTTTTAGACCACAGAAGTAAAATATTCAAATATATCCTTCCAAAGGCCTACTTTTCCATCGTAACAGCATTCATATTTGCATACCAACGACCTCACAACTTCTAAAATAGGCTACACGTGTCTTAATTTTGCAAACTGTGCCTATCTTAATTATGCACTCGCCAAACTAGTTAAGCAATCGTCCTCGATGCAAGCGGCTTTTATTAATAATAGCTTTTTTATACTCTTCGTGAATCGCATGTGTGCATTAAAAATTTATAATTCAATTTATTTATTTACAAATCAGTATATAACTAAAGTTATAACTTATAAGACACTTGTGAAAAGTCAATAACATCACATAAGAAAAAAAGAAAACTTGTTTGTGACGGCGGCCATTTTAAACCGATTTTCATAAAACAGCTAAGAACATTGGAAGAGATCGCTTTAAGTGATAAGGCCGCCACTTGTTACACTACTAATAAGTTGATTATTTATTTTTCTCTCTGTTTTGTATTTCCTTTTGTGTTGCAATAAAGAGTATATCTATCTATCTATCTCTCTAACACTCCCGAATATAACAACTTGCAAACAAAAAATCTAAATTGAAGTCGGTTTAACCGTTTGGGTGCTACGATACCACGCACACACACACACATAATACAATACCGAATTATGTAATATAAAATAAGAAAAATATGTGTAATTGACGAGAAAATTTTCTATACTTTTATAAATAAGCCGTAATTTGTACTAAGTAGAATACATTATGACGAATAAAGGATATTCTATTTTATTCATACACATATATATATGACAGGTCAAATTTATATCACCCCACGTTTATTCACAGGCTCCGTGAATAAAAAATACATTTAGTTTCTAATTCCTCCAATGCGATGCATGACCTACTTTGGGTTAATTTATCGCCTAGCGTCTGGCGTTTGCCCTCCACTGCAAGAGGGATCCGAGCGGGAACACATGTATTTACGAAAAAAAATAGATTATGACTATATTTTATACCCTTGAATTTTTGAAACAACAAAAAGACGTCTTTCGGTAGAGCAGTTCTCAAAATACGTATACGTATGGAGCATAAACAAACAGTGATAGCTAGAAAACTGGATCTTATTAATTAAAAATTAAAAATAAACAAATATTAAAGTTTTTACAAAAAAGAAATAGGTTATGACTATATTTTATACCCTTGAATTTTGAAAGAACAAAAAGACATGACTTTTTGTTCAAGTACAAGAAATATGAGCAGTTCTGAAAATACGTAGACGTGGACCATAAACAAACCGTGATAGCTAGAAAGCTGGATATTATTAATTAAAAATAAACAAATATTAATGTTTTTACGAAAAAGAAAAAGGTTATGACTATATTTTATACCCTTGAATTTTTGAAAGAACAAAGACATGACCTGTTTAAGTCCAAGAAATAAGAGCAGTTCTCAAAATACGTAAACGTGAACCATAAACAAACCGTGATGGCTAGAAAACTAGATATTATTAATTAAAAATTAAAAATAAACAAATATTAATGTTTTTACGAAAAAGAAATAGGTTTTGACTATATTTTATACCCTAGAATTTTTGAAAGAACAAAAAGACATGGCTTTTTGTTCAAGTACAAGAAATAAGTGCTGTGCTGAAAATACGTAAACGTGAACCATAAATACACCGTGATAGCTAGAAAACTGGATATTATTAATAAAAAAAAACAAATATTAATGATTTACGAAAAAAAATAGGTTTTGACTATATTTTATACCCTTGAGTGTTTTAAACACCAAAAAGTTGTTCTGTTCAAGTACAAGAAATAAGAGCTGTGCTGAAAATACGTAAGTGTGGACCATAAATAAAAACCATGATAGCTAGAAAATTGGATATTATTAATTAAAAATAAACAAAAAATAATGTTTTTACGAAAAAAAATAGGTTATGACTATATTTTATACCCTTGAATTTTTGAAAGAACATGACCTGTTTAAGTACAAGAAATACGAGAAGTTCTGAAAATACGTAAACGTGAACCATAAATACACCGTGATAGCTAGAAAGCTGGATATTATAAATTAAAAATAAACAAATATTAAGGGGGTATACAATATGGGGGCCCATACAATAAACGTGTTTTTTTGCTCTATATTAGATATTAACAGTCATATTTAGACGCATAACATTTTCTTCACAGAATATTTAGTTTTATAACCTTTCAAAAAATATATAATTTAACAGTCAAACTAATTATATAAATAAAAACACATACACACACAAACCTTTCAAAATAAATTATACAATAAAAATCCAATAAATATTTTAGGGGCTCCCGTACAACGAACATTATATTTTGCCATATTTTTAAGATACGGAACCCTTCATGCGCAAGCCCAACTCGCACTTGGACAATTATTTATCATTAATTATTGTTTATAAGTTGAAAGAAGTATTATTATAAATACTCTCTTGCAATGGAAAGTGATCTTAAGTCCGGGTCTTGCATTCGAGCCGTGTTGTAAAATAGGTCACACTGCCACATAGGTACGATGTACATTGTACTATAAGTATATATACACTGTATACGTATGTATGTTTAATTTGTAAAGTAGCAACGTAAAGCTGAACATACATATGTTCATTAAACATAATAAATACCTACACCTAGTGTTCCAAAATAAAACCGATATCATATTCGTAAAATAAAACGTAGAAAGATATTACATACCTAATTAACGACTACAATTATATATTTTTTTCAAGAACGTAGAAAACTATTATGTAATTAACGCACGCTATTATATATTTTTTAATAATAAAACATAATATTAGGACAATTTCACACACGGCTGGTTAGCCTCACACCTACTACACCATTTCTAGTTTGTATTATGGTTGCTAACACAATTGATATACTACATATACATACATAAATATTTATATCGATACAACACCCCAACAAATTCATCACAAAGATACCTATTGGCCGAGCCGGGAAATGAACCCGGGACCCTCTTAGTAGTTAGATAATAATAATCCAAATATAATAACTTATATTTAATTAACACAACAGTGTTAATTAAATATGGGTTACTCAAAACTTAGTATTATAGGAAATCATCATTAAAATATAGGAAAGTTAATTAAATACTATAATTAAAAAAATAATTATGTAATAGTTACCTATTAAAATTCTACAAGTTTATTATTTAACTATTTTCAAGAGAAATGAAGCATCAGCCTGTTGTTTTCATTTATCTTAACCTTACCTTTAGTATAGTTAAGTACAAACTTAAAAAAACAGTAAAACCAAAACTAAGAACAAAAGAAGTAAACAACACGTTGACCTAAATATTTCAACAAGGATATAAAGGTCATTACCACAATCTCATCTGTCCACGCTTAGAAACAAATTCACTGCAACCACGAACCTTATTCCTAGGTGGTAAAGTTTACATTTACGACGTAACTATCGCTGCGTTTCTAACTACTGCCTGTTAAGTTATAGATGTAATGGTACGGCCCCAGTTCTCGGGGCCCCAATATGCAGTCGTTAAATAGGTCACAACAAAATTGAATACGACTGACCGGTATAAAACCTCTGTGCCCCCAATTCTAGCATGAAAGGGAAGAGGTACGAGTAATAGAATAGAGTTGCTCTTAATCACTTTTTTTTTTACACATTCACACACGGCTGGTTGGCCCCATACTGAACCATTTCTAGCTCGTATTATGGTTGCTAACACAACTGATATACTACATATACATACATACATATTATATATAAATACATATTTTAACACCCAGACCCACAGCCAACAAATTTAGTTAAGCACAAAGATGTTGACCGGGCCGGGAATCGAACCCGGAACCTTCTGATTAGCAGTCCGGCATGGTAACCTTTACGCCAACGAGGTCGTCAAACTATCACTACATAGTATAAAACCAAGTCGCTTTCTCTGTCCCTCTGTCCCTTTGTATGCTTAAATCTTTAAAACTATGCAACGGATTTTGATGCGGTTTGTTTTAATAGATAGAGTAATTCAAAAGGAAGGTATATATGTATAATAACATCTATTAAATAGTGGAGAAATGCTGTTGTTTTTGAGGTTTATAATGTGATGTCGTTAATTATTTTTTTCCGCTTACATTGCAAACGCAGGCTCAACCCTACGAGATTTACCAAAATAATGTACTAATTATTTGTACACATTGAAAAGGTGTACAGAAAACTCCGCGATGATAAATGTTTTTCTGTGGTGTATTTAGTATCAGCATTGCACCCGTGCGAAGCCGGGCCGGGTCGCTAGTAGCTTATAAAGTGACGCTGTTTTGAGAAATTGAATTTTGGATATGTTGAGAGATATAAATTAGAGCTTTTGAAATATATTTCAGTTATCAATTTCAGGTATACATTTTTTGTAAAGTATTAGAGAATCGTGGTTTCCCTCTAACTCATTGTTAATCACGTCAATTGGAAAGAGACAGTCGTCTGTCAAATTTATCAATCCATTTTATGATATCCATTTTATTTATAAATCAAGTGACAAAAATATCATAGAGTTACATAAACACAGCAAAATAACAATTTATGATACTGTACTGTGAAACAAAAGGAAAAATACTATAAAATATAAATGGTGGTCTTAAAATAGGGTATGAAAACTTAGCAAGTGCGTTACATGTACTGTACAAGTATTAAAATGCATTAAATTAAATAAAAAAAATCAGAAAAGACGCTTTCTATAAAAAAATGCCGCACAAATATTGTTTCTCAAATTCTGGCGCATCAGTCTTATTGTAAAGCATATTTTATAGTTATGGCAAGGGCAAGTGTTTGCTATGCTGACGTGATTTACGCGCATGAAAACATACGAATTTTATGAAAGCAGCGTTTTCGTGAATTTATTTAAAAACTGGTGCGAATTACAATCGAATTCTTGTGCTAAGAGATCCCCTTTCACTCCTTACATCGTTCTTGAACCAGTAGTATTTTTTAAATATCGAAATGTTTATTATAAATGGTACCACTCTAAGAGGCACTAAAAAAATTCCCGGATCTTGGCTGGAAGAAAGAGATTGACTGAACACAAGAGGTTAATAAAAGCAAATTTGCTCCAAACTGCGCCAGTCTTCGCGCAAACCTCGATAACACTCGTATTTGCACTTCCCGAGACATAAAAAAAGGATATTCAATTCCATTCTCCCAACAGCATAAATCAAAAATTCGCAACCGCCGCCCAACAATTTCCCCTACCACGCGTCCGGGCTAAATTCGAATCTGGAATCAAATTGAAAATCGAGTTGGCCACCTACGCCTGGCCCGGATGCAAGTAAGAACGACGTTAAGGGGGGCCCGACTCTCACTAACCCCATTCCGAGCCCCCCTGTAACGCACACACGCGTGCCGCGTACATGACAACGCATCCCCAGACGGGTGGTCGTGTTTCAAGGTCGCTGAAAGCCTCCACCAGGCCTGCGAGAACGAGACAGCTGTATTGGACTCCAACAAGTGCAAGCGAATGCGCAACACAAAATCGATCTTGCAAGGGGTAGGGGAAACTAGGTGAAACGATGTGACGTGCGCCGGGTATTGAATAGTGAGTGCAATTAAAATTTAACGACACTTTTCTCGTAGGGATTGCGGGTTTTAGAGGCAGTTTTGGTTTTTATGTGTCTTTATAGTAATATAAACTTTAATAGTATTTAATAGTATGTGTAACGCAGCTGAAATTTAAATACTAATATTAATGCCAAATTTGGAGCACTTGAGGCAGCTCGTAAACATGCGACACTAAAGATGATATACTTAGTTCAGTCTTAAATCTTCCGAAATATATTGAAGATAATAATAGGCCCGGCAAATATAATATTATAGATGTTAATAGATAGAAACATAATACGTAACATGCGTAGATCAAGGGTAATGGAATTGTTAATTGGGTCATTAATAAATGATTTCATCTATTTTTATTTAATCTATTTACCACAAAATAGAATGACCTTCATACAAGGGATTTCCATGAACTTCTAGATTTGATTTTTAATAATAAATTCCTTGAAAATTCTCCATTTCACTCATACGTCATACACCAACGGTGTAAGACTCAGAATCCGATCAGGAATTGCATACATAAAGTACAAACATTAACGTTTTATTAAAAGCACGTCAACGAGAGAGCTGTAAACATTCCAATTACAAAAATAACAGTAACATATTACAAAAATAACTATGTACATTGTTTGATTTACCAAAGATTTTTTCTAATCAAAACATTGCGACTTCCGAAACTCATTTAAGTCCCTTCAATCAGATTCACCGTCACACACGCCATCCCACCATACATGTCACCTGCCTTAGTTACTGTGAATAATTAACTCCCCTTTGATGCTGCATAAGATCGCTTTTCCACCATAACAACTCAATCATCCCCGGAGGGGAAACGAAGGTAAACTCAACCCTTCCGCATTCTCATTAACGTCAATCGATACTTGCACACTCTCCCCTCATTCGCAATTAGTCGACACAGTAAACATGCACAGCTACGGCTTTCCCCGGGCCAGCCGAAGCCAGCTAGGCTTCTATTTGTACGTATAATGCACTGAGTATAGACAAAGGGGGGATGCCTGCGGCGGCCACCCAGTTACGCCCGCCGGGCGACTAAGCCAACCCCCCCTCCCCCCAAACACCTTGATTTTTCAAACTATGTGCGTGATATTTTCGAATAATTTCGGCGCTTGCAGCCCGGATAAAAGGCCTTGTTAGTTTTTAGTGGCTCGTTTCAGTATATGAGGCTTGCCGCTGTAAATTTGGACTAAAATTTTCGACTACACTTTTTTATAATCCCAAGAAGTTGTTATGAAACTACGACCTAATATAAAATGCAATAACAGTTTAGATTTAGATCTTTCAAAGGTCTCTTAGTAGGCCTGAGTTAATCTAAGCGTGAGTGCTTATTTTTAATTAGTTGGTCGGCAAAAGCCTTGATGTTGGTAAAAACTTGCTCCATAAAGAGCTTGGCCTCGCTTACTAGGGGACACCTCGTAATAGACATTTCATTTTATAACACATAATATTAATATGAGAAAATTATCTAGCGGCATTGCGGTGAGCACAACTACTTTGAAACTTTTTTTTTTGCCTAAAGGTAAGCTTGTTACGCTCGGCTTTGTGAAGAATAAAATAATATTTGCTTGATGAAAAACTTTGAAAGAACGTTTGAAAAGTTATGAAATCGATTCGAAATCTTAGTTCTGCCCATACTCTTACCATAATTGAGGACTTTGACGACCCCGTTGGCCCAATGGTTAACATGCCGACTATGGTCTTGAGTTCGATTCCCGGCACGGGTAAAATATTTGTTGTCAGTCAGTCTAGATGTGCGATGGACCTATGTGTAGTATATCAGTTGTGTCGGCACCCATAATACAAACTGTAAAAATAGTTTAGCATGGGGCTAACCAGCCGTGTGTGAAATGTGTCCTACCTAATAATAATACGTCCGTAATTTAATGGGTCAAACAATTTCGTAACGTAACTACTTCATAATATTATTCAACGAGTACATTGACGCAGAGAGCAATAAATTTTAAAGAGCTACACATAATTTGAAGGTAATGCCATCTGTACATTAACTGGTATCTCAAACAAGAAGCCAGCTATGTAAATTTAGATTTCATTATAAAATTCAATTCAGAACACGATTTTATCGATCGTAACTAAAATAAAGCTGTAAATGTATCGTAAAAAGGCCATTTATTACACGTAAAACTAAGCTGCGATGCTTATCTGCCATCTCAAATCTTATGACATTTTGGATTCCAAGAACTATATCGGTTTAAGTACTTTCCTATTAACTTTCCAGTTTTAAATTATCTAAAATAAGTAACAAAACTTATAGAGTTTGGGAGATTTTCAATATATTCATACAGATTGTGGCATTTGCGATTCAGAAAGAACAACCATATTATACAAGTATTTAGGAATTGGGTATTTGAAAAAAAATAAAATTTGTGATAAATAGAAAGATTATATATTAGTTTTATAACAAAAATATTTTTTTATTATTTTTTTTGCAATAATTCAAAAGTTATTTCAAAATAAAAATTAATTTTTGAATCCAGTACCGAAGATACGCCGACAACTCCCGAACAAACCCGAGCGCGTGTGACGTCATAATGTTAGTTTTCACTCAGACACTCAATGCAGTTGATAGGAAAATAATGAATACAAAGTATAATAAAACTAACATTATGACGTCACACGCGCTCGGGTTTGTTCGGGAGTTGTCGGCGTATCTTCGGTACTTGATTCAAAAATTATTTTTTATTTTGAAATAACATTTGAATTATTGCAAAAAAAATAATAAAAAAATAGTTTTGTTATAAAACTAATATATAATCTTTCTATTTATCACAAAAAAATTTTTTTTTCAAATACGCAATTATATAAGGAACTTCTTCTACGGTCATTACTAAGTATCAACACTATAGGTTTATATCTAGCGAGATGAATGTTTAAAATGAATAAGTCTTCAGCCTTCTTGAATACTTCGAAGTTCTTTGTAGAAAAGCCACTTATGTATGAAACAATTTAAAATTAACCTCATTAAAGGCCTCGGCACGGAACTACAGACCAATTTCAATTATTCCAGCTGTGGCGAAAATCTTAGAAGTTGGTGTAAATAAAAGAATTATCGAATTTATGAATAAATGTAATATATTTACTGATCGCCGGTTTGCTTACCAAGTTGGCAAATCCACGACAGACCTAGTGCGCGAGTTTGTTTCGGGAGTATTGCAGGCGCGGGAGTGCGGGCGACAGGTCGCAGCAATATGTTGCGACTTGTCGCGCGCGTTCGATACTGCCAGCCGTGAGCTCATACAGGCCAAGCTTGAGCATTACGGGGTGCGGGGTCCGGCTGGGAAACTAATGACCAATTTCGTCACAATGAGACAACAGAAAGTCGTTGGTGACTCAGCCAAGGTATGCTCCGAGGAGGGTACCCCTGACCTAGGTGTTCCTCAAGGTTCTTGTCTCTCCAACACTACCTTCGCCCTTTTACTAAATGATCTGCCAGGATCGATAAGCGATGTACAGATTAACATGTTCGCCGACGACGTTATTGCTCTGGTGTCGGCACCTACATTAACAGCGCTGACGCTAAAACTATCTACTGTTGCACACCAACTAAGTGTCTGGTTCGTCGCAAACGGATTTGCTCTTAATCTAGAAAAGACATGTTTTATACATTTTAACTTAGGAAACAGACCCCAACATACCTTCGATGTAACGGTTCGCGATACTACATTACAGCAGGTACCTAGTGTAAAGCTACTCGGCTTTCACATAGACCGCGCTCTAAAATGGGACAAACACATCGACGCTGTGTGCGACCGTCTGTCTAAAGCCTGTTTCGCTTTAAAGCGCTTAGCAGCATCAGCGCCGCGACACGCCGTGCTCGCCTGTTATTTTGCCACAGTCCACTCCATTCTTACGTATGGAACTGAGCTGTGGGGAGATGCAGCCGAGTCGGATCGTGCGCTGATTCTGCAAAAGCGCGCCATTCGAGGCATAGTCGGTGCAAAATGGGACACATCAGCGAGACCTTTCTTTATTGAGCTAAAGATTCTCACAGTACCGGCTATGTTTATTTTTCAAATGTGCGTATTCGTGCAAAAAAATCTCGAAAGATTCCCCACGGCGGGAGCCTTACATAATTTCGGTACGAGACATCGGCAGAGACTGGTGACCCCAGCCCACTCCCTGGCCAGGTCTGAGCAGTCGGTGTATGTCGGTGGGCCCAGATTATTCAACCATTTGCCTGAGTATATCAGAAATACAGCTTCCCCTAACATATTTAGAAGTAAGCTTAAATTATATTTAATTAACAAAGCACACTATAGTGTCAAAGAATTTATCGATGACAAATTACATAATTAATAATTGACATGTGTATATGAAATAATTGTTTAATTGACTTGTAAATCTATATTTATTAATAAATTATCTGTATCTGTATCTGTATCTGTAACAAAATAATAAGTTTGGTTTAAATTTACGAGTATTCAAAGAAACTGTTTCATGAAGATCCTTTTGTTTACATATGTATTTTTTTGTTATATACATATATTTACAAGGAAAATTTCATTTTGAATTATTATAATGCGTTGAACACAACCAAAAACGTAACATTGTTTCCCTTAACCAAACATCAAAACGTAAACATCGTACCGTTTCAATACCCCATGCAAATCATGCCCTTAATTTGAATAACTGCACGGAATTCGCAAAAGAGGGGGTGTTACCGTGGAAATGATGCAAAAATTGTATTCTGTACCATGAGGGGACAGATCGGGGGAATGCGGGGAATGGTGTTTAGGCTTACGTAGGATTCTGTGTAATAGATATCAGATTTGGGAATCAAATAGGTATAAATGTCCAAGGCCTACTTCTTACTGTTTTGGACAATTACAAATACAAAAAAAATATGTAATATGTAAAATACATCTATAATTTATAAATATATCTAGTAAAAAAATGTATTTTAGCTATCAAAAAAAATATATATTCCCAACAGTAAATAATAGCTGTACGAAAATATATATGTAGGGTAAGGTAAATGTAAGGTACCTAATTATGCACATATTAGGTAAAATTAAAATGGTAATATTAGTGTACCACTAAGCTTTTTTATTTATTTTAAATTTGTATTGTGTATTTTATGTCCAATACAGAATTTTTATTTATCGGTATGCGTAAAGTGCGGTATAATAACAGACTGTTAGGTAAAAGCCGTATCGTTTCGTTTCCCTTCACAATAAAGTACTGCTAAATCTTCACAATCACGTCTTAATCGCTTTGAAACATCATATTTTCCTAAAGCTAAAACAGACAGACAATGAATGGTATCTGGAACACTTTCCCCATTTCCTACAAAGCCCGACCCCGTTCAGCAAAAAACATCGCCATTCCCCATACCAGTCATTATATCGCCGTCAGAAGTCTAGGCAACATCCTAGTTCTGTGTCGATAGCTAAAACGCGTCTGGGGCTTGGTAGGGATTTTCGGGAGGTCCCACCCTGTGGGCGCCGGGCGGTGGGCGGGCGAGGGCCGGTTGCTGCGCGACACATATAGAAACCGGTCGATAACGAGGCTGCGCTGTGATGCGCTCACCGGTACCGAGTCGAAAATTGGGAATTAATCTCGCTTCGATAGGTAGAGGGAGTCAGTTATCTGGAGCACGGGTCGTGGATGAAAGCGAAACTAGAGCTCTTTGTTGTAAGCTCTACACGCCTCTACAATCTATGTACCTATCTATCCATGTGGCTATAGATAGGTATGAGTGCGGTGGTATTCGGCAGGTGTTCGAGCAATTTTCAATGTTCTATACAATTATTATTATACATAGACAGTAGTTTAGGTAATCTTCATCAAAGGATGAGGAAGCACAATTTCGTTGTAATTACGAGACTGCAGAACTCTGTGGCGTCTTAACAACTATTTTGCATTATGCTGTTTAACATGCTGATTGAGATGAATTTGAAACAGTGTTACTCGTAGTCTTTTTTTTGTATATAAAATTTCCATGTCACAATGTTAGTTACCGTACTCCTCCGAAACGGCTTGACCGATTTTAACCAAATTTTATATGCGTATTGAGTAGGTCTGAGAATCGGTTGGTATTTATTTTTCATACTCCTAAATGAGGCAAAACAACGTTTGCCGAGTCAGCTAGTTTGCTATAAGTTATGAAGTCAGAAACGATACAGCGATAAGAAAAGCCGAGAAAAAATTGTCGAATACTGGTTTTTAGATCGTTGTAGGTTTTACTATTATTATTGACTCAAAATCAGTTTTCTAAGCGCAATTCTTTAAGTATCAGTGGTAAAAACACACACACGGGAATATAATATATCTAATGTGTCATTTTATAGAACTAGTTTTTGAATGAGATAATTTAGAGAATGATGAATGGAGCTGTTATTACACGACATATTATTATACCAGTAACTAGTGGTAATAAAGTTCACTGTCCTAACTATAGTACATGGTAGTAGTTTTTTTGCGATCTTGTTAACTAAACAAGGACAATAAAATTAAATTAGATGACGAATACGTGGAGTATACGCTCGCAGCTACGGATAGCAATGACTACTCTAAGCGTGTTTTGTTTGTTTTGATTCTGAATGAAAGCACTAAATCAACCATTTAAAATATTATATTATTGTACTGATTAAAAAAATATTACAATTCATTGGTCAATTCACAATTCGTAGGATTTAAGCCAATATTGTCCAAAACAAAACCAAATGTAGGCCTATTAAATATATATACCAATAATAATATTTGTAGCTTTGTGAAGTAAACTATTACTTGTAATACTTAAATTTTATATCATCTAGAACCAGAAAGTTTATAAATGAATAATTTAATGTATTGTACGATCTGGCATAAAATATTTTTTTTACCACGGTCAGAACTATCTTTAAAAATTTCGAAGCTTTTTGTTTCTAGATCTAAGAGATAAATTATTAATTTTATATAATTTATATAAACAGCCTAATTAATACAACAAACAGCAGTCTGCCAACTAAAATTGTTTTCTGTCTCAGGGTCTCTAACTATAAGCCTATTCGAGAAGCCTCCTCAAGTGCAAACTTCCTTACCCCACCCCTGTGCTCAAAAAGGAAAGCCTCGCCCTCCCTACACCCCCTTACATCCCTGGGGGGTGGGGAGTCTCATACCAAACGCACCCTGCGTCTAGCTCTTGTACTGAACGACCTCGAAAACTCAGGCTCAAAGAAAAAACCGCACTTTCTCAGTAGGGCTGCCCTAAGAAACCGATAACGAATAGCCTGCAATTAAAGTCTATTGTAAGGTCCACGGTCAGGTTATTGTTGCCCGATGAGGTTTTCTTGCCCTTTCCTTTCAGGGGAAGTTGTTAAAAGTGCGTAATTTTCACATTGTACGCTTGAATGTTGCCACAGATTTTTCCGCTTTGTTACACAATCAAAAAATCTTTGAGAGCTCGCTTAGAACTTGGTAGCTTTTAACTGAACTTTTCGAGAATTTCTCAGAAGAAAAACTGTGTAAATACATAATTGCATTGCATTTTATGTTTTCAAGGCTTGAACTTCAATAAGTTTGAACGTTGTTTGAAAATAATAACAATGCAGGCTTTTCCTGTAAACAGTTACGATTTTCAATTACGTGTTTTGATGATATCATGGTAACACAGTAGTTATATACTGACCTTAACTTTGACCATGAAACGCCTACCTTAACACCAAACTCAGAATGATTTGGTGTTTAGGTTTTAAACATACAAGAGAAAAATGCAAATAGAAGTTCTTTAGAATCTGCCATTCAGAAAGAAGTGTTTAATTTTAATGTCGTAATCACACTACAATATTGTATTACAATAGAAAACTACTCTAATTTACGCAATTAAAATCTTACAAAAAGAATTGACATGAATGTTTAAAAAATAAATTTAATTTACATTATTATCTTACAAAATGATATAAAGTTTATATGGAGCAATTCTGCTGACTATGGACATAGTGGTGGCGATTCAGCGGCACACACGACTAAACTAAATTTAAAGAGCCCCGTCTCTTTTCGACGTGATTTTAGTTGTTTTGGCTATGGTGCAGAACGTCCCGTCTCTTTCTGGCCACCTAAGATGAAAAGAGTCGGGGCTTCTTTAAATTTAGTTTAGTCATGTGTGCCGCTGAATCGCCACCAATACTAACTTTTCCTATACCCTATGGTTTGGATTTAGGAATCCTATGCACTCTATATATTATAAGTATCTTCCACTAATAACAAATTAAATTACGCGTTAATTATATAACTGTCTCTACGTAAAGTACGCGTTGTAATAAAAACAATTGATTTCTTGAAAAACCCAGAAAACAAACAACTTCTTGAGTGCGGCGGAATTGATAAAAAAAATGCATTCGTCATTTGTTTTGTACAGTTTCAACGAAAAATAGATAACCTCGCATTTATTGCATACGCACATACTTTATCTGCTGGCGGCACGTGTAAGAGTACTATATACCCGTATTTTATATATACATAATGTTAATGGCTATTTTTTACTTGCATTGATAAAATTTTATGAATAAAAACTTTATTCAAACTAAATTATACCTAAAAGCTATAATGATAAGTAAGTTTATGACGTGTTTAAAAACCTTGCATTATACTTGAAAAACGAAATTTTGCGAGTATGGAAATATATGTAATAATATCACTTGTGTTAGCCAACCATAACACAAACTAGAAATGGTTTAGTATGGGGCTAAACAGCCGTGTGGGAAAAGTGTCCTGGTATTTATTTATTTATTTATATAAGTTAGTATCTTTTTTTTTTCCTTTAGGCTCAAACGGTTGAACGGATTTGTAATATATTTTTAAAGAGGTAATTTCAAGCTCAAAGTGGCAGCTACTTTTTATAAATAAATAATTTTCTTTCTTTCTTTATTTCTTTTAACTTTTGTAGGGAACAATTATATATTTTTTTTTTTACTCTTAACGTTCTTGTTTTGCAAATTTAATTTAAATATAAATAAATAATTACCACATAATTATATAGACATATATATATATAGACGAATTTTTAGATTATAATTATTTGCAAAAAAAATGCTGTGATAAGATTACAATAGGCATAGAAAAAATAACAATAGTTAGCTATTAATTATAATACGGAAGTTCACTACGGTATATGGCAAATTTTACAGCATTAATTATTTTACTACCAATTTAAAAAATATCTTATATCTTCATACTAATGCTTAGTATGGATATATAGATATAGTACGTGTAATATTATTTACCGATTTTAAACTTCACACGTACAAGGTCAAGGTGAAATCTATTTGCAAATTACTGTGGAGGTTTAATAGATACTTACAAATGTCTTCCAAAATTGTGTTTGTTTCAAAAATAATGAATACATAATTCTAGTTTAATATAATAATAAATAAACAAAATTACAAAATTTGAAAACAATATTATTATAAGTATTTGTTTATTTTACTTTAATTTAAAGTTTGTTTTTTAATTATATAATTACAATGATGAAAATGGTTTTACAAATCCATAACCTAGCGAGCAGCGGGGTAAGAATTACAATTACACAAGCTATCAATAATTTCAACATAGCAAAAAAAACTTGAAATAAAATTTAAATACTTACATAAATAGCCAGAACATTAATGTACCTATCTAAGAATTATTACGCAATATCTAGCAATATGCATCCAATGAACCTCTTCCAACCCCGATAACCAGTATCGCAAATATCAAACAACAAAAAAAAACGTAGTGCCAAAATTATCGGCAAGCCGGTTCAACGAACTGCTTATCAATTTAGCGAGATTTCGCGGACGTGCATGTTATATTCCAACCAGGCTATTATATAAGTAGGCACACTAGCTGAGCCCCGCGGTTTCACCCTCGTAACTCCGAGGTTAAAAGTTATAAGCCTATGCGTTAATCTAGAGTCTAAACTGTAGTTTTTGACTCTATATTATACTAGCTGACCCGGCAAACGTTGTTTTGCCTCACTTAGGGGTACAGCGCCATCTATTGATTACTTACTCAACCCAGACGAAAGGTATCGACATCTGTTAGAATCATTTGGAGTTAACAGATAATTGTGACTGTCAAATAATAACAGAAAATAATTAGCAATAAATTAAAATTGCGACTATAATTTGAGATTTAAACTATCCTATCTCTCAAGTTGGATCGAACTGCACATGGTGTGCGAATTTCATTATAATCGGTTAAGTGGTGTAGGAGTTCATTGAAGGCAAACATTGTGACACGAGATTTATTAAGTAAGTTATTATATATATTAAGATTTATCGTACATTAAATGCAATTTTTTTTTAAAATATGTTTATGTAAACCACAATTTGACGTAAATTTTCAAATGACCATGACTACTTTTTTCCTTAACCGATTTTAACGACACACAGCGACAACGCTCCTTCTTATATGTGATCCACTTGTGAAAACCGCGTTTATATCCAATGAGTTATTTCAATGTTATAACGTATCATACAGAAAGACAAAAAATAAAAAATAAAAGTTATTTGTGTCTGCTACTCTTCTTTAAACACTCCTATCAGTTCTACGTTCTGTTCTACGTTCCTGAAAATTGTATAATTTAAACTCATTTTATACGTTTTTTTTTCACAACACTATTATTGTATTCTGTAACGAGGATATAGGTATAAATAATACTAACTTTACTAACCTTAGAACCTATGAAACATGTTTTAAACCATTGTTATATCGCAAAAGTGCGTTCTAATGAATAGTGACCATGAAAAACAATTGAACTAGGAATTTTAGTACAAAGTAGATTTAAATTACTCGAAACCATTTACAAAATATATGTGAACAGACTTTTTGCGCCCTATTCCGTTACTGTTTGCATTATGTGGTCAAAATAATAAGTAAATCGAATTTACAAATTAGCTATTCCTTGTTGGTTCATTTCAACATAATCTTATCTTCTTATATATAAAATTTCCGTGTCACAGTGTTAGTTACCGTACTCCTCTGAAACGGCTTGACTGATCTTTACCAAATTTTATATGCGTATTCAGTAGGTCTGAGAATCGGCTACTGTATATAAATATACAGTAATAATTATTAAGGCAAAACAACGTTTGCCGGGTCATCAAGTATTGCTATACTAATAACATTTAAATTCCTAAAACTCAATTAAGAAAGAACACACTCTTTCTTGTGGTCTTATTTTTCATGCCGTTTTTGGAGACATCACTTTAAATCTACAAAATTTTTGATCGAAGTATCTAATAAAAAAATCATCATCATCATCATTGGCCCATTTCATCTACGAAATATGATTTCATGGGTCCGGATGGTAAAAAAATAAAAAAATACTATTAGTATTATTATTGGTAGGGGTGTGAGAGTACTCACCCTCGCAGTAAAGAGTGACGTCGGCGAGGCTCTCGGAGTTCCAGAGGTTCGCGAACGACGTGGCTAGGTTGGAGCCAAAGCTGTTCCACTTTAAGCAGTACTGCTGCTGTTGGGAATCCATGCCCGGGCCGCCTCGTATACCTGCCCTGGAACAAGCAAAAACTGGATATGAGCATTATAGCGCTTTCTTCAACGTCGTTGAATGTACCATGCGTTTGCATGGTGGTAGAATATCTTCTAGTACTCGTCATTAGAGGAAGTCTTAGAGTAAGAATATATAAAGAGTGGAAGGTTAGCGTGGTATGGTCATGTGATGCGTAGAGAGGAGATGCATGCTACTAGGGGATCTGATATAAATGTGATACTGCAAGGAAGAAAAGCAAAAACTCCGAATAAAAATGGATGGAGTGTAGAATGAGGACATGAGAGAGAAAGGACTGAGTGTGGAGATGACGTCTGATAGAAGAGAGTGTAAAAAGAAGGTGCTGGCCCCATCTAAGAAAAAGATAAGGCAAAGAAGAAGAAGAATTATGAAAAGTTAATCTGTCGCCTGTCTGTTCTGAATCTGTTAATTTTGTCGCCAAGTTGTTCCGGTAACTTCCTTGATACTCTTTACAGCCAAATATTTCAGACCAGTCATGCTCCATTCGTAGGCCAGGGTGTCGCTGACTCGTCTCGCAGAGCAGAGCGAAACTAATAAGGATTTCTTGTAGGACTGTGAATCCCTAGAGGAGCAAAAGCACTTCGTGCTGTAAGATCGTGTTGCAATATACCAACAAATGATAAAGTAAATGAGTAAGAGAATCATCGGTAACCCCGTCTGGGTGCCTTTACAAAACTTAAAAACCTTCATTCATCATTAAGGTTCTATTAAAGAAGGTCTCACTATTAAAGGTAACTCAAAAGGCAAGTTATGCTGAGTCACAAAAGCCACTGAGCCAAGTAAAGGTAGCAGCGCCGGCGTCTAACCACCCTAAGCTTGAAGGCTATTCCTATAATTTTATCGGCTTGGGCGGAAGGTCGACCAGCCGCAAGGTCGGGTGAACAACCTACGCTCCCCGCAAACTTATTCTACCGACCATAAAATCAAATAAGCGACGTACCGGAAGAAAACTGAAGGAAATAAGGTCGAGAATGGGAAGGAATTGAGGGGTAAAGAAGTGGCCCAGCGACGAAGTTAACTTTGTTATGTTGTATGCATGATCGATGCTACCTCGGCTTGGCTGTTGAATTCGTAATGTTGGCAGCGCTGGACATCGTTTGGTTCTCACAGTTTCAGGTGTAAGGGTGATAACATTATTGATAGGGGTTTGGGGTGTGAAACTTTAAAATTGATTCTGTGGAGAATTGAAAACTGTAAAAGAGATTGGATCGTTAAATTGAGTTGGTTGAATATGTATTATTGATTTTGGTAGGTTTAATACCCATATCACTAACTACTAAAATCTATCTTACTTTTTGTTCTATATTTTAATTAATGAGTAGGTTTAAAGTAATACAGGTTACTCTTACACGTCAAAAAAAAATGCAGCGATTAGTGAGTAACATGCTCAAACTTTTTTGACTAAAAATATGAACTAAAATGTTACAAATACTAGTACAAATTCATACAATGCTATGATTAAATATATTAGGTTTTTATTTTTAAATGAGGTGTTATCGCATTGGTGAAATATATAAAAAATACATCACAAAGGCGTACATAATCCCACTAATATTACGTATAATGACGAAACATTTTTGTAAGTGTCTGTGTATGTTTGTTACTTCTTCACGCTCAAACGGCTGATCCTAATATAATAAAATTTGTTATAAAGATAGCTTGATCTTGGATTAACACATAGTCATTTTTTAATCCGGATTTACGCGAATAACTCCACGGGCTGCAACTAGTAAGTATAGACTTACTTTTTTTTAATATTTATCTATTTAAAAATAAACTTTACGATGAAATGCAAATGCAACCCACAAGGTGGCGCTAATAGCTGCAATTGATGTGGATCGATACCGATTGACCTGATAACCTGTTTTCCTCACGACACTACTGTAATGGATCGGACACTTAATTGGTTGATGGCCTATTCAATATACATACATATGTATATATGATAGGGTTACAGGAGATAATTAAAAGTATAAGTTTATTTGTTATTTAAGTATATTTGAAGAGCTACCCTCTTTCCATTTATCACGATCTATTGCTATTTCTTGCCAGTTTTTGCAGTGTTTATCCAGTTCGGCCTGCCATTTCCGTCTAAGTATATTTGTACCTTTGGATGTCCATTCAAGTTTAAATACTGACGACTAATTTATACATTTATATTTTTAGTGTTAAGTTGACTTTACCAGTTCGTATTAGCGCATAACTCACTTTCATGAATGCGTTGGACGGGTGACCTGTTTGTTTATTGTAATAAATTATTTTTGATTGTTTAGTTATTTGGTTTTATAGTGACGACAAATGTTTTAAAATATTATATTAATGATGTTCTTACGTGGAAGTGAGTGTTGTAATATTTGTGGGAAATAAATATATAAATTTAAATCATATATTTTAGATTTGAATTAAGCAATAGAGAATATCACGACCAATGGGATTTGATCCCGCGTCTCTGATAAACCAAACCGAACATTCTAGCCACTTAGCTATGATCAACTCAACACTGGAAGCGAATCTCTCTGGTCACGTTGCGACATCCTGGTTCGAATCTAGTCCTGATAATTATTGATGTTTTGAAAATATTCAAAGATTAAAGTTATATATGGAATTTGCTCCCGTTCTACGGCAAAAAGCATAATGAAAAACAAATAATTCGCCGAGAACACAATATTATACACGTGTGTCATCTACCAACCCGCACTAGACCGCGTGTTGTCAACAAGTTTTAATAAACTTCAAAAATCACCTACCTCTTCCTCTTCATCGCTAACACTCCTTTAGACCTTTTCCAAAAACTCTCTCCACTAGACCACTCTTAATTTATCGCAATTTAGACTTTATTTTAAAACGAGTAAAGGCTATTTTTCTTTGTATCTGCTTATTATGCAAGTCGTGATGCCCGAAAGCCTCGGTGCACCGACGTTCAATGCCGTATCGATTGCTCCGACGAGCCTAGCTGTATTTTGCATGCATGCACGCACCGACCAGTTTCACTAGACCTCTCGAATTATGACACAATTTGAACAATTTAGAGTCCGCCTTACGTATGTCTTGTGAGAACAAAGAAGCCATCGTTATACTATCTTCCAGTTATCTTCAGAAACAAGCAAGCAAAAGTAGTCTGAAAATTCAATTAAATGGCGCATTTCCATGAAACGCAGAGATGTAGTACGTACATTTTACACCAAAAACATTCTAAGTAAAAATAATCGCCACTCTAAAATGTCATACAATATTTATGTTTTCTGTCAGACTAATCAAGTTAAATTATTTTTATTGAATTATTCTCGTTTCGGCTATTTAGTAGAATCCCGGTCTCAAAAACCGCAGAGCATAGCTGGTTTCTCATAGGAGAGCTCAAATCACACTGGTTGTGCGTGCGTGCAATAACAAATGTAACTAGGACTTGGTATTCCAGTTCCATCGCTTAGTTCGCAGCTCAAGTTACGTTGGGAGGGGATTTTTGGACGACCCGATTCCGCTATGCAATGCGCAAGCGTAGTAATGATGCCCCAGAGAGGTGAAGGGGGGAGGGGGCCCAAAGGGGGCAAAGGGGGGGAAGTGCAGTGAGTTGCGCAAAGCAACGGTCACTCTGCAAGTGCGTAGAGAAAGTAAGTTTTTCTTTGTTTGGGTGTTGTTGTTATGAGAGGGTCTTGATGCATTGTTATTACTAGAATATAATTGAATATTGACATTGATACAGATCATATACTTTTGTAATGATATCATATTATTTGACTAAACTTTGGTGTTATCAATAAATGATTTGTATTTGTATGGTGGGTGAATGAGTGCTGATGGGCTTTATTTCGAGTTTACGAATACTATGAACCATTATACCTACTTGAATATATGATTTAAAGAAATTGGAAAGTGTACTGAAATTAGCAGCTTTGATTGCCCTTCTATGAAATGTTATGACGCAAAATTTCTTGACTCAAACAAAGGCCTGCATCAAGCGCCCTTCTATAGCTGAGGCTACCTATCTAGGTATACCTTCGAGTATATCTATTGCACTCCGTATTGAACCCCGCGGCCCCTTCGCTCCCCTCCCGGGCTTCAAATTTCGGTATACTATATATATAGCAGCTATATATTATGTAGTTGCTACGTAACAAAAGATTTTATGTAGCTGCAGGAACATAACGATATTTTTTACTGCAAAATAGTTTAGGTAGCCCAATGTTTTTCCTAATAGATATTCTTTACTATTCTATTGCCAAAAGTGTTCTTCATATTTTTTCAAGCTGAGATTTGAAGTCGAAATCTAAAATAGTATACCGAAAGTATATTAAGGATTAAGATTGCGATTGTCTAATTATTTTATGTAAAATAACTCTACGTATAATGTTCTATTAAAAGAGGTTATCTAACTCTAACTAGCACTGAAGTCGATCGAAAAATAGAATAGCTTAAAAAATAACCTCTATTAATGAAAATAGTGGTTTAAAACAAGAATCGCAACGTTTCGTTCGACCAGTTCTGAACAAAGAACATCGTATTTCTATGGGTGCTTTTTTATCTATGGCGTTTATGTATTTATATATGCATATATGAGTATACATTATGTGAAAAATGTGTAGTTTAGTAAGTTCCAAATCAATAATTGCGAAGTTAAATTCGTATTTAAAAAAAAACTAAATTAAATACCTGTAGAAATATATCGACCGTAAAGTTATTGGGGTAAGACAGGTTAAAAATGTTTGATTCTTTAAGAAAAACTTGTAAACAGTAAATTTAACACTAATAAATTATTTACTGTAATACTTAATAATACCCATTAATAATAGATTAATACTTTTTATATTTTATGACATAACAACGGCACATCACAGTTAAAAAAGAAATCATTCAACGAAAAATTTACATCGAATAATGCACTTTTTTGTTTGCCACAACAGCTCTCTTCTACTCAGAACGTTGTCATCATTCATAACTGGGTCAGCTCGAATGCACTGCTCTACTAGGCAAATCTCTCTTTCTTCCCTCTCTTTCGCTCACCTCTGCATCCTATACAATAGAAAAAGATAGGTATAAAACGATTATGTCGCACGCACATTGCGGTTACGTGGAAAGGTGCGCCGAATTTCGGTGTTTCAAATTTTTAGCTATCGATTTCTTTTTGAATAAAATTAGTGTTTAGTTTTATTTTATAGTCTTTGTCATTAATAAGACAAGTGATTAGCATAGAATTAGTTAAATATGCCTAGTACGTCTGAATGATTAGTGATTTGGTTAATGTGAGTGGTCACGCTATATCTAGTTCTTGAAATGAAGATATTATTTTTCAGCTGTCACTAATGTTAATTGATTTGGAAATGAGCATTATTGATTATTTTAACATATTAATTAGGTTTACTTTATTAGTTTTTCGCGAAGCTTACAAATGAGTTTGTCTAATGCTATTTTTTTCGTTAGAATAACGGAATTCTTATTTCATAAATCGAAACTATTTTAGTCCGAGTTCTAATAACAAAAGTGAATAGCAAAAATCAATTTATGTATTTTGTATACGGAGATAAATGTTTAGATATTAGAATTGTAACAAAATACACATATTTACGCGCTTAATAAATATATTTATATATCTATCGAATTCAGAGTTAAATTGTACCTTTTCAGTAGTTCAAATACTTTATTAAAGACACAATTTCATTTACCAACAATACTAGACACTTAAACTATTCTTTCAAAAGTGAATTACACTATTTAAAATTAAATCTATCTTTAATAAGTCTTCAATAAAAAATACTAATCTCCTATAAAATTACATTTGTACAAAACAACACGAAAGCGCCTCACGGATTCGGCAGCACTGAAGAAACTTTAACGTATTCTGTGACCCGGCGTCGTGTAGCGATGCGTTTGCGCAAGGTATGTGGAAATGCGCACTGTGGACCCGACCGGCTGCGGTTCCCACATGCTTATCTGATGCATTCTACTGAATTCGTGATGCAGTTATATTGTATGCTTCGAGGTATGAAATGATATGAAAAAATGTTATGTGCTAAGCCACAGGGAATATATAAATATGGTAAATATTCAGAAATGACCCTGGTAGGCTACCGTATATGCGGTTTTCAAAATGTCATTAGTAAAAAAATACTTATTATGATTAAAAAAAGCATTTTACGGGTCTATTTATAGCCATAAAACACTTTTATACTTAGTTTTTATTTATAAATAGTTTTGAAGAATACAAATGTGTGTTTGGTTCGAAAAATAATAAGATTATCTTAGATGTTAATAAGGATTTTTGACAAAAATAATGCAATATTACTTCAAATTAAAACATTTGTTATGAAAGGCTTGTATCTCATTACAAAACTGCAGTTGAAAATGTACTAAATTTGTCCAAAGATGAAAATAAAACTGCAAATAATAAAACTTGGTATTCCTCTTTTTCTTCGTTTAAGTACCTTTTCTTGCTTTAAAAATAACTACATTTATCTTTTTCAAAATACACATTTAGCCAAACAAATGGTTTAGCAAAACTTGCTTCTACGAAATCGTAGCCGTAGCAAATATTTCGCATTGCTACGAAAATTGCATTGCAAAACTGCATTGTCTACGAATCGCTACGACACGTCTACGCTGCTACGACGCTACGCTGCAAATTGTTGCAAATTTCTGCACATCAACTATCTCAGATGTTCGTGAACTGATTAGTCCCGCTTTTAGACTATCATAGATTACTTGAACTATATACGTATGGAATTATTAATAATCACTCAGAATCTGCTATATAGACATAAAGAACTGTGACACAAAAACATATACAAGTGTGTTTTAAATAAACTGCAGAGATCTCCGCTTGTATATGTTCTATTTTGTCACCTAAAATACTAACGAAAATGTTCGTCCTAAGACACAAATGATTGAGTTTTAAATAAGCTGCTCAGATCACAGATTGTATATGCACTATTTTGTCACCCTTAAAAACTAAAACATTTTAGACATTTTGAAAGACCTAAACTGTGAATCTTAAGACAACATTCATGAAATATTTACAAAATACTAGCAAAAGTAACCTCTAAACTAGCTCACATTTAAAATTATAACACTCTTCATCTTCTTCGTATGAGCTAATTGGCTAAGCTCTAGTGACGAGAGTTTTCAAGCCGCCCGAAGGCCTCTGATTTGGCTTAACGACTGCTTGTTCTAAGACTAACAGCCGGCACCTACAATTTAGCATGTCATCAAAATGCCACTTTTTAAAATACATGTACATGGTCACCCATCCAAAGACTATCTATCCACAACGACCATTCCTTAACCTAGATGATCGCGTCAGATCACTTTAGTTGTCGAGATACAGCTAAAACACGCACATACCTAAGCATAGTAGTTCAGAAATAAAACAGGCGTGTTTGCATTGCAAACAAAGAAAAACTTTCTACTGCAATGAATTTGTGGCACACAGAACCTGATGGAGTGAGTTGATTGTTACTATGGTTGGTTCTACGACTGTTGCTAAGTTATACAGCCTTTACTATGTTACGTGCTTGGCGCTATTTTGTACTGAGTTCAGCCACGCTAACTATATATAAATTTGAGCGAAGCTTCTTACGTGCAGCAGTGGACTTATCATGAAATAAATTCATATAAAATCAACAATTAACAGTATTGAAATTATAAGCCCTAACGATTCTAGATAATATAATTTACCTACAAAAAAGTTAGATTTGTTGTTATAACTTTATTACTTTCAAAAGTACAAATTGAAATTCTAGAGTGTGTTAATTTTTCATGTTCTTTTCATTTTCGTCAAAGAAAAAAGCTGAACAAAAATTCTAAACTATGCTCTTATTAACACGCAAAAAATAAAACAGAAAGCTCTTAAAATATTAAGTACTAAACATTCAAATCTGCATAATTAAGTAATCATTATTTCTAAGAACAGAAAGTAGTCTTATTTTGACATTTATTCCAGCAAATGTCATCTAGGCTGTGTTTCGGGCTAGAATCCATTCATCTATGTCAGATTTCGGTGAAGCTATAAGACAAGACGTACGCAGTCAAAATAGAAAGTTGCAAGGTGCGTTGCATGCGTCTCTAGTCTAAACGAGTTTTAAGATACGGTTAAGCCAAAGCAGGATTTCTGGTGATAGCGGTCTATGTTACAAAAACCACAAAATATTTGCCAACACTTTCTGTACCTTTTTTTTCTGCAGGTAACGTTTTTTTTTGTTATCCACATTTATTTTGGCAATGATATGTATGTAAAAAAGTATTTTTAGATACTGAGCAAAATTTATAGGAAACTATTTGGTAATTAAGAAATAAATGAATATTAGGACACATTTCACACACGGCTGGTTAACCCCATACTGAACCATTTCTAGTTCGTGTTATGGTAGCTAACACAACTGATATACTACATATAGTACATACATATTTTATATAGATACATATATCACATATAACACCCAGACCCACAGCCAACAAATTTAGATATGCACAAAGATGTTGGCCGGGCCGGGAATCGAACCCGGAACCTTCTGATTGGGATTCCGGCATGGTAACCTTTACGCCAACGAGGTCGTCAAATAAGTAACAACTTTCGTGTAGAAAATACTTCTTGGTCAAGATAAAAGTAAACTTACTTAGTTTTGAAAGTAAAAGTGTGAAGTTTGCGACCGCGATCGCATTGCACCCGCGCTGGTTTTTGCTTGCCTTAGCAGTTCTTGTATATCATTAATCACGACAGATTAGTTGATAAGCAAGCCGATCTTTCGCCATTTAGGCTTTATATTATTGTGAAATATAATTCTGAACTGAACTTTGGTCTGGTATTTTAATGCCTAATTCGAAAGTTGCCTGTTCCGATTTTATAGGCAATTGATTTACTGTAAAAAATTTATGTATCATAAAATATGTATACAATTTATTCTTTACTAACCACCTAAGTTATTATAATAGGGTACATTTTATTTGTATATTTAATTTATAGTGGTGACATTATTTATGGTTTTTGCGTTCTCTTCAATATACGAGTATAAAAAAAGTTTTAATAACCTTTGTAGATGACATAAAGAACGTGTTCATATAATTATGCATGTAAAACGACTCATATATTATTAATTACTTTATTTATTCACAAAATATTCTAAATGTTCTACATATTTAACATTAGGTAATCATACAGTTCTGAGAATTAGTCTGTAGTAGTCTGTGGATTTCTTTATTTCTGTTTTCATCAAAGAAGTCAAATTTGTGTATGAAATGGTTTAGTACGTGGCTAATCAGTCGTTTGAGAAATGTGTAAAAAAATACATTAAATCTCAGAATGCATTTTTTTTTTATGACTTGCTATTTATTTTTGACAAGCAAAGATTACTTTTATTACATTTATTGCGCTTGCGCTTAATTATAATTTACCTGATGGTAAGCGATATTGTGATCTTAGGTGGAGCGCAATTGCCTTGAAGAAATCAGTTGCTTTGAAACCGCTTTTAGATAATTGTTTTAGGGAATATTTACTAGCGCTGTTAAACGCTCAATATAAAAAAAAAAAAAAAAAATATTAAAACTACACGATACATATTTTAATAAATTACTTCCATGCCATTAATGGTCATACTTCAAATAGCCAATAATTAATTATAACGAAATCCAAATAAGAAAAGTTAATTGCCACAGTTCTCCATAGGCCATGGATAACTTGATGCCATAAAACAAACTTGCCCATAAAACCTCTATGGCACCTGCTTTTATTTATATTTTATTACTTTACTGACCGTTTTGGTAATAACTGCACTTCGGGATAACTGGGTCAAATCGATAAACTAGATTTTGATACAAAGATAAGGTAATACAGAAAGAAAATGGATACGACACATCAAGAAAATATTACATATTTAAATCTGTGCTAAGCTAGTCTCGCTTTTTACATCCCAGGAATAAAGATCTCAGTATGCATATTTTCAAATACGACTTCTTGATTTGAACATTTGTCTGTCGCGTTTAGTAAAAGAATGCTTTTCAAAATTTGACTTTAAGTTTCTTTATTAGATTTTTCAGAGTGAAAAACATATATTGTAATACTAGCAGTTGCCCGAGGCTTCACCCGCGTGTAGGTCGCTTGTTGCGGACATTCGTTAGATAATTTCAAGAGGAATTCTTTTATACATATTTATTGATATCTTGAACCATTTTCGCAGCGCACGCAAAGGAAGCCATCGAAGATGATATTTTCCCCCCGTTTTTTCCTCATTTTCCATAGTATCTTCGGTCCTATTGATTGCAGCGTGGTGTTATATAGCCTAAAGCCTTCCTCGATAAATGCTCTATTCAACACATAAAAAAATTTTCAATTTACACCAGTAGTTCCTGAGATTATCGCGTTCAAACAAACAAACTCTTCAGCTTTATAATATTAGTGTAAGGCAGTGGTCCCACCGGCGACGATGAACGAGAAACGAGTAGAACTAGATACTATAAACGAGTTGGCGATCAGCGGGAAGCGAGTGTAGTTTCGATAGTTTTGTCGCCGGGCTATAAGCGAGTGTGTAAGTGCGACGAGCGATTACTCGCGCCACTTGCCTCGTGCGCCATTCAATGCCGCACTGTATAGAAATGATGAAGCGGCGAGTATCGCTGAACGAGTATTGCTGAGCGAGTTTATTTTTGAAAGCTCGTCGCTTAAGCGATAAAACTAGTAAAGCGAGTCAACGCCGGCAGTGTGAACGGGCAGTGTGAACAGTCAGCGATCAACTATTTGTATGTGCATCTCTTTTATTTACACGGAATGTTATATCTATTGAACGTTTCTTGAGCGAGTAAATAGTCGATAGTTAACCGTTTACTCGCCGTTGGTGGGACCACTGTCTAAGATTTGCTGCATCTATTTCTACAAAAAACTAGTAAGTTTTCACAATACTTGGCTACACCAAAACAAAAGCGCCGAACATACTCGCTAGTACCGTTGCGCTTTAACCCTGCAGCCTGGGTGAAAGAATAAGGCTGCGGAATTGCCCCTGCCTGTCGTAAGAGGCGACTAAAAGGGGCATCAGACTCGAGGGTGTTCGGAGATGGGGTTCCGACACCCGCTACATCGAGTCCGGGTTGAACGACGACGGCGTCGCGTGGTTGGCGAAACAATCCGGGAAGGGCCACAGCGCAGTGCAAGGAGGTCTCCGGAGTGTTTCCCGAAAGAACCCGGAGACCTCCGTTAAGCACAGGGGCAGGTCACCGGGGGGGTTTTAGTGGGTACAAATCCCACATAACCTGGCTGCGCCCCATCGTAGCCAGGTATCTTGTCGAAGATTTCCCCCTCGTCAACAAAAAAAAAAGTACCGTTGCGCTTGCGCAGCGTCGCATCGCTGCGTGCATTATGCCTTTCACTCATGCAGCATGAAAGCGGTTTGTTCTTTCTTACCTCTCTCTTATATAACGGAGATCTCTCATTAAATAATTAACTTTTGGATATCTACACGCTCATTTATGTGTTTACATCTATTGTCTTCCTGTTTTGTAGTTCGTAGCGCGTGTGAAACAGTTCTGTAGTTCATGCGATCTTTGTAAATGGGTGTAATCAATCTCTTAAAACAAACTCGCTTTTTTTAAAATCAAATTTGTTTTTTTACACGGTTCTTAAAATACAACTTTATATATTCAACTTAGTCTAATTTAATTGGTAAAATTTGAAAGTAGATTAATTTTATATTATTATTCAAGACTAGCTGCGCCCTGTGGTGTTACCCGCTTTAATTGTGTTGAACAGTAACGTATGTGTAATAAGTATGTGTTAATCTAGGATCTTACCTATATCCGTACAAAATTTCAACGAAATCGGTTTGGCTGTTTGAGCGTGAAGAAGCAACAAACATTTACTTACAGACACTTACTCACTCACATTTTCGCATCTATAACATTAGTAGGATTGTAACAAAGTCAATAAGAAAAAGTTAAGCAATTCATTAAACCAAACAAGTGTGGGAAATCATAAAACATTGCATCTCTAAGCAAATGAACGCCTCAAAATTAACAGAAAAACTTTTAAACGGCCCTTGTTTCACTAAACTGTACTATTTATACCCACAGCAGTTAATAAACGTGATTAATAACTTTCCTAAGTCATAATCATGATCATTTGTAATTCCTGTGAGTCAATTAACGTCTAAACGCATGTATTTAGTATCTAGCAACCAGTGATTTTAAAAAAATCGTTCAACTACTCTTTATTACGAAAAGAGATATAATTTACACTTGGGAGCGGAAGTAGTCATGTTTTCAATTAATGGTGGCCATTAAAAGTTCCAGGAGCAATAAAAATGTTGCGTTGACTTGATCAATCTAACTAGTACCTTATCATGGGTGACAACTTTCGTTTGAATACGTAATAAATACTTAACCCTTAAATGGACGATTTTTGTTTCACGTTTTAAAAAAATATATTTGTGTAATAAACATGTATTACCTGTCAAGGAAAAATTAGTAAAAAAAATCTAGACATTAATTTACTATACTTTTTTTTTCAATAATGTGAGTGTTTTTTTATAAAATACATTGCGCAAAATTAAAAAAAAATGAAGGTCAATTTTATGTGTGACTTTTAGAAAATAGTAGTAATTTAGTTTAGAAACAACATTGTCCATTTAAGGGTTAAAACCATAGGCTAATTTTGTGTCATATGTGGGAATATGTTAAGTACGATTTGCTATATCTAGTGTCACAGATTTTCAGGGTTAATGACCACCTTTCCGAAATAGATATAAAAATAAATAAATATTAGGACACATTTCACACACGGCTGGTTAACCCCATACTGAGCCATTTCTAGTTTGTGTTATGGTACCTAACACAATGATATACTACATATAAATACATACATATTTAAAAAATACATACATATTTAACACCCCGACCCACAGCCAACATATTAAGTTATACACAAAGATGTTGATCGTGCCGAGAATAGAACCCGAAACCTTCTGATTCAAGCTCCATTGCTGACCAATCTAGATGCATTTTTTATTATTTCATCATTAGTCAAACTTTCGCATCTCAACTTTAGTAGTTCAACAGTCAAAGTGTAGCTCGGCTAGCTAAGGTGATCTGACGCGATCATCAAAGCTCAACGGTCGAAGCGGTCAGTCTTTGGATGGGTGACCATGCACAAGATTGTCGTTTTAAAAGTGGCATTTTCATCTGGGCGCTACCATGGCTTTGATGACACGTTAAATTGTAGGTTCCAGCTGTTAGTCTCAGTAGGTACAAGCAGTCGTTAAGCCAAGTCAGAGGCCTTCGGGCGGCTTGTAAACTCTTGATATAATATTTTTTACTTAATCCAATGTTAATGCTGATACTAGATATCATGATACCATCATCCTAATTGGTTCAGCTGTTGAAACGAAAGCTGTGAAATAATGAAAACGTGTATAAATACATACATTTTTCATATTTTATATCCAAATTATTATATTAGTGCGAAGTGGGATGTAACTTCGCAATAATATAAATGAAGTGGGATTACTAACATGACTTAAAACATATGTGTAACAAATAGTTCCTGTCACAAAGTTCACTTTTTAACTATAATAAATAAATAATTAATAAATATAAGGACCATTTCACACACGGCTGGTTAACCCCATACTGAACCATTTCTAGTATTGTTTTATGGTTGCTAACACAACTGATATAGGTACTACATATACATACATACACATTTTTATATAGATATATATTTAACACCCAGACCAACAGCCAACAAATTTAGTTCAGCAAAAAAATGTTGGCCGTGCCGGCAATCGAACCCAGAACCTTCTATTTGGCAGTCCGGCATGGTAACCATTACGCCAACGAGGTCGCACTATGTATTTTACCTAAATCTCAAATTCTTCACCCTAACATTTTGTCTGTCTCTTTCCTGTCCCACATTATTAGATTCACTTGCCAATCTATTGACCATCTTCCCCTAGTACAAAGGACAGGAGTCTCGAGTAGGGTGACCAAGAATAATGCAACAGCCGGACATTGCGGAAGCGTTTCAAAAAAAATCCTTGACCCAAATTCGTCCTTCGTTTTTGAATGGGACCAGTTTTAGATATGCGTTACGAAGAGGTACCAGTTCTGGTACCGTCCCACACAGGTTAAATTACCTATTGTTTTTTTTTTAGGTTTGTTTTGGTACTGTAGGTATTTGCTTATACTTGCTGATTCCTTTATTAGATAGTACTTTTCAGAGCTAGCATTAGAAACCCTTATAGATTTGCTTTATCCATCCGCGCTAGATCTAAACACGAAAGTTTAAATAACTAAATATATGATTTTGAAACGGTTATCACGTACTTACGAATAATAACTTTATAATTTTAATTATTTATACAGGTAATATGAAGTGGTAACATGTATGTATTATGAAGAATAAGTAGTAAACCAATTCAAAAATAAGAATAATGTATATTTGGTTGATATGTATGCTCACTTCAACGTAAATTTAATTTAAAAAGACATTTAATGTCATTGAATTAAATTCAAAATCGATTACAAATTTCAATAACTAATTCCAATACGGTTTATTTCACCTGTCCATACAAATAACACAAATACACTTTACGAGGTACATTTAGGAATGCCTAATTAAAACAAAAGAAGTAGGTAAGTAAGTACCTATGTATTTTAGACATAGACGTCACGCTTTTACTGTTTTTATAACTTGTCAGGTACCTAGTTGATAAGTAGATAGGTACAACAATTATACACGTGTGTGTGTGTGTTATTATTCTACCAATTTAGCACACTAGCGTACCAAAAGAACAAAATTTTGTATGGTTAAGAATCAGATGCGCGGCTTGTCAAGGCCACGAATTTAGCATTAATTTATATGCTACGCTTCTAGCCGTTGCCAAAGAGTATGAAGAAAAAATCACTAAAGTGTGCAGATATGACACGAACCTAGAGACGAGACCGATTGTTTCAAAAGTTTCATTAATTTAGGTGACAAATGTATGTTTTGCTTCAGTTTTCAGCCATTTATGTACTAATATTTTTTTATTTGACAGCTTTTAAATGTGTTTATAATATGCTATATTTTATACGCAGATGGCATGCAGAGACCTATGCCCAGCAATTCAAAAAAGGTTATGGATTTTCTAGTTGATATGCTGGTACTTTACGCAAGTCACGTAGGCTGGTAAAAAAAACTCTAAAAATATAAATTATCTTGTAATCTTATTGAGATACAATCTATTAAAAAAAGTTATCAGGTCTAAAAATTCTCTCACTTAAGACAAATTTCCCCGAAAAATCGCCTGTAATTGTGAGCGACATTGCACGCGCAACGCATTGGCCTTGGCTGTTATATAACCGTCTGGAAAAGGCCTCCACAGAAGGCGTCCTTGATACTCCCTCCCCCAACTCCCAAACCCCCTTTCCCTTCTCATATAACACTCCATCACGAGGACTGGGCGCAAGGACGCTTAGAAATGAATATTATAATATTATAGAGTTCTGTGAAAATCGACGCTAGAAATTGGTTAGTTAGGCAATAGTTGAAAAGTTTCGAGATACTCGTACTTTGATATTGTTTGTTTGAATATGAGAGGACATGATATAAATTAATAAAACTATATACCCATAACTAACTAGGTATAAGATGCGTGTTTATACTCCCGATAGAGATTTTATATAATTTCAAACTTTATTTTACAACCTCTTGACATTATTTGCCTTGCAACTGTGATAACCATTTGTGTTTTTTTTTTACGTTTCTAATCAGACGCTATCTCTCTGTAGGCCTAATATAAGGTTATCATTATCAACACTGCAAAGATAGGTATGTTCGAAACAGACGGTCCCTCTAATCTCTTCGCGGAAAACTAAATAAATTGTAACAAATTATCTGTTCTTTCTGGATTTTAGAATAATATGAATTGCTTATGTATTAGTTAAGGAATTTGGTATTACCACAATTCCATATTATAAAACTTTTTTTATTGTAATTTTTTCGACAGTAAAACTAGGTACGAAAAACTAGCTTTTCTGTTTTGAAGCTTAAACATTGTTCAAACGATATTAGTACAGAACTACGAATAAGTAGAACATAGATAAGAAAATACAGCTGTTGTAGATAATAAACGCTGAATCTAGATTCTAATCATTGAATGTTGACACGTAAAATATATATTTGCAAATAAGAAAATAAGTAAGTTATTTTATTATGATATTTAAAGCGAGTATGGCAAAAAAAAAGTTGATCTGTGAGACGCTCGCAATGTTTCCACATTAACCACGTAAATTATTCTTTGAAACAGTTTACACACGATCCTCATAGCCACTTATTAATCTTTGAATAAACAAACTCCGGAATCCGGAGGTGCTCTGTGTTATTTCTCTTTCTGTGTTTAATAATAATCTATGGCCAAATAATTGAGTTCGGAATTCAAAAGTGCGTTCTGTCAACTGTCTTGCGCCCTGATTGGCTGAGGACGGCATGACGTTGTCGGAAACGTAGGTCCAATAGAAGCATCGACCTTCGAAGCACACGTATGTCTATATTTTGCTGCCTTCTCCACTCCTAATTATTATGCTATAATAGGTATTCGTACAAAATCATTTGATATTCCGGCGTTACCTTCCCTACTTCGCTGTAGCTATCATATTCAAATACCTACTTTAAGACACGTTAACACTTGAAAAATATCAAACAAAATAAAACTTTCATACCGACTTTGTAACAAAATATGAAATAATAGTAAACTTGATACAAAACGACAACATGTAAGTAAATAAATCCGAATTTAAATTAGTTGAATAACATTGGTTTTCTGTTCGTTGTTCGAACAACGACATTAGTCTCTAGGAAGTAGGTAATGCCTAGATTCATGTACTGCCGGGGTCTTTGAACTCTAGAATAGCGAGTTCAAAACAAAGACCTACCTACAAACTTAGTCCATGAAAAATCATAGATCGAATAAGTTTGAAAGAAGCTTTTTGTTTCCGGACACGATAAAAAGTTAGATGCTTTTCTCAAGGTAGGTACTAGATTATTAATGATTCTGTAATATTTTTTGAAAAATCTCAGGCACATAGGTAGGTAGGTACCTAGATACCTAATATAGTTAATATTTGGCTATCTAGAAGCAATTAATAAAATAACTGTTTGCAAAATAAATGCATTTAAAATGAACATACTTACAATATTTTCGTTTATTTGTAAGTTAAGCCGCATCGTTTGTTTTAGGTACCTACCTAGGTACCTAACTTCTTTAACTCGAAAAGAAAACTATCTGAGATATAGGTATTCAAACATACGAATTACATATACCTACCTACTATGTCAACACCCAATTTAAGATGAGTGTGAAAATCGTTGAACAGAATTGAATAATAACGCCTCGAACGATGACAAGTACCGACAATACACAAGGAGGCGAGTTGTTTGGCAGCCGGCGCTGCGGCCGGCGCAATGTTTACATTACAGTTGACTCGGTACAGATACAATGATTATGAAAGTAAATTAGATAGGCAAATTCTCGTTTTGAAACGTCGCTGCATCAACCGCCACAACCGATATTCAAATCAGCAGCCGCGGTCCGAGGGCCCGAGGCCGCAAACTGAACCCTACGCGAAGGGCGTAAGGTCGAGTCTCGCGGAAATGCGTCGCGAGCTTGAGAATAGATGCGGAGCACCGTCGTGTGCAGAAGCGCACACGCAATAGAAGGCGGTTGGCGCTGACCGCGGCCCGCGCTAGGTGCTAATAGCCCGGCCATGGCGGCACGGGGCCGCTTTGACAGTTTCTATGCAAATGTTAATGCGTTGCGAGACCAGTTTCGCCGCGCGGAGCGGTTCCGGGCCGAGCTAGCGCACGATCTACGCACACAGATCTAAGGCCCGAGCCTAACGTTGCCAAACTTGATTTTTACCACAGATTCACTATGAATATTTGCCGAGTGTGCCGCGTGGACGGCTCGTACTAGCGCGAGCGTAGGCCGCCCATGGCGGACGATGCGCGTGAATCATCGCGTGATAACGCACTCGTAGCTCCGAGGTACGAGGAAATTTTGGGGCTCGCGCATGTACCGCCCAGTGATGCAATAATACTCTCGCAAAACGAGAGATACCTACGCTTGTCTCATTATCAAGTTCAATAGCCCCGATCGACAGCACGTGTATGCAAAAGTTTCTGAGACGGCTGGCAACTGCGCAAAAATGTCTCCTTACGGGAACACTTTAAGGTGCAAAATTCTCTACGCCCTCGTTCTATTAAAATTTATAGAATTCAACGGGGTGTCAACACATATTTGTCAATTTACTCGATACTCGCCTATTTTGAGAATTTAGTGATTGAATCTCAATGAAGCTAAGCGCGACGCAGTATTTCTGTGAACCTATTGAGACTTCCTGGTGAGGTCGCAGCCGGGATCTCGAGAGATGTACCTACGCGGCGTCGAGCGAGCTACATGCCTACATTGAAGTTTACAATTAAATAATAATCGGGAAATAGTACCTCGTATCCATATCGTAAATTCCAAACAGTCCTCGTAGAATTAGAAAACCATCAGCGCTCTTGAGAGCTATGCACAATTGTCATAGTTTGTATCACTGAATGTGCGTGCGTCGTTCACTGCGGTACACACTGTTCACTGGCGGATCACTTCCGCATGTTGGGCTAGCGCCTGTTCGTGGCGTGCGCGCGCGCTCCTAGCCGCGGGGAGCCTCGCTTGCGAATGCGACCGCCGAAAACTCTTCGTGCCGTTCGAATGCAGAAAATTCGGCCGAGTGGGGGCGCTCCGCGACCGGCCGAAACTTGCGCGCGTGCAACGAGCGCTTCGCTATGAAAAAGTCCAAGGTTAACGCTGCCGAAAAAAGACGCACGCGAATGAAAAAAGACGGCTAGAGCGGCGCCCCTTGCGGGCCCTCGGTGCAGCTCTGCAGGCGAGGCCGCACGCAACTCCTGTGCGCACTACGAGACGCTAGACCACAACGCGGCCTGGTACCTGTGCTACTAGGGCCCGGCGATGCTGCGGTCCGCCGCGGGCCGATCATACGAGTGATACCGTCACGCTTATTGTACTTGTAACTTGTACCTACTCTATACTCTCGGGGTACCTACCTATCTATGAACAATTCTAATATAATTCAAAGTTCAGTTTTATTTAATTTCACTACACCTATTGAAACATATGTATTAGAACATTATTCGTTTTCTAAATTAGATGTAAAGTTGTTTAATTTTTAGAAATTGTTTAAAAACGCGTTATTTTAATATTATTTTTACTAATTTAGATAGGTATTTCATTATTTTCATAATTTATTAATATGTTATTTTATGTAATTTATAATTTACCTATTTCTGTCTAAATATCTGTGAATTTAATTAAGAAGAAAAATGACAATAACAAACTCCTCTTTTTTGTAGTCTGTTAAAGAGGGCACAATACAAGTTGGCTGAAAACGGCCTCGTTCGGATTTGTCAAACTATATCATAATACCTAATATTTTTCAAGAACGAACATATCAGAATTCCTTTAAAAAATATATTTATCTACAGAAATATCTGGAACTTAACTGATTCTAGTAATTTTTATTTGAAATATAACATAATATCTAGCTAGAGTTTCCGTAATTTCCAAATTCGTATCAATTTCACAGCTTCAACACTCGGAAAATATCAAAAATGATAACGAATAAAAAATAGTATTTAATCACAATCATACTGCAGCTATGGAGCTACAGATAAATACTGTAATTTTGTTTACTTTCTTCAATAAAAATAAATTATAAAATAATAAGAAAAATTGAGAAACTTCTTTCAAAAGAATTGTGAATTTAACATAGTGTTCCAAAAATTAAATAAAGTTTGGCCTACAGTAGAGTTATCGACATAGCGCCATCACGATAATCGTCACGGCAAATTGTACAAACACTACGGCGACCTCGAAATTGCTACTAACTGTACTACTTCCGTATAGATTAAGTGTATATTATATTACACACTGTTTATATAACAAAATTTAAACTCAAATGCATAGTGATTAAATATTTTTCCGAAATAACACCATTCACAATAAATAAAATAACCATTTTATACTTGTTAGGTATACTCGTATGATTGTTTATTACCTAGTATTTTTCGTATATATTATATTATGCAGTATTTATAACAAAATATATACTCAAATGCATAGTGCTTAAATATTTTTCCGAAATAACTCCATTCACAATTGATAAAATAACCATTTTAAACTTGGTATGTATACTCGTATGAGTGTTTATTACCTAGTATTTTTCGTATATATCGTATATATTATATTATGCAGTAATTATAACAAAATATATACTCAAATGCATAGTGATTACGTATTTTTTCGAAATAACACCATTCATAATAAATAAAATAACCATTTTACATTTTTAGGTGTATGATTGTTTATTACCTAGTATTTTTCTTATAAATCGTATATATTATATTATGCAGTATTTACAACAAAATATATACTCAAATTCATAGTGATTAGGTATTTTTTTCGAAATAACTCCATTCACAATAAATAAAAAAGCCATTTTATACTTGTTAGGTATACTCGTATGAGTGTTTATTACCTAGTATTTTTCGTGCATAGTGCATAGTGATTAGTTTTTTTTTGAAATAACACCATTCACCATCACAATTAATAAAATAACTATTTAACATTTTTTAGGTCTATGATTGTTTATCGCCTAGTATTTTTCTTATATATCGTATGTAATATATTATGTAGTAAAATATCTACTCAAATGCATAGTGATAAGGGAATTTTTCGAAATAACACCATTCACAATAAATAAGACCATTTTACACTTAGCTGGTATATAGTAGGCTAATTGTTTATCTCCTAGTCAACAGCCTTTTTCTTATATAACCCGCTTTTATTTACTGATTATACATATATATTGTTCAATATTATACTAGCTGCGCCATACAAGGCGTTTGAGCGTGAAAGAATAAAATAGATTTTGAAGATAGGAACCAGTAATTTTTTTTGTCCCGGATTAAAGCAGATACGAGTAACACCGCAGGACGCAGCTAGTGTAAAATAAATATTATATCAAAACGGAATTATCGTCAATTTATCTAGGACTGCAACATAGGGCCTCTTTTATCAAAAAATCGATTTATTTTCATATGCAGCCAAAAGAACAAAAACAAAACTACAGAGCTGCGTTATCAGCTAGCAAGGCTACGTGAATTATGATAACAGCTGAATTAGAATACAGGATGTTCTGTGGCGGGAAGTTACTGAAAAATCCACTTAGACAAAATTAACAAGAATTTATTTATTTATTTTATTTATCACAAATAGACAGAAACACCATGACAGTAAAAAACCCAAACCAAACAAACACACACAACTGTTTGAACAAATTGTAGGCTATGCTTAACTTTGTATGTTATGTTATTATTATTACGTGAATAAAGAACTTTTAAAATCAAAATCAAACCAACCAAAAAACAAGCGTTGTTCCCGTTACTAAAATATTAATGTAACTTATATTATTACTAGCTGACCCGGCAAACGTTGTTTTGCCTTATAAATTATTTCTAATAATAAATAAAAAAATTACGGGTGAACAACCCTTATCACTTAGGGGTATTGAAAAAAGATAGTAGCTGATTCTCATACCTATTGAATACGCATATAAGATTTGGTAAATATCGGTCAAGTCGTTTCGGAGTACGGTAACTAACATTGTGACATGGAAATTTTATATTAGAGATAATTAAAATTTTCACAAATTAAATGAGCGGCTCTTATAAATTCTTATTTAGAGAATAAAGTATAACATTATAATACACATAGTAGAACCCGGCTGTAAGTCTTAGTACAAGCAGTCGTTAAGCCAAGACAGAGGCCTTGAAAACTCTCGCCACCAGAGCTTGGCCGCTAAGTTCATACGAAGAAAAAGAATGATATAACTGCGTGAACCGATGCTAACTGTTTTAAGAATTGATTTTTAATGTCATAAGCAAAAGCAGCCCAATATACGTTGCCACTGCTGGGACCCGGGGCCTTCTCTCACAAGGAGAGAGTTATTATAGGCCATAATCCACGCTGGCCAAGTGCGGGTTGGCGGATTTTAACGACATCGCTGCTCTATTCGCCTGTCGTATTACAATTAGTAGTGAATTTCTTTGAAGCTCAGTAAATACTATTATTACTATACTAAATTGTTATTATACTATATTATTATTATTAAGTAACAATTCCATATTTGTTAATAATCGGTATTTCATAAGGATAACTTACGCTAAGCGACCTTGTGTTTCGGTAAACATGTCAACAGTCAACAATGGGTTTCTTATATAACTATACTAAACCCTAAAACAATACCATATTAACCAATATGGTGTCAATTGACATTCTTAGAACTACTGAATATAATTAGTAATAACTAAGTAACTTGGTCACACTGGTTAAATTGTATTTACAGCCATGCAATATAGCATAATTTGAAAAAAAATATATATCGGTCTACGATTTTTTTCAGTTTTATTATTATTATTTATTTGATTCAGTGTAAAGAATCATTGGAGCTATAAAACACGATTGCGTTAGATCAACTACACACTTTTTTAAATAGTCTATTTGTAATAAAAAAATGTTGTTCTTCTCAAAGTTATAATGAAATCAAAATAAATGTAGGTAGGTAACTTTTTTGTAGTTTAAAAAAAAACATTTTCACACACTTACACATTAAAGTAAGCAAGTATTGATATTATCTAGAATCGTTAGAGCTTATAATTACATAATTGTTAATTGTTGATTTTTTATAAATTTATTTCGCGAAATACACACAAACGTAGTTCAGACGCTTGCCTCAAATAGGTATTCTTATTCTACCCACATATTCCGCACGTAAGTACAAATTTTGAGCTTCGATTACCTTCAGTTTTAGTTTCGCTTTACTATCATATAGATGTTTATTTGAAAACCCTCTGTAAATGAGACATATATTTATTTATTTATACCTGTATATCTGAGACACTGGGTAAGTGGAATACCTCTATAAGTGAAACGACATTGCAGGTCCCTTGATGTCTCACTTAACCAGGTTTCACTGTAATACTTTTTATACAAGTGTTAATTAAAAATTTTGAAAGATCTTGACTCAACATTAGTATTGATGGTCGCCTTGGATTAGATATTTTTTACAGTGCATGTATTATACGAGCACTAAACAAGCTCTATTCAGGCAGTTTTAAAAAATGGTTGCCTGTAAAGTCGGTTTTACGGGCGAAGATTTTACGTGACAACGTCTGCCGCGTGCTGCGCGCGCGGCAGACCGATCATAGTTGAGTGGGAGAGAGACGCAAGGCATTCGGCGGGCTCTCTCTCTCGTTCGGTGACTCATCGTAACGTTACCGGGCGTTACACTTTTTCATAAGTGACTCCCAGCCGCAACCTAATTTAAGACGTTGTCACGTCAAAACATGTCATCCGCCATATTGCGGCTGGCGGCCATTTTCGGTCTATTTTCATCAAACATAGGTAACAACACTCCCAGACAAAAAGACACGTCAAACACACATAAGATCCGTATAACATCCCGTGGTTTTTGTGTCAGGGGTTACTAATAAAACAAAAAAAAAGTACATTAACTTACTAATATCTATTAGTTGTTTTTTTTTCATGTGTTTTATTTTATTTATCTCAGTTCTCCTTCTTGTAGTAATTTAAGTGTTTGTATATTGTTATATAATTTGGATGTTTATTAAGTTACGTATTAATTGATTTTTTTTTATTTAATTAAGTATTGTGCAAATGTTTACTTTTAGTATTTATACGTTATTTTTAAGAAATGTAGCGCTTTAGAGACTATGTCTCTGTTATGCTATATTTTTAAGGAATAAATTAATTTGAATTTGAATTTGAAATACATGAAAATAATATAATATGAAGCCACTATTGTGAAATAGTGCAATACTGATTTTATTTTTGTAGGCTTGTGACTCATGCAAGTGGGAAAAATGTTGCGGTTTCATCAGACCGGTAGGTAAAGATAAGCGTATGAAACAAAACAAGATGATGAAATAAATACTAATAACTTTAGGCATGGGAGCAAAATAGCATAATTTGAAAATGTCTATAAAATACTACTTAAATGACACCGAAGGCTGCCATTTTTTCAGTTTTATTTTATGTAACTCAGTGTTTAGAATCGCCAGATTTTCAAAGCGGTCAATACATTTATTTTTGTACGGTAAAGTCGTTTAAAAAAAAATAGTATGCTTATGACATTTTTTTTTGTATGTTTAGCAATCGTCCTCCGGCAAAAGTCGAAGACTTTGTTGTGATAGTTATTAGCTTATGCTAGTTATACATAAATTTAAAGAAATCATTGATAGAATTGGGTATTTGAAAAAAATATTTTTTTGTGATAAATAGAAAGATTATATATTAGTTTTATAACAAAAATATTTTTTTATTATCTTTTTGCAATAATTCAAAAGTTATTTCAAAATAAAAATTATTTTTTTAATCCAGTACCGAAGATACGCCGACAACTCCCGAACAAACCCGAGCGCGTGTGACGTCATAATGTTAGTTTTATTATACTTTGTATTCATTATTTTCCTGTCAACTGCATTGAGTGTCTGAGTGAAAACTAACATTATGACGTCACACGCGCTCGGGTTTGTTCGGGAGTTGTCGGCGTATCTTCGGTACTGGATTCAAAAATTAATTTTTATTTTGAAATAACTTTTGAATTATTGCAAAAAAAATAATAAAAAAATATTTTTGTTATAAAACTAATATATAATCTTTCTATTTATCACAAATTCTATTTTTTTTCAAATACCCAATTGCTTGCATATAAATTAATAATTGTGAATTGTTGATTTTATATTATGAACTTATTTCGTGAAATATCTACTACCGTGGTTTTAGCCGATTTGCTCTTAAATGGTGTAGCTGAACTCTGTACGATTGCTGCGCTTCGCTCATGTATGCATGGTGCAGCAGAACTCGGTACAGCATTGGCTTAAACCCTATTTTTAATAATCTAGTTTGATGATGAATATAGGCTTACGTTTGACCGCGCTTGCTTGATATTAAGCTTTACTGTGGTCTAAGATGTATCTCACGCTTGCCTAGAAGGAGCCTATTTCCTCTAGATTTGAAGACCCCCAAAGAAGATACCCCTTTTCGGGGTAAAGAGGCTCAGGAAGAAAGTGTCGAAGCTTCACAGTTCTCACAATGTAGGTCGAAGCAAAACGCTTTAATTATTATGGATTATAGTTAGCAAGTTTACTATAATCCGGAAATTCTGCAACTTTTACTCAGTTAAACGTATTATATTATAAGGCGCTGTAAACCATAAGAAAGAAAGAAATACAAATGTTTTATTATGCACAAAAAGAATTACAAACATACAAACATAATGAAAACAATTATAATATTCTTTATTCATTATTGTGTTATAAATATAACTAAGCCTTAAAATTTGTTTCTTTTTTTTTATTTTAAAGAGGAGCCTAGACCGCACAACTCAGGTCACCCTAGAGTGTGGTCCGGTGCATACATATCAAATATGTACATTCCACAAAAATATGTAAATTATATTACTGCACATTAAATTTAGATTTTATATTTGGTGTCAAATGTTTATACTTTTAAGCTTTTGATCCATAAAATCTTTATTTATTTACAATCAAATTATCTTTGTGCACAAAAGGCGCAAGTTCAGCATAATGCTAAGAGTACCTCGTAGGTACTCCAGCGCTGGTTTCCAACCTGCGCCTTTGTTTACTATCAAAGTTCGAGCCCGTCGATCTTCTTAAAGATTTAGAACATGATGTATATTTGCACGGCTTACAACATTCTTGCAAAGTAATCTTATCAGTATTAGGCACGCACACTGATTAGATGGCTGCATCGTCCGTGCGTCGATTTTGAATAATATAAACTACGAGTATTACTTATTGTTGTTTTTCTGCGAGTATCTAGATAAATAATCTAAATATTCCCTATACCCTTAGTTCGAGCAAATGAGTACATAGAGGAAGCGTGAAAGAGGAAGTGTGTGAAAAATTAAAGAGTGGAAGGTTGGCGTGATATGGGCATGTGATGCGTAGAGAGGAGACACATGTTATTAGGAGATGTATGCAAATGGTAGTGCAAGTAAGAAATGCAAGAGACCGACCGAAGAAGACATGGATGGAGTGTGTGAATGAGGACATGAGAGAGAAAGGAGAGAGTGTAGAGACGTCGGCTGATAGAGGAGAGTGGAAGAAGAAAATTTGCTGTGTCGACCCCACCTAGTGGGATAAGGCAAGGAAGAAAAAGACCCTAAGTTCGAGCTTAAACACATACACTTGCCAGCTTAGATATATCGTCGACAATTTTAGTAATAAATTGATAGATTGCGTCTTCTTTTGCTCAAATTCATATATACAAGTATAGGGACATATAAACTTTCAAATGTAATCTTTATTGACTCGATTCGTTTATTGATTAAAGTCAAAATCAAAGTAACCTATTAATAACAAAACAGTTCCCAGAGCTATTTGAGCTTAAACTTGAGTGTTTTGATTAAATAAAAATAATTACTACATATGAAGGTTGTTACTTTATTTTTTACTACTACTATTTATTCACTCCTCTCCATACAAAGCTTGCTTGGAAGAGATCGCTTTAAGCTATAAGGTCGCCAATTGAGGCACACTATTTTTATTTTTGGTTTTTATTTTAGTTTTAATATTGTTTTGTATCTAATAAAGAATGATATGAATCGGTGTAAAATAGGTATAAAGTATTTATGTAAAGTAGTTGTGTTAGCAACCATAACAAATCTAGTAATGGTTTAGTATGGAGTTAACCAGCCGTTTGTGAAAATTTATCAAAATATTTAAAAAAAGTAGGAAATCCCCGTAAAAATTTAGGTAGGTACCAAAGTTCAAAAGAAGCGGCGGCGGCTTTGAAAACTCTCGACGAAGAAGAACTTCAGAATAGTCTAGACATCATTTTGACAGGTCATTTCTCTACGTTTGGGCGACGAAGTGTAATGTGCTCATTTCCTAAAATCAATTTTCCCCGGCCTATAGCAGGCTCGGAAAGGGCAGAACCGCCGCGCATGCTCCCGTTGCAAGCCGTCAAAGCCTACCGCTGGGTAGGACCTAGGTGCGACGGTGAATCTAGGTTAGCTTGCCGAAAACAGATCGATTGAGCGCTAGAGGTACCTAGGCACTAGGTCTTACTAGTACCTACTATTAAGACCTAGTGGGTTATAGGGTATAGTAGGTTTTTTTACCCTTGATAGGTTTGCGTTTGACTACAGCTTGCCTGATGTAAAGCTGCGCTGTAGTCTACAATTTACGCTTACCTGGTAGATACCTGTTAACTCTACATACTTTTGAAGACCCCCGTATGATAACTTTCAGGAAACAGAGACTCAGGTGGAAAGTTCCAAAGTTTCGCTGTCCTCGCAATAAAGGATTATGTCTACGAGTATGTGATAGATTTCAGCCGACTATTCTGAATTTCACTAGCATGTAAAAAGAAAACTGAAACTATGCATGGGTATTGACAGAATACTAGTTAAGTAATAACTATAATTAAAGTTAAGTAGTAATATTTTTCAGTTTCATCGCATAGTATAAGTTTCCGGATATCATGTTTTTTTGTAATGAAGCAAAGGGTAATTCTCTCAAAAATCTTTTTATAAGTTAATTATTTTTATACTTTGATATTTGGTGTATGGCAGATGTTGTGAGGTACTAATAAAATAATTAGTAATGTTTTGTGACTTTTTTTTTAAGAATTTTGAGGACCTGAATCACATTATTTTACTAGATATAAGACCGGTAGCTGGTTCCCACTTCTGTAAGGCCTGTTAGATTTTTTTTTTTTATTTTATTACAGAAGTAAATTTTCTAACATTTTTGTTTATTTATTTTCTGGCAGTTTTACATTTTTGAAAGTTATTATGTTGTTACAAAATAATTTCATCAAAAAGTAAAGTAAATAAAATAATGATGTGGCTTTTTAAATTGTAAAATTCGTCATAAAACATCAATCATTCATTTCAAAAGCGAAACATTTTCAAAACGACATGTTTTCAACATTGAATGTTACGGTATCCTCGTAGAAAACTTTAACATATAATATGACAAACAAAAACAATTCTTGAAATTTCTCGTGAAAAAGAGTAACTATGTGAAAAACAAACTCACATTTTATTTAAATGCCGGTTTCGTTTTCCCTTTTCAATATTGACGATAAAAGTAAATATAATTTAATAAAGATAATAGGTACCTATTCGAAGTTCCAGACAAGATTTTTACTAACCTGAAGCGAGTAAAGTTTGTGCTATTTTGCTTTTTTTTTTTTATATGTTGTTATATTTGTTTGTTTATATGTTGTTATATTTGTTTGTATGTTGGTTCTCACGCAGTGGCCGTTATGTTGAATCTGGACGAAACAAGGGTACTTTTATTCATCGGCGATTTCAGACTGGCAAAATGGTTCGTTCAAAAAGGGGAAAAGTTGCGATTTCATATTGGCTTCCTCAAAAAAGATGAAAATTTTATGCATCTTTACAAGCTGATTTTAAAAATACTTGGCAGAGCGATTTAGTGCCATGTTTTTAAAGATGTTTCTAAATATTAATAATATTGGCCACGTAACTTGTAAACATGTTATTAAGGTGAATTTTCAATGAAAAAAGGTGGAAAGACTAATAATCCTTGTCCCGTGCTAACCCCAATGGTCGGAGAACTGTGAGTTTTATTTATCATTAGTTGTATAAGACATTGCGCAAAGTGGTAGGTATTCTATTGTTTTAAAAAAGATAAAAAATATAGGGGTCAAACTTTACTTGCGTTTAACTACGATGACCTGCATTATCTAAGAAGCAATAGAATTGATATTAGCAACTGTGAGTGAGCAATTAAGTTTTACGTCTCTATCTATTTTTTATAGTCGATTTGCTCAATATATATAAAATAAAATTAATGATGAAAGACAGACGGGTTAGGCAAAATAATAAATATACCCATTGTTATCGTAAATTAAGTCCATTTATTCTCAAATACAAACTATAGACGAGAATTAGCTCCAAAAGTACTGGACTAATTTGAAATATTCTTTTACCGTTGAAAACCTACATTATCCCCGAGTAACATAGGCTATATTTTGGTTCCGAAAATATTATCCTTACAAAAAATCCAATAGTGTGACTAAAGCCCGTGCCAAGCCAGTGTTGGCTAGTCTTTAATATAATAATCACTTAATAAAAAAATCGATATACCTAATTATTATTATAAGTACTAATAATATATTACCAAAAGTGACCCAAAAAGATATATTCGATGTTTAATTAACATTTTTTTCTTTCTTAACAAAAATAAAACCATACGTTTTGATAAAAGCACCAAATTGTAAGAAACTATCGTTGACACGTGTAACCAGACTATACCTGAGGTGAACATTCCGGTTCCTAAACATATTCACATACATTAGCCATAATTTGCTAGTCAAAGACATTTGTAAATGGCTGCTGCGAGCCCAAAACATGAGCTGCAAAGAAAGTTTAATTCGGCAGTTCCACTCCTAATCAGCCATTTGCATAAAATTATAAGCGCTATTGTTTTGTACTATGCGACCGATAAAACTGCGTATCGTCATTAGCCGTAGCACTGTTAAAAGCCGGTTCCTTATCAAGTGTTTCGCGCAATTATAAAACTAGAAGCCTAATTGAAGGTATAACGGATGTAAAAGTATGCCTAAGTGAATTGAGAGACAATATGTTAATCGACTTTCGAGTTTATGCAAATTTTCTGCACTCCTAGAAGTTCGTAGCCGGCGTAGCGAGTCGTGTGCCTCGCGGTTTGCTCTGTAGCTGTTTACGTTTATAATTATATTAGCTGACCCGGCAAACGTTGTTTTGCCTTAATAAAAAAAAAAAAAAAAAAAAAAAAAACTAAATATGCAGTAGCCGATTCTCAGACCTACTGAATACGCATATAAAATTTGGAAAAAATCGGTCAAGCCGTTTCGGAGGAGTACGGTAACAAACACTGTGACACGGAAATTTTATATATAAGATTAGTGTAAGTCATTTAACAGGAAAGCCAAACAAAGGCATGATGCGAGCAAAAAATTGGCACGATACTTAAAAAAACGAGATAATGGGTTTTAAGCAAAGTTGATTTAACATGCCATGTGATTGCTTTTTAGGATAGAAAAGAAATTATGTTTAAAGTGTAGATACTTCCGCTGTGATTTTCTGTCATTTTTACTGTGTATATTTCTTGCATAAATGAAACCGGCTAAAGAAGTTAAATGCTTTTTGTTAATTTTTAGGTAAAATATAACAGAATAAAATGCCGTCAAAAAACATAAATTAATTGTTTTTTCTTTAAGTTTTCACCAAACAAGTTCAAAATTCGAAGGTTCAAACTGATTGCACAACTGATTTCTATGTCTTATTTTTAGGAGAGCGACATAAATATGTGTATTAACACATTCAAGTTTTTTTTTGCCAAAAAGATGATGATAAGGGCGTACGTGTGCGGTGAACATACAGGTGATGAGATAGCAGTGTGAGGGATGCACTAGAAGCGAAGCTAGAAGCGAAGCGGATGGGTGAGCGCGGGTACTCACGTGCTGAGTCTATGCGGCCATGTTAAGCGCGGGAGCGGAGGCCGGAGCTAGCTGCTGCGCCGCGGACGCGCCTATCTAGGAAGGAAGTCCCGGCGAACTGTCAAAGGCGCGGAAATCGGGCGGCCGAGAGCGCAGCGCGCATGCGCCGAGCGCCCGTCAACAGCCAGCCTTGCAGCCACTCCCGCCCCGAGCCAGCCTACCCTTTAAATCGAACGTCATATCCCACCGCGCCACCCCGCTGTAATTTCTGAAAAGCGCTGACTGCCCCCCCGCCGGCCGGCCCTAAAAATGCATTGCGTAACGGTTTTATAAATTTCGCTGGAGAATGTTTGTCCAATCAATTTTATCCACCTGCTTTTGGGTGGTTGCGGACAGAATATTGGTATTAGAAACCGTTAAGGCTGTCTATTACGTTTTTAAGGTTGGTTAGCATACCATAACTATAAGCAGCCCACTATACGTTCCCACTGCTGGGACTCGGGGCCTTCTCTTACGAGGAGAGAGATACAGGCCATAAGCCACCACGCTGGCCAAGTGCGGGCTGGTGGTATGACACACGTCTTTGGATATTGCAGTCCTCCCAACGTGTCGGCTTCCCCACGATGTTTTTTCTCACCGTAAAGCAAGTGCAAAACTACACATAACTTGAAAAACAAGTCATTGGACGGAACCAGGGGCCGTCTGATTGAAAAGCAGACGATTATACCACCGAGCCAAACGCTTCCTTGGTTTCTTTCAATGTTGGTTAATAACTATTAATCACAGTTATTTTTTTTTAATATTCACACATTCTTTATTCGGTTTGGTATCGTAACTTTAAGTTGAATTTAATTTAGTTCTGACTTGACAACTAATAATTTACTGAAGTTCGAGGCTCATTAGCATTTCTAAAACGAGTTTAAAAATACACACTCCATAAATATATACAGCAATCTTTATGAATGATATTCGCATATGCTCCAATGTACGTCCGTGACATTTGCCAGTGGAGGTAAAAAACTCATTCTAATTCGGTTTGTGTGAAACTGCGTGAAAATCGAACTGGTCGCGATGGTCAAGGGAGAACCGGACATTTTTACTAGTTCTGGTGAATTTTGTACGAAAAGATTAGATACTTTACCATCATCGATAATATTTATTTACCTTTAACAGTATTTGTCGGCAAGCACATAATACCGACAGTCTCTTGAAAGCCAGTAATTCTAAACTTGAGAATCAGTAAAGTCAGATCCGCATAAGCATAAACAGCCCACTATACGTACCCACTGCAGAGACTCGGGGCCTTCCCTCACGAGGAGAGAGATATAGGCCATAATTCACCACGCTGGTCAAGTGCGGGTTGGCAGATGACATATGTCTTCGGATATAATGGTCCTCAAACATGTCGGTTTCCTACACCGTAAAGCGAGTGCAAATCCACACATAACTTGAAAAACAGGTCATTGATGTAGGGCCGGGATCGAACCAGGAGCCGTCTGATTGAAAAGCAGACGTTATTACCGTTTAATTCAGACCCGGCATAGTGCCAAAAGAACCAACTGTGATGTAGGTAAATAAATACCTTTATACCCTTTTGAAAAAATTGTATACTGAAGATATTTTATACTGTTTCTTCTTAGTGAAAAATCTATACATTTATATTGTGAAAAAACCTCGATTCGGTATGTGTCATGTGTGCTGTCACAAAAATAAACAAACAAACACACAAATTTACTCCTTCCAACCGACTTACAATAAGAGAAGGTTCTCAATAAATTTGTGTATTTTTGTATTTCATATCTCATAACTCCTTCATTTATGAACCAATTTAATGATTCTTATTGGAATGGTTTCCGAAAAGTTCCATACAACTTGTGCTAAAATCTGTTCAGTCTTTCTTTTCGTTTTTTGAATTATTCACTTGTTTTTTAAGTTGTGTGTAAATGGGAAAGCAAACACACAAATAAAAATATGTCACGTCAAATAAAGTATGTTAAAAATATCCCCTCGATTCAGCTTAACACCCTGCTCCAATTCTTCATGTTCCAATTTTATCACAATAAACTCAAGGTGTAAAGTGAACATCGTGTACAGCCGCATGCTCCATTTTTAGGGTTCCGTAGCCAAGAGTAAGATTTCGCTGTCGGTCCGTCCGTCACTAGGAACCGTGATACGGTTCAATTTTTTAGAGATGATGTATTTTTGTTACTGCTGTAACAAAAAGTCAAAAATCTAAATAAAATTTAAGGGGGGCTTAACCAATGTTATTGTTTGTTTTACAATGCTACGAAACCCTTCGTGCGCGAGTCCAGCCCATACTAATGGCTTTAATTTTATTATGAATTTTCTTATTTTTTTATAAAATGTCTTATTTTTGTTATACAATGTGTAATATGTCTTTAGGGTTCCATACTGATGCTATCTAAACGGAACTGTTGATACTCTAATAATAGCATTACACAAACTTTTTAACTTCTTAATACAACGGTTAATAAAATATTTCAGTTACATTATGATCTAAAGCATACATATACTAAGAAAAATATAAACTAAATTAACTTAAGTATTTTTTTCGGTTTAACTACTAAAAAAAACAGAACTTACGAAACCCTCAAAGCACAAAATTTGCATGCATTCGACCAGTCCCTATCATGCTCCAATTTTGATAGCATGCTCCAAATTTCGTGACAATAAGCAACTCAAGGTGTTTGTACCTCATATTGTTGTCCATAGAAAGGAGCTGATATTTCTCTATACTTTGTCCAGCCCATGTGCAAACAAAGGATGGCCCAACGGAAATGGGGTCACATTGGCTCGCCAAAAAATAATGCATCTGTTGTACTCTTTCCGAAATAGAAGTTGATTATTTAGGTCAACCTATACGATATATAGCACGAACTGGATCAGCGATACTTTCTCGGCTTCTATCAGGTTATGTTATAATAGATGTAGTTTCAAATAGGAATTAATTAAATATAGAAAAATTATTTATATTTGTATTGACCTAAGTAATAAACTTAAATACTTATATCAATTATTAAACACATAATGTAATGTTTGCCGTGTATAAAATTATTAGCATAAGCAGCCCACTATACGTCCCCACGGCTGGGACTCTATACCTCTCTCCTCGTGAGAGAAGGTTCTGAGTCCCAGCCGTGGGGACGTATAGTGGGCTGCTTATGCTAATAATTTTATACACGTCAGACATTACATTATGTGTTTGTGGGCTGCTAATTCATAAAGGGCTAAAGATACCATACATAAACATTAATATTAACAATCACTTACATTTATAATTATTCTTATTATTACAATTAATACATGTCACATGTTAAAAACTAAAACTAAACTAATCAAATAACCCGCCCCTGCTCGCCCCCGGTGCAAAGGTGCCCACCACGCTCGCTGCATTACCGCGCTGAATAGCTATGGCCAACCTCTGCACCAAGAACGACCCGGAGCGGGAGTCACCGTTATTTATCCTCAGACCTAGCTCGTGGATAAATTTCTTCGCCTCACTGCTCCAACTACCCTGAGTCTCCACTGCTAAAGGTACAAAATCGTAAAGCAGCTCCAAGGAAGCGTACTTGACCCTTTTCCGACAGGCAGCGTCCTCCGCCGCGGCAGATGAAGAGTGGACGGTGCGACTGAGGTGGCTGGCGGCTACAAAAACAAATTAATAAACATTCTTCGATCAAAAATGTACCAGATATAAGGTGAAGTCTCTAAAAACGGCTAGGAAAATAAGACCGATTAGAGTGTGGTCCTATTGAAGTTTGAGGAATTTAAGCGTAATTAATATAGTTGAATTTTCTAACGCTCACTGCGTACGGTCATAAAATTTTATAGCAGTTATCGCGGAGCAATATAGCTTATGTTTATTATGGCACTAGTCGAAACTCAACCTTACTATACAGTGGTAAGGTTGTCTTGAACTGAAATATTTTTTATGACGTAGTATATTGTAATACCTAGATACAATAGTATAGTAAACTCATGCCATTTTTTGTACTGTGTTTGTATGCAACACTGAATCTGGAATATATTTAATCGAAGGAAACATGCCACAAAAATATTTTGACTAGGTACTTTTTTGTTACAACTAAAAACTTTTTGCTGTTGAATAATACGATCTTCTTCGATAAAATACCCTATCTAGTCCATTCGCCAGGTCACGAGTGGTCGGCAGTGGCCGCTCGTGACCTCATTGCAGAAATACTATGCGTTGGAACTGCTAAATGGGACACGGTATAACCCACAAACTAGCAGCTCCCGCGGTTTTACTCGATTTAATCACTAGTAGTAATAGTAGTTAAAAAAAACTAAAAAACACGCTTATCTTGCCGTTTTAAGTGGGTCAAAATCACGCCCAAAGAAGTCGGTTACAAACAAACATACAAACAAAAATACTAAAATTTTTAATAATTTTATCAAATTAGTGTATTGTCATCGGTCCTCAATAAATCTACAAAGTTTCAACGAAATCTGGCCGTTTAAAGTGGGTCAAAATCGCGCCCAAAGAAGTCAGTTACAAACAAACATACAGGTGAAGCTAATATAAAGCGTGTAAAAATGCCCTAACTGACCGAGTCTGCGAAGTGAAACTGGCAAATTTTGTTTTCGTTCGTCTGTATGTATTTCTAGTCTCACGTAGAGACCGCAACATTATAGCAAATGCATATGTATGAGAGGACAATAAAGAAGAGAGAGGAGATTTTTTAGAACGGTATATCTATTGATATAAGTTGAATATATACAACGCTCTTTTTAGCCTCAAAGCCGCATAAAATAGTTTTTTCACATAACAAAATAATCACGAGCGAATCATGAGCGGAAATAATCACGAGCGGAATCGAACCCGTGATATAATACGAATACCAACCAGCGTGGGCCTACTGCCAGACGCAAAAAATACATCATCATCATCAGCCCGTCTGCGTCCACTGCTGGACATAGGCCTCTCCCAAGACACGCCACGTGACCCTGAGCATAACGTCTCCATCCACTGCCCGCTTTTTTGCGTATGTCATCGCTCTACCTCGTTGCAGATATCAAAGACAAACACAACTCTCGGCTTTGATTTGTTTTATTTCTTACAAAACGTCACTTACGTTGATCCGAATTAAAAAATATTATCTCATGAGTTCAATTTCAGAATGTAAGTTTTCATTAAATCAAAGTTTTCATTAATAAAGTATTTATACCCTTTTAGCGTTAAGGAGTAACAATCAAACACACAATCTTCGGCCTCTATACATATAAATGAGGTATACCAAAATTTGTCCTACTTTTACACGCGTAGCACTGAAGACGTGGTTGAATTGATGCATTCTTTGTTATGACTAGGATACAGTTGTTTAGGAGGTGACGTCACAATATATACAAGGTTTTTTTAATGTCACGTTCATAGCGCGCTCTGTGGCCCTTATAGCTCGGCTAACTAAGGTGATCTGGCGAGATCATCGAAGTTAAAAAACGGTTAATGCGGAAAGTCTCTGTGTGTGCGTGTGTGTATGTGTAAATGTAGCAGCTACTTATGTACATACAAATCTACATATCTCTGCAAAGTAACCGGATAATAAACACAAATTAACATTAGGACACATTTCAAACACAGCTGTCTTAATGGTTAGCTCCAAACTAAACCATTTCTAGTTTGTATTATGGTTGCTAGTACAACTGATATACTACATAATAGGAACATACATAAATACTTTATATCGATACATATTTAGCACCCAGACGGACAGCTAACAAATTTAGTTCATCACAAAAATTTTGCCCGTGCCGGGAATGGAAACCGGGATCCTCTGGTTGTCAGTCCGGCATGGTAACCATTACGCTAACAAGTCATAGATAGTCCAAACTCCAACATGGCAAACACAATGTATAAGTTGGCAGAACTAGGTCTTAAGAGACCTAACTCTGCTAACTTATCACGTTATTTGTTTTTTTTTGTTGTGTGATTTTTGTAACTTAGATTTACAAGGCAATGTGGTCGCTCAGCGACAAAGCCTCAAATAAATAAATAAAAAAGTCGTAGATGTATCTACCTACTCGTACCATCGTTTGTACTCATTCGATGTCGGTGGCAATGATTACGGTACTTGACACTGAAGCATTTCAACAAATGCAGGTAGGTGGTCGTAATTCTACTCCGTTACGACTGAAGAGTTATTTTACAAAATTCATTGTATTAACTTAATTTTTCAATAACATAATCTTGACCTAATTTTATTCGAATTATTTTGTTACAGTTTTTTACTCGATCTTTATAACGATGTTTTTGGTATATTTTTTATTCGCTCTATACATTCAAAGAATATTTAACTACATAATATGTAGACATATTTTTATTTGTTAATAAATTTATTCAGTAAAACTTATTATATAAATACACACACACAGACAAAAAACTTACAAATAGTTGATTAAATCTAAGTCAGTGTCCGCGGGTAAGGTGCCTAAAAAGCTGGCGGCATTACCTCGCTGATTAATTAATTAATTAATTACATCACATCTACATTAATTTATTTTAAAATTATTTACTGACAAATTGGTAATATTTAATACATGAATATCTCTTAAAATTATTTGGTAATATTTAATAATGTACTAAATGTTACCAACTTGTCAGTAAATAATTTTAAGTGAAAATTATGTCGATGTAATGTAATAAAATTTTAATAACATAACATTTTATAAACCTATATTAATTATACATAAAAATAATAATCAAAATAAAATGGCACAAACAAAATAATAATATGTTTGTTACAAATGTTTTTACATACAAATGTATTCGTATAGATTTTAGGATAGGTATGCGTATCACTGGTCTAGAGTGGTTTTGTTGCCAAAGATTCAAGTGATTTTGGGCCTATTTCAGCACACTATAAATGAAACTAGCTTTTATTTCTAATAAATTACCGATAAATTTAATTTAATTTTTAACAATCAAGCATTTTTTTTATAACAAATATTTGAAAAATTATAACAATACGAGCACTTTCAAGAAAATAAACGTAATCTTTAAACTTGAAAATGAGTTTGCAAATCCAGGGCAATAAAAAAAAAAATTTTTGAGTTGAGTAATTAGACATTGAGGTCTTAAAATGTCAGGAAGAATTTAAAACAACAATATCAATAACACCTTGGCGGGGTCAGGTACATTAGCATAATTAGTATTTGTTTATGTTTTGTTTGCGCGAATAAAATATTCTATACATGTATGCAAGGTATGTTTGTATGTATAGATGTATGTATGTATATGTGGTCATTAATTTCGTGGTTTTGCATGTTTATTTCAAGTATGTGTGCTCATAGGTTTCACGGAACAATGTAGGTACAGTGAGACCACGCTGCGACGTTGGATTGGATTGGATTTATTTTGTAAACAAAAAATAAAGTTGCCATGTAGTTTTGCTTCTAGACTTATGATGCAGGTTAGTAAAACTTATAGGAAATGTGTCCTCTTTAAATGTAAAGTTCAATTTTTATTTCTTTTTCTAGAATCTTAATCAAAATCTAAGAAAACAAAAGTATTAAGTTTGTGGATTTGCACTCGTTTTACAGTGAAGGTAAACATCATGAGAAAATCGACATGTTTAAGGACCACAATATCCACCAATCCACACTTAGCCAGTGTGGTGGATGTGTGCCTGTACCTCTCTCCTCGTGAGAGAAAGTCCTTAGTCCCAGCAGTGGGAACAACTAGGGGACTAATTATGCTACCTATGCCATGCAATGGTAAAACAAACGAATTTTCAAAAGTAGCTTTAAGTAGCACTAATTGGGTCAAACGTTATAAATCAATAAAATCAGAATTTGGCTATAAAGATTATTTTCAATTTTAATAGATATTCGCAATAATTAATAAACATTAATCTGAATCTAAATTAAGAGCAATAAAGAGAAATTTAATTAAACATTCTATTCTAGTGTAGTATATATAGATGTATGTATGTATAATATGATGAAAACCCTGTTGTAAAAATGAAAATAAAAGATAAATAAATTGCAATAATAAAAAAAAATGCAAATAGCATTGGTCGAAACTTCACAGCAACACAGTCGTACTGTAGCACGTTATCTATGCTATTGCGTGCATGTTAAAAATAATGGGCAGAGGCGGGGCGAGGTGCGGGGCGCGGGGCGCGCGGGCTCTCAGCTTGCATACAATGCTCGCATCCCGGACAAACACCGCGGCACGTGCAAGCCAGGGCCGAACTCAGAGGGGGCTGCTCTATGCAGTTTACTGTAACTTGGTATGAAACATGAAATCAGGAGTCACGACTAATCAATTAGTCCTGGTATATAATATGTTATATCGTTGCCCTAGTTCAACAGTAAGATATGTATGTTGAACAAAGTATGTTTTTAGTAATTCATACTTTTATGATTTCAGTGTCATTAATTCACTTGTTGTTAATTGAAATGTGATTGATTTTTAAAAACTATAGCTTAGTTTAATGTGTTACGGAGTTATTTATATTATATTTCAATATGAATAAAATAAGAAATAAAAGAAAAGTAATAATCTTCCTGACTTTATAAATATCTTAAGATGTCAGAATCTTGAAGTAAAGGTCGGTAAAAACATGCATAAATGTCTCAGTGGGACGTTGAAATTTAGGCACTTTGTTGCGTTTTACATAATATATCCGATTTTTGAACCGGACAGAATAACAATTTTTTCACATGAAACAAAACTTAACTCAATTTTGTTTTTTTTTTAAAGATATCTTACTGTTGAATTAGGGCAGCGATATGCTGAGTTAAGTATATAATATTTACAGAGTTTATGTATTGCTAGTTTCGCTGTCTATAAATTCTAATTCGTATTTACCTGGAACCCGAACTGAGTGTTATCATTGTGAAGGCTCTTAAATTTAATATTTCTGAGTGTAAAAATATTATATTAACCTTAAAATACAACACGCAAAGAATTTATTTAGTTTTATGTTACTCACTTAGCTCGAACAAAATATTAATTTATTTTATTTATGAACACAGTGTTTCTAAAACGTTGATATTAGTTATTCACTCTTTGCATTTATTATTACATGTAGTAAACAATTTGGAGGAACAACAAATGTATTTGTATTTCAATAAAAATGTGCATATAAAGTAATAGAATTTCTTCCTTTTGTCTTTGACATTGTATGTATTAAAAAAACCTTGCGGTAAATTCGACCCCGATCAAAATTAGATATTAAGGAAAATAATATTTTAAGGACACTATTGAACTAAATTTACTCATTATGTGCTTTAAAAGATAATTTAACGATTGTATCATTACATAAAAACATTAATATTAATATAATCCCTGACGGAGGTTCTTAGTTTTCAGAAAACCTTCTTTTTATTAATCTAAACTCATCAAAATAGACGTTAATTAATCGAACTAAATTTACTCATTATGTCGTTTTAAATATAATTTAGCAATTTTATCATACATAAAAACATTTATATTATTATTATCTCTGACTGAGGTTCTTCGTTTTCAGAAAACCTTCTTTTTATTAATCTAAACTCATACATTAGAGGATAATTTTATCTTTGCTTAAATAACCTTGAGTCTACGCCCTTAGGACCCTAACTAACTTATTTTTTCAAGTTTTCTAATAAGTTGAAAAAGCCATATCATTCCCCAGTTACAAAACAAGCCACGTGTATACAGCAGGTATTTTTTATGCACTTTCATCGAAAAGCCTTTGAGAACCACCCTTGTTTTATAATCGCCCTTGGCAGGGGTGTGGGGCGGGGGATGAAGGCTGGCGCGTGCAAACCTCCGCTCGTTCCCCGGCCAAAATTCGGCACGTGTATGCTGCAGAGACAGATATACCTAATTGTAGTGGGAAATAGTTAGAAAAAAAAGTAATTAATATGATAGTATGACGACCTCGTTAGCGTAAAGGTTACCATGCCGGTCTGCTAATCAGAAGGTCCCGGGATCGATTCCCGGCCCGGTCAACATCTTTGTGCTTAACTAAATTTGTTGGCTGTGGGTCTGGGTGTTAAATATGTATTTATATAATATGTATGTATGTATATGTAGTATATCAGTTGTGTAAGCAACCATAATACGAGCTAGAAATGGTTCAGTATGGGGCTAACCAGCCGTGTGTGAATGTGTCAAAAAAAAAAATTTAAAATTGTAGTGAGAAATAGTTGAAAAAAAATAGTAATTAATATGATACCTAGTAGGCTTTCGCTTGCCTATGACTCACCTGACTGAAAATTCAACTCTTTTGACTAACTAGACAAGAAAAAGGTGCTAAGGGAAACAGCTTTTGGAATACAAACTTATTTCATAGTGTTATCTTATTGTTTTTTTTTTCTTATTTCTCTTTCTATCCGCAATCGGTGACGCCATGAGGAGTTTCTTTTTTCTTATTTATCTTATTGTTTAAATATATTTTTTTAACCATACAAAGAGTACTTTACAAAGGTACTCTTCCCAATAGTATTTGTGTATTTGATTTGTTAGATTGTTTGGAATAGTTCTAAAACCGGTTTTTTATTTTTAGTTGAATATTTTTTAATATATTATAATATTTTTATGTACATTTCTATCTATTTCTCGATTGATTTCAATCAGAGAAAATATGATGAACAAATAATTTCTGTACATTTTGAGTAATGACTAAAATACCTTTTAGGTACCTAAATGGCCTACAAAGGCAGACCTTACAAATTGGGTACTTTTAAACGAAACAATCTACTTAAGCTACAATTATTCTAATCCACTCAAGAATGATATCTATCCATCTTAGTTTTAAATAGCTAACTCACTTTTAAAAGTATATATAGGCACTTTTTTAGTCTTAGGACTATTAAAAAACGTGACTGTGTTTTGTATTCAATGTAAACTATAAACAAACATTTCAATGTAAACTCATGTTCACAAAAAGTAGATATAGGCAGGTAGCTATGTATACTAAACGTTTTAGCGAAATTTGTACGCTTGCCAAAACTATCATTTACTAGTAAGAAGTGTAGGGCGTAGGTACAGACTAAAACGATTCAGTAGCTAATATCTGAAATAGCAACAACTTGAAATAGGTGTGGTTGATTGGTGGAAAATACATTTCATTGTTTTGTGTCTGATGGCATCAGAAGACAACTTTTGTATAAAGCTAATTAAGACTCCAGCAAAAACTAAACATTGAAATATATTCTAACAATTCACTCGCCGAGACCAACTTCTTAAAATCTTAACAAAATGAACACCATGGTACCGCCGTGGTTTTTGCTCATCAAATTCAAGTCATGGTAAACTTGAGCACGAACTTCAAGGTCATTCACGGGACCGCGTGGAAATAAACTCATAATAAAACTTATTTAATTTAACGCTCACAATATTGCGTTTCAATTCGGACCTGTAATCGCATTGTACGATAACGTCATTCACTCACACACCAAAGCGCATAGCCGAATTTCATGGATGTATTTTCCTATTTTGCGTCTATGTGTGCAACGCAACGCCTGTGGCCACGAGACGGCGATATCGACGCTAAGCAACGTGCGAGCGAGACGAACGACGCTTATATAACGCATTATTTTTATAATTAACAGACAAAAATTGAGAGATACGACGGCGCGACCCTGAGAGAGGACAGTGATCCCGAGAAACGAAAATTTGCACAGATCGAATGTGGGCGGCCTCGAACGCTGCATGTTACGCACACACAGACACTCACGCACACAGCCACGCCAGGGAAAATTCTCGAGTTCCGCATGTGAACCACCGAGCGTGAAACCATTCCACATGCACACACCCCGCCCATCGATCTATGCACCCCCCATGCCCTATTAATTTTGAACTAGATCGAAATCGAAACCGTAGGTATTTACGAGTACAAAGACTTTATAAAGACGTAGCGTTTGATAGGGACATGAAATGCTAATTTGAATAACGTGAATGGCTCTTCAATAGCAACAAGTTAGTAGTCAGGTTTACAGCAACGAGGCTTTTGATGAATATTAATAGAGGCGATAGGAATGATAAGGTTGGCAGATACTTTTGGTAGGTGACAGGTTCTGCGCAGTTTCGTTTTTAATTTCTTTACGATCGAAATGTTTATTGATTTTCAGTTGAACTGCATGCTGTTGATTTTTGTTGTTGATTGTGTTCGAAAAAAAAATGAAATATCTTCTCTATGACTCTTTTTCACCAGTACAGTAACGCATAATTTCGGAATAATTATAATTTTACAACCAATTTTTTTACAATAGAAAATTCTGTGTGAATAACAAATAAATATATTATATTTATTTTTTACGAAAAAAAAATTTTAAATAAATTAACTATAATCTGCTATAATCAGCTTTGCAATTTTTAGGTAACTAAGACTGTGCGTTTTAAGTTATTAATTAAAAAAAATATATATATATTTTTTTAAGACGTTATGACCCTCGATAAACTCAAAGGCTACTTTAACCCTGGCTTAACATCACGTAAGACATCGGGAAGTTAGTCAATACATTATTTAGGAATAGGTAATATAAAACCCATCAATACACTGCATCGTTAGTTCATAAACTAACCTAACTAGGTACGTATTGCCTACCCGTGAACAACTTATTAACTAAAGAAATAGTAATCTAAAGATTAAATATCTGTTAAAAAAAATTAAAGGCGTCAAATGTTATCTTTGTAAAAAAAATGTACATGTGCAAAATTATCTCACTAAAGAGTCCATAGTAAAAAAATATAAGTATCTACTTTTGAATAAGTTTTGGAGGTTAAAAGTTTATTCAACTCTGTGCATTTACTAAATATTTGATGTTAAAGGTTATCATGTATTTTTCAGTATATTAACGTGATAGATATCAATGCGGATGTCTTATTTTAACAAAACAAGTTAATTTGCCTTTACGAGCTTCGATCAAATTTGATCGAATTATACCAGCCTATATTCATAAAATTACTAAAAATAAAGATAAATTTATTTATTTTCAGAAAAATCTCTTTATCAAATCCGTCATACAATTATCAAAACATCAAATCTATAAAACATGTCAAAAATAATATTAAAATTACACAGACAGTTGGATAGATATGACACAAACACAAAAATATATTTTTTACCCAATATGGTGTCCAGACGACCTCTTTGGCGTAATGGTTACCATGCCGAACTGCCAATCAGAAGGTTCCGGATTCGATTCCCGTCACGGCCAACATCTTTGTGCTGAACTAAATTTGTTGGCTGTTGGTCTGGGTGTTCAATATGTATCTATATAACATATGTATGTATGTATATGTAGTATATCATTTGTGTTAGCAACCATAATACGAACTAGAAATGGTTCAGTATGGGGTTAACTGTGAAATGTGTCTAATATTATTTATTTATTAATTTTGGGATGAATGGGGCAGTCTAGTCTATCACTCTACTTTCAATTGCATAAAACAAAAAAAGGTAAGTGCCAAGATTTGCGGAAATGTACTGAAGTTCCGCACTAAAAATTTTTCCCATATAACTAAATCAATAAGTAGTGACTCAACCAGTTGAACTGCTATTGAAACTATCATGAAAAAACTTCTTGTTTAGTATAATGCCAGTTCTCGATCAAAACTTGTTTGATTTAATTTTCGAACAGCATTAAAATAAACATTTAAAGCGCTCGTTTGATGAATGTTTGTGAATATGACACAAGATGATGGCGCGAATCAGTAAATTTATTTTTATGTTATTTAAATATTGTGGCCACTGGCGATGATCTATTTTAAGATCCTGTCTATAATTAAACTTAAACAAATTGCGTCATCGATTAAAATTAATTTCATTTTCAACCTTATGCAAATCCTAATGCAAAAAGCTCTATTTCACCTTCTTAAAATAAATAAATAAATATCTTATTCTTTTTATTTTTGTCTAGGCTAGTACACAGTCACAGTGCAAACTCTATATAACGACACTGAAGGACTCTGCATTTAGTGGTGTTATAGAAAGTGGTCGTTAAATGGAGAGATAATATCATTGTATGGAATACAAATTAAACCAACTAAAGCTATTTGATTTCGACGCTTTAGAGAGTTGTCGTTAAATCGAGTGAAGTTACAAGAGTTTACACTGTACATACATTAAACACTCACTTTTAAAATATTTGTTTTTAATATTAATATAGCGGCTCATTTCATATTCAGTACAATAAAAACTCCATGACACCCGTTTTGCAACCCGTTTTCAAGTAATTAGTGACTGCCACCCCATTTGAGCTCGATAAATAGCAATTTAGTAGTTTTAGACTATTTCGAGTTGAGGTTCGATTGAACTGGTGAACCCATGAATAATATATTTTACTGGCCTCCGGTATTGATCGAACTTTCAATAGATAGTTTCAATGAGGATGAACTTTATTTTCACAGTAAAATTCGTCCGTAGTTTTCTATCTAATAGCTTTTATTTAGAAGTAATCTAGTATATGTTATTTAGTCACTTTTTTCCATTGCTTAATTATTATTTATTTTCCTTCCATTATTATGTTTGTATTTTATTTTTATAGTTTTTATGTTTTTTACCTGTACCACCGCCTTCTTTTGTATGTTTTATTTTTCCATTCCCGGTTGCCTGGTAGAAATCACCATAGGCGATAAGGCCGCCATTGTACTCTACTTTTAAGTTTTTAATTTTATATATTTACATTTTTCTTGTTTGTGGTTGTACAATAAAGCTATATTCTATTCTTCTATTCTATTCTATATGTATTATCGTAGTTACGAAAAAATACGAAAACAATAGATTTATAGTATACGACACCAGTGACTGGAATTTAATGATTTTATTCATAATATATTGGACTAAACCAGGTACTCGCAACATTCTATCTTCTTTTCGCTTCTCTTTTTCCCTGGGTGTTTCTTTATACGACAACGAGGATTTTTATTCATATTAATTTTATTCTTTCTTCAATAACTTGTAGTTCAAAAAATATGTTATGAATGTCATGTTTTCATTTCAAGTTAAATCTTACTAATACATATTATAAACGGGTAAATTTGTGTGTAAGTGTGTATGTTTGCTACTTCTACATGCTTGAATGAGTGAACCGATTTCAATGAAAATTTGGTTTGGTCATTATATATTTAGTTAGGCGATAACCCCGTACAAGTGAGTGTCATATACTCAAGCCAGCTGCAAAACAAAAATAGAACCAAAATAGTTGCACACATTAAACAGAACAATAGCACTCACACATTTAAAAGTTCAGCTTACTCGATGCGACCTCCCAGATTGCAAACGCTATGCATAGCCTAACTCACACATACGCACACACACACACACACATACACTCTATTAAAACATATCTAAAACTAGCTACAGCACTCTGAACAGTAGACTTCGTCTTTGGGTGGGTGACCATGCACTAGAATATCTTTAAAAAAATGCTTTTTTAATCTAGGTGCTACCTTGGGTCGTGTGATACGTTGAATCATAGAGCCAGGCTTTCAACAAAAAAAGTAAATCGGTCTTAAAATACCGAAACTAAATCAAACACGTCTAATATAACACCCCGTCGTGCGTCGTACGTTAAACACCCTAAAGAAAGTAAAACTTGTTTATCAATTTCGCTCAAAATTGTTTCAAAACTACGGCATCTACGCTTACCAATATCGAAACATACGAAATCAAATTTGGGCAGTTAATGCGCGCATCCCTCGCTTCGTCCGCTCAGTCAAATACCCATGCATGAGTCCACACATGCAAAAATAGGGCCCCTCACATGCATAGTCTCATGCCGAATCTCAAGGCATCGGCGATAAAAAAAACGGATGAACTTGAAACTTGGCCGTGAACTCTCCACGTTGGTTGACGTCATCCACCAACTAAACAAGCAACGATTGCATAACATTAACCATACACTTCCTAGTTGCGCTGTAACTCGATTAGCGGGTCATAAAGAGGTTGCTTTAGCTAAAACTTTTTGAAGCGTTTTGTTTCGACCTTCATTGTGAGAACTGCGAAGTTTTGGGACTCTCTTTTTCCTGAGAAGCACAATCTCGGGGTCTTCAAATCTAGAGTAAATAAGTTTCTCTAAGGCAAGCGCGATATATCTTAGACCAGAGTAAAGCTTAACACCAGGCAAGCTGCGGTCAAACGTGACCCTATTCAACATTAAAAAAGGTACATTGTATTAGGTCAAAAACATGTCTCTAGCGCAGTCTAGATAAAAATCCATATTTCCTTCCTTCTTAAAATTTTGATATCACAATCTTGCTTGACTAGAAATTTCTAGAAATGAATTAGTATAAACTAAGTAATTTTATCTCACAGATAATTTAACAACTGAAATGTATTTTGGGCTTAACACTTTTTACTTATTATTTTAGTTTATTATAATTATGCTATAAATATAATTATAATTTTATTCTTAGGCGAGATTGATTGGATTACACATAAGAGCTACGTATACGATAAACATTTTTTCAGTAATTCCCACATTTAGAGATAAACTGTAGCGAATGTCTCAGTAAAAAATAGGTTTTTTTATTAAAACCTATAAACTATTTTTAAAAAACCTGTCAAGTATAAGTCAAGTATTCGCACGTGAAGGATTCCGTGCCGTTATCAATTAATAAATTTTTCTTTGTGGGATGTTTTTGATTTAATAATAATATTTTTAGTTTTTTTATTGTCACAGCGACAATATCATCTGTGAAAATGTCTACTGTCTATCAGGGTTAGTAAAAAACAGCCCGATGACAGACAGTGGGACAGCTAAATCTAGAGACGAATGGACAGCGGAATCATACTAATGGAGATCTGGTGGTAATATTCAGCGAACTAGGTTATCTTTTTTTTTCCGAGAGGAAATGCATTTACGCATCTCCCGCTACAAGCCTGGAGGAAGCGGGCGGGGTATGTCGGACTCGACGGCCAGAAGGGCCGTCACTACCGAGTAAAACCTCACGGTGTCCCATCTCACGACGGGGGCAGGGATGCAGGACCGCTTCGCGCATTGCCGCTCCACTCCCCGCCCAGAACTAGGTTATCCTCGTTCGCTGGTAATATTTCCGTAAAGAACTCTAATAAAGCACCAAAATGAAATCATGCTATGTGCAGCAGGTTTGTTATGACGCACATTTCACAAGAAACAAGTGCCGATTCACAATAATACCAAGATGCGTCACCGGCAATGCGTTTTTATTTGCACAAAGAAAAAGTCAATTGTTTGCTTCGAAGTAGGTATCTAAAACCAATTCAGGACTTTTTCTGTGTCTATTATTCATGCTCGGTTGACGATAGGCTAGCTTCAAACTAGGATAGTAACCCAGTGTTAGTAAGCTAGCTTGATTGCTAGTCTAGTTAACTAGTGTTAAGTTCGGATCCTTATTAAAAGAATAGGTTTTATGCATATATAATTTTATTTGAGTGGAACACGAAAGAGGACTGCATGCGGCAGAGATGAGAATGTTGAGATGGATGTGTGGAGTAACAAGAATGGACAAGATATATATAGATATATATAGAAAGTATCTATGTTAGAGGAAGTTTCAAAGTAGCTCCAGTGACAGAGAAAGTGAAGAGCAGAAGGTTATCTTGGTATGGGCATGTGATGCGTAGAGAGGAAATGCAGTGACTAGGAGAAGTATGGATATGGTTGTACGAGGTAGCGGAAGTAGAGGTTGACCTAGGAAGACGTGGCTGAATTGTGTAAATGAGGATATGAAAGAAAAGGGAGTGAGTGTGGATATGACAGCTGACAGAATCGTGTGGACGAGGAAAACTTGCTGTGCCGACTCCACCTAGTGGGAAAAGGTTGAAGAAGAAGAAGAAGCGTGAGGAGCATGCTTAGTCTGTAATTTCTGGCTCACAAGACAGACGGCAGAAACACACTGTTTGCTGTTAAGCGACAGATTTTTAAATTGAGGAATTTAAATTGGTAGCTAGCCTTAACCACTAGAAAATGATAAAAATCTTATAAAAACATACAAATGCTCTATCACTAAAAAAAAATGTATGTGGCTATACAATACTTATACACGCCTCCCGTATTGCGGTGATACGACTTCACTATAAAAATAATTCCATAAGTAACTTTAAATATTACCATATTTTTACTAAATAATTTCATCGATAACAAACACGTGATAAAACCATATCAATAAGGAACTACCATAACCCTAAAATTACGATGCAACAAGTAGCGAGCATATCAAATCAGCGGTAGAGCAGACAAGCTTATCTAAACTGTAACGCTTTGTAATAGAGTTGAATTTAACTTTCTGTTTTCGTTAAGGAAAGATTGATGTTCAGATTACGTAATGATCTTGAATCAACACTCAGGGTCATGGTGTTTGGAAGGCCAACCGGTGGGTCTAGAGTAGATACAGTGTGCGAGAGCAGAGTGGGTCCAAGTAGCTATGGCAACATGTTTTGTTACATATTAGTACAACTAGCTGACCCGGCAAACGTTGTTTTGCCTCACTTAGGGGCATGAAATAGATAGTGTAGCTTATATAACACGTTCGTAGATTTACCATAGCAGCGCCATCTATTGAATACTTACTCTACCCAGTCGAAAGGTATCGACATCTTTTAGAATCATTTGGAGTTAAGAGATAATTGTGACTGTCAAATTATAACAGACAATAATTAGCAATAAATTAAAATTGCGACTTTAATTTGAGATTTAAATTCTCTAAAGTTGGATCAAAATGCACATGGTGTGCGAATTTTATTATAATCGGTTAAGTGGTTTAGAGAGTTCATTGAGGACAAACATTGTGACACGAGATTTATATATATTAAGATAAGATAGAATAATGATACTATAGTTACTTAGTTCTGAGTAAGTTACTTTGTTTTTGGCGAATTCGTCTGACAAATCACGAACCATATTTGACGTGATTTTAGTTGTTTTGACTATGGTGCAGAACGTGCCGTCTCTTTCTGGCCACCTAAGATGAAAAGAGACGGGTCTTCTTTAAATTTAGTTTAGTCGTGTGTGCCACTGAATCGCCACCAATATATTATGCTTTGCCGACTTCGCCTAGTGGGAAATACCAGAAATATTGATGACAATGATAAAGCTTATTCAATTGAAAATGTTGCAAAATATCTCTGAAATCAGTAACATTTTCAGAATATAAGTTTACATAACAAAACAAACGTATTTACTCTCCTTCGTTGTATTGTAAGACATACAAAAGCTACAAAGCAAGAAAACTTTGAAAATTCAATCGCAATTCGTATTGTGAAGTTAATTACGCTGTTATTAATTGTAGGTTTTCCATTTTGTAACACAAAGGTGTAGAAACGAGTTGGTGACAGTACAGCCTTGAGGCCCCGGAGTCCTGCCAAATTTAAACGTAACTAGATTACGTTATACAAATACAAAGCACTTTAAACTATCATGACGTCTAAAACTTTCTTAACTCCTTTGAGCTGATATTTGGCTAGCTTTGGATCTGAAATCAAAACAAAATCTCTTGCCTTGTGATTTCTAACTTTATGAATCCTTTAACTAGACTTCGTTATTTTTTTATAATATATCTTATATATAAAATTTCCGTATCACAGTGTTTGTTACCGTACTCCTCCGAAACGGCTTGACCGATTTTTTTCAAATTTTATATGCGTATTCAGAAGGTCTGAGAATCGGCTACTGTATATTTATATTTTATTTTTTTATTAAGGTAAAAAAACGTTTGCCGGGTCAGCTAGTATACATATATATTTTATTCTTCAAATTATTTACATTTAATTTAATTTATACTTTACAACCGGTGATAGAAATAAATTTAAACATAGCTTAAGAATAATATTTACAAAGCATAGAAACAACAATAGAACAAAAATTTTAAAACAAAATTAAGCCACCCGCCCAAACGTGCCCACCAACCAGGCATGCCGCATTGCCTCTTTAGATTGCTTGGGAAATATGTTGCACAAGGTATGTTAAAAATATATAATATATATTATATTATTTGCTCCTTTACCTTGTATATTTTGTACTATTATATTACATACTAGCTGTAGCGTTAGCACGTTAATCTGTAGTAAGCAGAAACCTATATATTATATGAGTTTCCAGGGTTTAAGGGAGGGGCTGTTTCAAGACTTCAACGTCATTTATTTAGAGTTGAAAATCTCTTGTAACACCCGACGGTGTGTTCAAACAGGCTCTTGAGAGCCAGATATTCCAGACTAGACATGCTCCCTTAGGCCAGTGTGTTGCTGAGACGTATAGTTACACGCCTTGCTGGTGAATAGCCTAGTAGTAACGTGTTAAAGAAACGACTTACGAAGAGACATCGATTCACTGTCGAAGTTCCGAGGATTCGCCCAAAGCGTTTTGCATCGACCTTCATTGTGAGAACTGCGAAGCTTTGGAACTCTCTTCCTGAGTCTCTTTTTCCCGAGAAGTACAATTTGGGGGTCTTCAAATCTAGAGTAAATAGGTTCCTTCTAGGCAAGCGTGTTACATCTTAGACCACAGTCAAGCTTAACATCAGGCTAGCTGCGGTCAAAAGTAAGCCTATTCATCAATAAATAAAACTCAGAAATAAGGAACTTTCTTTTTTACCGCTAGCAAAATTCTTAAGTTAAGTCGTCTAAACTCTCTTACCCTTTGATTCTGAAATCCAGGTAGGTTCAAGTTCCTCGGAGACAATAGAGACGGATCTCGCTTATCAGTGAACAAACAGAGCCGGCAAATATTGCCGAATGGAATATTTTGATGGTAGCAATCAATAATCGCTGTAACATCGAGAGCTGTGAAGCCTCGTTGTTATAGCAACGATCCCTTTGATGGATTTCCCAGGGCCGACTCGAGCCCAGATAGATACTAAATATACTTACCTGAATAAACGGTATCATGGTTTGAATCTGTGAAATATCAAGGTTTAGGTAAAGGCTCGGAGCTTGGGAAAATGCTCGTTTTCATGTGCCCTTTTTTTAGTGCCTTTTTTTAAATACACGTGTCAAACAAAGTTAAGCTTTATTTAGTTTGTTCTTTGAATTCGTTTATAGTACTGACGGCCAAACTGTGGAACTCCTTGCCAGAATCCCTGTTCCCACTGAACTACAACCTTACTGTCTTCAAAGCGAAAGTGAACCGGTTTCTTCTAGGCAAGCGCGCTTCATCTTAGACTGCGATGTCAATTGACATTAGGTTAGTTGTGGTCAAGCGCAAGCCTAAAAACTAATACTATAAATATTTGCTCGTTAACCCGAAGCAGTTAATTCTTCACACTGAACAATAGAGTTTTTCAGAAGATAACACTTAACTACTTTTGTGCGAAACACAATGCAACTAAAATGACTAGCTAAAACACTAAAATTCAACAACAAAGTAATACAGGCACAAAATAAGCAGGCTATTTTTCTACGAAAGCACCTAGGTGCCCTAAATAACTCTGAGTGTATTGCGTCTTTAATAATTTATTCGAATGCCTAAAGCTCTGTAAAAGGATCTAGTTTTTACGGCTTGGATTATCCAAACAATCACACCTTACTGAATTCTAACACTCCTAAATGCGTATTTAGTAAATTCCATGCGTGCACATAATAATTTACATTAATTTATTACACTGCCGAATTCTCTACATTTTGGTAGTATTCTATAAATTGATGATAATTTTATTCTGGTTTCTGTATAAATCTATTTACGCCTTACATCTAAGTTTTAAATACTAGGTAAGAATTTAAGATTAGTTTGCACAAGTAAGTATATGTCATTAATTTTATTGTTTCTCTTTGTATAATAAGATTTGACCTTTCCAGAACTCTATCTTCAGCTTCTATTCGATACAATCGTTAACTTTAAGTATTTCTAATAGTTAATCCTAGTATAAGTTATATGAATGCGCAGTATATATGTGTGTACTCTCTTTTCATATCTAATATATATTTTTTTTTTCTCCTTAGGCATTTGACCAGCACGATACGTAAGTTAACGACACTCACCTAAGGTGGAAAGATAGATAGATAGAAAATTCTTTATCGGACACATTAATTAAATTAAAAAAAAAAAAAAGAAAGAGCTTACAAATTAGTGTGCCACAATTGGCGGCCTTATCGCTTAAAGCGATCTCTTCCAGGAAACATGACTAGGCTGGAATAACTTGCCCTCAAGTAGGCTGCCGGAACACACTGTTAGATGTTTGGCGACAGATATTGAAAGTTGAAGGTGGTTGCTAGCCAGACAAGCATTAGAAAATACCCTACCACCATGTTATGGCTGCCTCACGAGGTTTTCCTTCACCAAAACCTCGAGCTCATTGGCGGGGATCGACCCACCTTCGAGACATGAGGCGGCTGATCGTCCTACTGAACTATCATCGCTTCAAATGTTTGGCAGAATCAATGAGATTGGCTGAAATCGTATTATCTAAGGATAGAAATACAGAAAAAAGATTTCGACCAATCTTTTATACTAGGGTCACGGACGATGTTACAAAAACACTCGTTTCAAGAATTTCAGCACAGGCACGAATTACATTCAGGATGGGACAATGTTTTATCAAAGGCAGCCAGTGTTTTCAGTAATTATTAGCTACGTTGGTCCGGGGACAATGCCGATGTTTATTCAGGTTTTTCTCCGATAAGGTGTAACAGTTTGTACCTCAGGGATGGCGCATATAGAGCCTCAATCATATGTATATACATGTAGCGCCTGTAGCTCGGTTAGCTAAGATGATCTGACGCGATCATTGAGGTTAAGCAACATCCGATGCGCTTATTCCTCAGAAAGGTAACCATGCACAAGACTGTGTTTTTTAAACTGGCATTTTTATCTAGCCGCTACCGTGGGTCGGATGACACGTTAAATTGTAGGCCCATATTGAAGAAGTTATGAAAAATGTGTCATTTTGTTAGTCTTAGTACTAAGCGGCTTAAAAACTCTCCACACTAGAGCTTGGCCACTTAGCTCATACATATAATGAACTTGCAAAATACCTATTCGTATGTACGGTAATTATATATTTTGTATAGAATATTCAGTTTAGTTTGGTTAACTAACCGAACAAGCACAAGCCTCTGCACTGGACTGTCTGTCTGTCTGTATGTATCTTCAATTATTCCGTTATATTATAACACCTCGTCTACAAGTTCTTTCTATGTGTACATTCTAGGAATTGGTTGCCTGGAAGAGATCGCTTTTAGCGATAAGGTCGCCAGTTAAGGCACTAGTTTTTAAATACCTTAGTGTTTTCTGTAATTATATTTAGTATGTGTTTTAATAAAGTGTTAATCTATCTATATATCTATTTATTTTGTCTATCTCTGGTTTGATGTAATCGATTGTTTGGTTCAAAACAATCGATTACATCGTTTTGAACCAAACAATCGATTTTATATGTGGCTACGTGTATACACGCATTAAGGTATTATTTATAAAGCTGTCTCTTAACTCAATGGTTTACAATGTAGTTGGAAAAAAGGCTTATTAACATTGAAATAGTTTGGTTAACATCTATTTATATACGGCTATCAAACACGTACGTAGTATTTAATTTGTTTACTTTAATTTGGTTTTAGTTACATTCATTGTACTAAAACAATTACGTTTGATTAGGATATAGGTAATTTGGTATAGTCATGTTTTTTTATTACAAAGTACATCTAGGTACTTTACCAGCACTCTGGCCTAAGGTGTACTATGCCTAGTTTGGAATACCTGGGTCTCTAGGCTGCCCGAACACATCTGTAGTTGCTTTACTACAGATCTGACTGCAAAACTTTGGTATTCTCTTCCTGAGTCTCTGTTCCTGAGAAGTACAACCTGGGGGTCTTCAAATCTTGAGTTAATAGGTATTTTCTAGGTAAGCGTGTAACATCGTGGGCCAAAGTATTGTTTAACACCAGGCAAGCTGTGGTCAAACGCAAACCTATAAGTTATAAAAAAAAGATCTTTTGACCACGCATCAGTAATTAGTGGAAATGGTTGCTATCCAGGCAAGCACTAGATTTTTTTTCTACTATCGGCACTTATTTGATACGGGAGGTGGTTTGCACAAAAAGGGAGAGTAAACTAATTAGGTACCGATCGAATTTTAAGATTATCTAATTAAATACCATGTTTAAAAAATGTGAGTTTTGACAAAACTGGTCGATTAAGGTTCTTCTTATTCGTATGTGCCAAGTGGCCAATTGAATGTTGGTAAAATATCGACGTGTTAGCTATCAAGGTTTCTGAATTACAGCCTGGTGACACAGAGATAGGCAGCGGAGGCTTAGCAATAGGGTCCCATCTAAAATAAGTTCCTTTTAGGTAGGTACTGTCGTTTTTCAAGTGGCATTTTCACCTGGGCGCTACCGTGGGTCAGATGTTAAATTGTAGGTCCCGGCAGTTAGTCTTAGTACAAACAGTCATTAAGCCAAGTCTGCTAAGCTTATTAAACCAAGCGCGCTCCACCCTAGATCGCAACATCACTTAACATCAGGTGAGTTTCGATCAAGCGCTTGCCTATCATAAAAAAAAACTTGTACGAAGAAGAATAAGACGGAAACCTAAAAAGTAATGCGGTAAGGAGTAAACTCGCGTAGTTTCAGCATAATAGCTACGGATACGAAGTTCGGGGGCCCCGCTCGCGCGCAAATAGCAAGCTGCGCGACTTGGCATACTATACTTCCCCGCCAGTAACGCATTCAGGGATACACTGCAAAATAGAAAAGATTTTTTTTACTATCGTAATAAAAAGTATATTATTTTTGTAGATAGGAGTAACAAGGATGTGTTATGAGACGAAAAATAATCTATTATAAACTTGACGAATTTTATATATTAATAAAAATCTTAAACAAACCTTATAATTATGTTACGATGCCCAAAACAGAGTTCATTACCTATATGATATCAAATTTATAATATCCTATGTACTTAACTTTAAAAAGTTTTACTTTCATACTGTTTTTTTTTTCTTAATAAAGCCGCAACTAGTTTTTAAATATTGAGCATCTGTCTAGGACAATATTAAAAAAGTTCCTAGAAAATAAAACATAGTAATTTCATATATTTTGTCAATTTGCGCACAATATCACATTTAAGACCAATTAATTTCCACATCCCACTTTATTATTGACTTACTTCAACAGTATCAACTTCAAGCTCTGAAGAGTGAACACAAATAATACTGAACAAACTCCAAACCTAATTAAAATATGTCGGAATAATATTTTCATATCAAAGTTAGGACTTATTTGGGGAGCAAGAACCGTAAATTAAGCTCTCAGTAGCTAATTACCACAACAATACCCTCTGATTAAGTCTTAACTCATCGTATTCTACCTGCCAAACCAGATATTATTCGGCTGATTGATTTACATTATAACCTCAAAGTTAAACTCTAGAAAGGTAAACACTAAACTATTAATACTGGAGCTCGCAAAAGTCCCAGGGCCGCATCCACCTGCGTAAATACACGGCCTTGAGGTAAAGATTTCGCTATTGAGGCAAATTGAAAAGCTCATAATAAGTAGAGCGGAGGAGTGGAGACGAGCGGGTGGGAGCGTCGCGTGGAGACGGGGGGGGGGGCCTGGCTGTCGCCATGGATACGCGCCGAGTGCGGCCCTGGGTGGCCTTGCAATGGAATGGGGAGGGCAATAGCCCCGTCGTGCATGTCGCTATCAATCCACGCTTGCCGACGCTAATGTACACTCTAATAACACAGAATAGTGTATTTTTCAAGGCCGCGGGATTTTATTTGCACTGCATTTTTGTCGGTACTTACGTGACCGATGAGGCGCTCGGGTTTTTGCTACCTACCTATTATTTGCCACGTGATTTCTGTTTGAATTGCTAAATGGTTTTGCTTTTGTGCTTGATGTTGACCGGTTCATAACTTCAGAGTAAGTAAAAAACAAAGTTAGATGAAATATCTATATTTTAGTGAGTGAGGAAATGTCTTTTTTTATATTTGGCTAGGAACGTGCCAAAATTCGGAGGTAGGTGTTTAATATTAATTAATAAGCAATCACTGTAAATTAATATTCAAGTTTAAGTTAAAAGGAATAGGATGAAAGAGAAACATTTTCATATCAGTCTATTTAATACTAAGTACTAATATTTAGATGTTTTCAGGAAAATGGGACACAGGTTTCCGTAATAAATTAATAAAATATTTAGTATCGTCAATAATTTATAGAAGTTACTCGTAAATTTATAAGGTACTGGGATTATTAGTCATAAAATAAATTGTACTCTAAGCTCTAGTTTTTCAACATAATTATTACCTATGAATATTCAAATTTCGAAAACTTCAAGGCCCTTGAAGATTCCGGTGTGCTAGAGCGACGATCCCGGAATTGTTTTGAATATTATTTATTATATTTTATTATTAATATTATTAAAAGTGGGTTTCAAAAAATGAAAAAGTACATTAGATGCTTACAATTAAATGGTATGGTTCAAAAAGCAGCAATGTATGCTATGATTACAAAGCTTTTAGCAGCTCTTAATCTTATAGCTGATAAGCAACTTTCGACTCTAAAAATGTAATGATTGAGCTTAGTTTTCAATTTCACGTGTTTTCGTTCCTGAAAGTGAAAGTAGAATGGTTGGATACCTTACATTGAACGCTACGCAATAATTGTTTGCATGCAACAGTTGTCATGTTCGTGGACAAGCAGCAATGTATGTTGATTTTATTGTTAGGGTGGTTTTCCAAGGTACTGAAAGCTAATAGGAGTTTCGTTTGAAGTCTGGTCTGGCGTGTTCTTCCGTGCGTGCTTTGAGCTAGTTTTCCCAAATTTCAGACAGGCCCGACCTCGATTTTCAAGCGTCATGCTTCTATAAGTTATTATGTTATGCATTCAGAGCGAAGGCTTTTGAATCGAGCCTTTTTGGTAGGCTTCAAAAAGAAATACAATGTGTTAAAAAAACTGGCTTTCGAAAAGAGGTAGTATCGCGATTTCTTTGGAAACTTTGTTAATTTATTTAAAGAAATTAATAGGTACGAATAATTTTCGCGGTCTCTGTGTCATATTCAATAATGATTAATGTTCATTGATTTTTGTCAATCTTCACTTTCTGTGCTGACCCTGCCTAGTGGGAAAAGGTTAAGGAGAATGAAGAAAAATGTTCATTGATTTTCGTATTCCCGTTTAACTTTTGTGAAACAATTAATTAATAAAAAATGTCCTTGCCCTGGTACGATAAAATGGGTACAAGGAAAAACTTTCAAATATTTCTAGGTATTAGGAATTATTAGTAAAAATAGAAAACAAATACAAAGAAATCCGATTAATTAACGAAAATTGAGAACATGACTTCGTAATGAAAAATCAATCACTGGCAAAAATCGAGGACATTTTTTAAGGACCTGTTAAAAGAAATACTTTCTCCTTTCAAGTGAAAAACCTTAACAGAAATGTGCTTGGCTTTTTAGAAAGAAATTTCTTTTTCAATAGTCGAAAATAGCGACTGCCAGAATAAGAATCCTGGCGAAAATCTACGACCGAAAAACCGCTTGATTTTTCTGACGTCCTGATTTTCAGGACACATTTCGGTTAAAGAAAATACTCATGACAGAATGAATGGTGTTTCTTTTATGAAGAACTTCGTACATTTTTGTATTGACGTGAAATAGTTTTGAAATATCGATAGAAAAGATTTTTAGAAAATAAAAAAAGCATGTACTTATATAGAAAAAGTCACCTGATATTTTACAAGGTTTAATTTTTGGGCTCAGTTATATAAACACTTTTCACGAAGTTTTCCAGTAGTATCTATCATAGAAATAGAAAAATAATATTATTTTTTCACCTTTGTTTCTCGACGACTCTGTTTTCGACAAAATGTTGTAGGTAAAAGTACAACGTTACCGAAATCACTCCCCTTTGACCTTTCGTCGGTGCTCCTATTCAGTCGCAATTTTTTGTCTGTTCTACATTAAAATGACAAGTTGCCCTCCGGATTTATCAAAGAAGCCTTTGGAAATACTAAATTGTAAGCTTTGAAAGTGAAAATTAAATGTAGATTTTGATTAAATACTAGGTCGTTAAGCGTCGGGAACATTTAGTATTCAAGTCAAAACCTTAGCTGCCTACATAAGGTTTCTGTACCGTGAATTGGTGGAATTAATCACTTTTGAAAAGGAAATTGAGTAATATTTGTTATCATAATAATTAGTTTGGGCACTAGCAGTGAACATATATTTTGGAACGAAGTTCCTTATCGAGCGTTGTGAAAGGGGGCTACACGGAAAAAATCTTACGAAAAGTTGTCACAACACTTTTTGCCATAGTAAGCTATTGTAACAGTGCGGCGTGAGCTTGTTTCTCTGTCTCTCTCTCTCTCTCTCTCTCTCTCTCTCTCTCTTATAAAAAGCGAGCCAGATATTTTCATTTCTATTTCGCATTGAACAGTGTGGTGTCGCGCCGATTATTTTTGTAGAGTGTATACAGGTTTTTTGTAAATGATAAATAATAATAATAATAATGAATCCTATCAGCGAAGGAACTTCATTCTATCCGGTTGTCCCTTGACACCTCTCATGTTTTTTTTGTCGCCATTATGTACAACTATGATCATTCACGGTGAAACAAATTTGGATCAACCGGGTGGTACGTAACGGTTTAATCCTTGTCTTGCACTTCGAAAAATAATTAACAATAAAAGTTAAAGCTACGCAAATTCTGCGTACCATTAATTTAGTTCGCAAAAGATGCTAGTGAGACGACATACACAAATTGACAGACTTTAATTCTGAGATATAAAAATAAAAATTGGTGAAACTTCAGCTGTGCTAATTTGGTACATAAATAAATAAATACCAGGACACATTTCACACATGGCTGGTTAACCCCATACTGAACCATTTCTAGTTTGTTTTATGGTAGCTTACACAACTGATATACTACGAGTACATATACATACGTACATATTTTATATAGATATAGACATTCATAGACGATATTATTTCTTTATTTTCTCTTATTCGTGGTTTGGAACGACTAATGACGTTTTGGACGCAAAACTTCTTTTCACAATATTCAATCAGAAAACAAAGATCATCGATATCAGAATCAAAGCAAGACACGCCAGAGACCGATTTAGTCTCCGCAAACAGTCCCTAAATCAATAGAACGTAACATTTTAATAATTCACGATGCTGAAGCAGTTTTAATTCGTATCTGTATGTAGACTTTCTACGAGAGACCTCCGTCGAGTATTTGCTTATCATTAATATTCCAGCTCATTTTGGAGTTCAATTGACGTGTGGAAATGAAAAGGCATATATGAAGAGTAATTAGGAGTATATCAAAGTTTACTTGGACTTAAGTTTACTTTGCATCAAACCTTATTGTTTACCCACGCCCATTCTATATGTTTAATTAATTTTTATTACCTAACTCGACTCAATGAGAAAATATTCGAAAATTCATGTCCTTTCATTTAAATAAACGAGTGTGGGCAAGAGGATGCAAAAATTAATATGTATTGTATTATTTTTTATTATTTATTTCTTTTTTTATTGAATAATGATAAATGAAAAAAATCTAAGATGGCCGCCTAAAAACTTTATAATTTTTACTGGTTAGTTACGTTACAAAATTACAGTAAATGTTTTACTGAAATGACCGCGTTACTAACTTACTCACTATGAAAGGCACTCCATAGTTTGGCCTTCAATATAATTAGTTAACTGGCTGTAACAGTTCAGTATGTTTATGTATATTTTACAGCCCCGGATCTTAATTTTATGTAGGTGGGGCAAAAACTAAAATATGCCGCCCCGTTTGAACTATCAGATGCCCACTAACTGATTAACTTTTAGTTAAAAAAAAAAAGGTAAATAAATATTTACCTTTTTTTTTAATGTTTGACGTATATGTATGTGTGTGTCTGAATGTGGCAGTGTAGCTTCTAAGCGGATGAATCAATGCTTTTGTGAAAAATGTAATATCAATTAATACAAAAAAAATTTAAACAATCAAATTACAAAAAAAAAATTTTCAAAATCAAATTTGTGCCGAAAATTTTCAGGTAGCCAATTTATAGGTGAAATAGTCGGAGGGTTCTTAATAACTGCCGATTAAAATGGCGAAGAGCATATATTATCTGAACAACCTCAATATAGGTATCAAATGAAAAGACTTTTAAATACATAAACTATGATAAATTAAATACTAAAATGTCTAGCACCATAATGCATTAGTAGGGGGTTTCTATTTTCTTAATTAAAAATATTAATCCATAAAATTTAATTTATTAAGTTTTTTTAAACAATCATTTATTTGGGGGATGACTAATTACTACAAATTAAATGTTACTTAATGTAAATCTAATTTAAAATTAATTAAATTAAAAGTATAAGATTAATCAATTAGTGTAACAATTTTGAAAAATCCTTGTGAAGTGTGCATTTGGCTCCCTTCTATAATTTGCCACCCCCCTTAATCCGCGTCTGATATTTTACATGCATATTGAGGTGGTAATTCTGTACCTTCGCACGCATCGTGCCACAATGGATATAAGAGGCGCAAGTTAGCTACGCTATACTCGTTTTATAGTATTATTCAGAGCCCAAACATATTCAGGGTTATTTTAACTTAGTAAGCACTTTAAGAAAGGCTAGAAAAATAACTTCCGCCCATACATCAGTCACCATTATCCATCTAAATGAATTGTGTGAGTTATTATACTTAATAAATACATTATAATATAAACAAATATTATTTTCGAATATTTATTTCATTTTAATTTTAATATTTTTGACATGTGTCTTATTTTTGACTGATTTGTTTTTATGAATATTGTAGAATGTATTTAATGAAATTTGTAAAGATTATTGTATTGTAAACTGTCTTTTAAGACTAAAAACCTCTTTAATATATTATAGTGACAGATATAATGACAAATCTATGTCAATTATTCATTTATTTTTATTGAAGATTTATTAAAATTACAGTTGGCTTAAAAAACCACACTAATATTAACCTCACTATTAAATTGCATGAACCGTGATGGCTTTACTGTTGATTTTTTTACAGCTGATTTATCTTTGTTGCTGATGTAGCAAAATCTTCTTCTTTTCTCTTCGCCTTTTCCCACTATGTGTGGTCGGCACAGATCGTTTTTTGCTTCCACACTACTACTCCTAGTCTAAATTAGTTTGTAATTGTAATGAAAGCACTAAAAATTGAATAAAACATAAATTTAAGAGGGTATCGTACAACTTACAGATGATGGTACGGAACCTTTCGTGCACGAATCCAATTCACATTTTGCTAATTAAAATAGTCGCAAATCAAGATCAACTCACGTCAATAAAAAAATAATTGTGAACGTTCGCAAAAGGGGGCGAACGGGCTCTCACTAATCTGGCTACGCAAGTGAGAGGACATGATTTTTATCATTCATTAATGACTGACTAATGATGATGAAATTTAACTACCAGTAACGTAGTTAACGTAACTTCTACTAGTTTAGCTGTTCGACAGGGCAATACTGCCAGCATTTTGGGAACTTTGCAGCCAACTAGAATAAACGGAAGAGTAACTCCATACAATTGCCGCTTAGAATTTTGAAACTTGAAAATTTAAAACTTGAATCCATCTACGCACACAAATATACTGCTATCTCAACGAACTCACACACACAAAGCTCGCACGCGATTTGTCTCATCAAGGTCACGCGCCGATACTAGCCGCGCGGGTAGCTGTTTTGCCCCGCCCTCCTCGGTATTTTACGCGTGGACGGTGAAACCATTTTATCGGCCAATTTACTATTTTATTTATTCTAGTTCGCAGGAACTTTGCCACGCAGTGACAGCCTGGATGGTGAGCTTACTTTAATTTAAATTGTATAGAGTGTTTAATGTTTGTTAATGTTGTAATCTTTTTTGTGCATATAATCTATCTATACTTTAGTTGACTTTAGCGTTGACTTGATAACTCCTAGAAAACGCAAGAAAGAGTAGTTTTCAATCAATTGGTAACTCTGAATACACTAAAATGCCTTTTCATTTTCTATGGAATATGTTAACCCTGAAAAAATATTTAGAAACTATTGTTGGAAATAGCATTGTAATCTATCTATCTATATTATAACTATTCTTAATTCAAATATGCATTGTTGGTTTTCCAATTTCACATATCTTGTTATAACCAAATCTAAAAATAAAAACTCGCTAAAGAATATTTAAAGGCTATCTTACATACTGGTCGATTTAGAAAGCAAACAAGCATTAGTATTAGTAGGCTGCTCTGACTTCACTCACGTTCAGTGCATCCTGAATATGAACAATAGAACAGGAATGTTCTAGGTTCAAAATCCGCAACCGACAATTTAACGGTACTACAAGATCCTTCTAGAATAATTAATTTATCGATAATATTTATAAGTCTTCGTAAGCTTTATTAAAATTGGCATAAATAAGGCCTAAAACTAATAAAGCTCCAATGTAATCAAAATCATTGGAAGGTCACACAAAATTAATGTGAAGCTTCTGTTCTACAAAGAAAGCTTAGGAAGGAACCAAATTAACGGCTCTTCGACAGACGCCATTTTTCAAGGAACTGAGATTAAAAACATCGAGAATTCGTGTTACTTAGAGAGGAAAAATAAATTTCAAAATTGATCAGGAATCTAAAGGGTTGGAGGTGCAAAACCGTCTAGACAGAACGAAAGGACGGGGTTTGATAAGGGTGCTTTGGATGACCTTGACCTTTTACTACCCTTAAACAAATGAGGCATTCCCCGCAGTCACATATTTCCATATGCTGCCGCGCTCCACACTCATGAAAAACCTTCATTTAAATAATGTTACTTTTGACTCCGCGTGTACGGCGAACCAATATTTTAGCCCGTATCAAACCCATTGGCAGATTTTATATGTTCTTTCTATAAAATAATTCGGATCTAATGTGAGAACTGAAACACATTTTGTCGTGAAACCAACCCAAAAACATTCTATTTACCCACCGTAACGAACAAATTCACGGGCTGCTGATCGACATTCAAACAAAATTCGTCCAATTACTTATAGCGGGCCAAAGCACCGCCTCTGTGTGGCGCCTTTGAACGCTGTATAATTGATATCGAGGCAGGTGAGAACAGACCTACGCGCCCACAAGGGCCTTTGTGTTCGACACATCAATTCAACATCGGACACTGGAAAAACAAGAGAATTTCCCGAACCCCGGCCAGGTTCAGACGAAAATAAGTTCAGCGAGTTCCTAAACAAAAAGAAACTGAAATAAACAAGGTCGGGAATCAACGCCGCCGTCGCCGCCGCCATAAAGACCGACGGCCGTCCTTGAAAATGGGGGGTTCTTACAAATTGGGTTATTACAGGGCGTGGGGGTAGCGGCGGTCCGGGGGAGCGGGACGGCGGCTGCCGGCTGCCTGAAGAGGGAAGGGGACGGAGGCAGCGTAGGCGTACCCCCGCGCCGCCACCCGGCCGCCGGCACGCCTCTCCAGGAAGATCCCGCTCCAGTCTGGTGTTCCGGCGCCGATCATTATAATTACTCTCCAAGGTGAGGCTGCAGCCCACCAGCCTGATCCTGGCTGCGGGCCGCGCCGATACCGCCCGGAACGAGGCAAACATTAAAGCACTTAAACATCATCTGCCTATCCGGCCGGTGCCAATTACGGGCCAAATTGAAAGCCCCCCGCACTTTCGCGAGCACTGAGCTTTATTAAGCTTTTAAATTAGGTTCAACTCGCCCTCAACTATAATTGAGAGTATTCGTTTATTCGATGATACTCCCTCGGTACTCGCCGGTGAGCTGGAGATAAGGGAGGTGCTATGTAATTGGCGTGAATTATGAAATAAGTTTCTAGTAAGTATTTGAATCAAAATAGTTGAGGAATTATCAAAAGAAGTTGCATCACATGAGAATAAAATTAGTAACTAAACCAGCAAAGTGTTTTCATTGATCTAATTTGACGACATGGTTGGCGTAATTTACAATAGTTACCATGATATTCGAAATCCTTTGGTTCATAGACCTATGAACCAAAGGATTTCGATTCCCGGCACGGTCGACATCTTTGTGATGAACTACATTTGTTGGCTGTCGGTCTGGGTATTAAATATGTATAATATAAAGTATTTATGTATGTATATGTAGTATATCAGCTGTGTTAGTAACCATAATTTAAACTTGAAATAGTTTCGTATGAGATTAATCAGCCGTGTGTGAAATATGTCTTAATATAAAAATACAATATGTTATTACATCTTTTAGCGTGATCAAATTATTTTTTGTATATTATGTATCTACTTACACACACACAGTATAAAAATAATAAAACTATAAATAAATTAATGAGAATAGATGAATATATACCTAAGTATAATGGCAAACAAATCTATTGCTTATAGGTACTAAGTATTACCTACTATCTTATATTCTATAATAAGCTTTGGAGTTTGGAGTTTCGAATAGAGCTTTAGACTGAAAGCTCCTATTATAATTACCCCCAAAGTACGAAGGTTATCTTGCAGGTGTTTGACAGCTGGTTATCGAGACACCCTTTAACCCTGGGTGATAGAATAAAGTATCTACCACTAGCAAGCTTGTCTAACAAATACGAAATCTAAGTAAAAAATATAATATACTAGCTGACCCGGCAAACGTTGTTTTGCCTCACTTAGGGGTATGAAAAATAGATAGTGTAGCTTATATGACACGTTCGTAGATTTACCATAGCAGCGCCATCTATTGATTACTTACTCAACCCAGTCGAAAGGTATCGACATAATATGTTAGAATCCTTTGGAGTTAACAGATAATTGTGACCGATAAATAATAACAGACAATAATTATTAGCAATAAATTAAAATTGCGACTATAATTTGAGATTTAAACTATCCTATCTCTCAAGTTGGATCGAACTGCACATGGTGTGCGAATTTTATTATAATCGGTTAAGTGGTTTAGGAGTCCATTGAGGACAAACATTGTGACACGAGATTGATATATATTAAGAAGATTAGGAAAAGTTTGATTGTTTATTTGACGTGAATAGGCTCCGAAACTACTGGACCGATTTGAAAAATTATTTCACCGTTTGGAAGCTACATTATGTCCGAGTAACATAGGCTATATTTTGTTTCTCTTTGCTACACAGATTATTTTAAAGCGGGATTATTGGGGGATACGAGGATTATTTTAAACGGGATGCTAATTAGTTATAATAACTAACGTTGATCCTATCTTTTCATTTAAAATAGTTTAGAGGCTGTAGCTCGGCTAGCTAAGGTGATCTGACGCGATCATCGGAGCTAAGTAACGGCCGATGCGGACGGTGTTTAGATGGGTAAGACTGTCGTTTTAAAAGTGGCATTTTTATGCGGCGCTATACCGTTAGTCGGATGACACGTTAAATTATAGGTCCCGGTTGTTAGTCGTTAAGCCAAGTCAAGAGGCCTTTGGGCGGTTTGAAATCTCATGACACCAGAGGCTCATACGATGAAGAAGAATGAATAGACATTGATAAACAGACACAGATACAATTATTATTTTGTAACATAAGTATAGATATCTACACAAAACCGGTTAAGGTTATCGCTGAGGCAAAAAAACGCAATCACGTCTATTAACTAAATTCTAAAGCAAAATGAGCATGCGGCTTGATATAAGAAAGTTTTATTACTTAATTGAATAAAGAAAACATTTGTTCGTTTCCTCTTGCTCACTCATTGAGTTGAGCAAACGAGAGGGCATGAAATTTTAAAAGTTTTCTTTTTTGAATCAAGTTAAATATATATTACCATTTTGTTTTATGTATTATGATTTTGCCAAATTATTATTCTATTTTCAACTAACATATAGGAAACAAGCGCTACCTCCACAGCACGTAATATGTCAAGTAATTATTATTTTTTTGACATATTATTTAGTATTTGTGTGTAACAAAAATAAAAACCATAACTTAATTTTTTTAATATCACAAATTTTTGACATTTTATTTTTTGAATTGAATTTTTTATATGTAACTTAACTGAATCATAAAATTTATAATACAATGTAATTTAGAATTAAAAGGTCCTTGAAACCTGAAATAAATAAATTTATTATTATTATAACCTACAATCTTAACAGTTCTTGTACAGAGGTTTTTAATGTTTCAAATCATGAATGCAACCAATTAATCTAATATATGACTAGTTAAAAAAACGCCGATACAAAATTTTAAAAAGAATATTCAAAACTATAATGACGTAATATTCATTCAGCAATTTAACTGGCATCATGCTTGGCATTATCCCATTCTCTCGAATGATGTTCGAAAACGTAACAAACGAAATGCAATTTCCATACTTCCAAAACACAATGAAACAGTTACTTCCATTCTTAATTGGCAATAACAGAATTCGTCACAGATACATAAACTTAGGCTCGGTTGCACCATATTAGTAGTTAAAGTTATGATTTACGTCAAATTTATTTTAAATATGTATCTATAAAAATATGTATGTATGTATATGTAGTATAAGCATATCAGTTGTGTTAGCAACCATAATACGAACTAGCAAATGGTTCAGTATGGGGTTCACCAGCCGTGTGTGAAATGTATTCTACTATTTATTTCATTTATTTCTTTATTTTTCGACAACAGTAACGCTTACTTTAACATTGACTGCGGAATCTGTTGCACCATCATATTTCTTTGTATAGTTTAAGTTATCCAGGCTGCCAGTCAATTGACGTGTCTTTATTTAAATATGTATATATATAAAATATGTATGTATATGTATTATATCAGTTGTGTTAGCCACCATAATACGAACTAGCAAATGGTTCAGTATGGGGTTAACCAGCCGTGTGTGAAATGTGTTCTAATATTTATTTATAATATTTATATTTATTTAACATTTTGTTAATGTTAAAATTTTGTTAATATTAAAGTAAGCTGGTGTAACCAAGCCTTAATCTACATATAGGTAGAGTATTAAACTAACACCACTTACAATTCAAATCTATTTTGCATTTTCTTTGTCAAATGCAGTGGCCTCTGAACAGGAAACCAGCTTAACTGCTACTTTGTCCTCCCTTGAGGACTATTTTTAAACATAACATACCAACCATACCGCTTGTTCCGATAGGTGACGTAATCGTTGGACTTGGAGCCAGAGAGAAACAAGTGCGTAGATAGTTCATTACTGCGCTCGAGATAGTGCGCACTAGCGTGGTATGGTTAGGTTGGGTTAGTTAATGTGCTATCGGTGGCGATTCAGCGGCACACACGACTAAACTAAATTTAAAGAAGCCCCGTCTCTTTTCATCTTAGGTGGCCAGAAAGAGACGGCACGTTCTGAACCACAGACAAAACAACTAAAATCACGTAAAATATGGAATGTGCAGGCAGTTTTAGAGGTGATAGTGAGTGCGGTCTAAAGTCACCCATATTTTCTACATTTGACCTGATTTTAGTTATTTTGACTATGGTGCAGAACGTGCCGTCTCTTTCTGGCCACCTAAGACGAAAAGAAACAGGGCTTCTTTAAATTTAGTTTAGTCGAGTGTGCCACTGAATCGCCACCATTAGGCAAAAGCTTGAAAGTTTTTCGTTATGCGTAAATTAACGTCTATTTATTTAAGCTACATATGTATGTGAGGTTTTGGCTTAGCAAGAAATAAATAAACTCTAGTTGCCAATTGAATAAAGATATGATTCACATTATCGCGATTTAATTACTTTGAGCCTATTTGTAGGTTATGATGAATTAAATAACTAAATCGCCTGCTGTAAGAAGGTTTAAATTCTAATGCAAGTGAACCAATGTTCTAAAAACTAGCGCAGGGTCTAAATAAGCACAAATACAAAAACACACACGCCAAGGAGATAGCAAAGAGACACCGATTCACAGTGGAAGTTAAAAAAATATGATATATTAAAAAGAAAATAAAACTCTTGGAAAGAAACAACCGATGCTTATTTAAAAAAATATTGAGCAATCATAGTTGCCTAGACCTGCAGCCTGTCCAACCGTTAATTCAAATAGTAGATAGATCTATATAGATCTCTCTCCTCTCTCTCTCTCTCTCTCTCTCTCTGTCTTTTTTAGACTGCACCAATGGAACTTAACTGCGTCATGTTACGCAAAAGTTCACTTTTCATACGAGATTAGATTAGATTAGTTAATCTGAGTTAAGACGTTATATTTTTTGTCAATAATAAAATAAACAGTTGGTCGGGCTAAAGTAAATCTGATCTGTAAATGTTTTGCGTTGATTACCAGTTATGCGCAGTCTATACAATTACTGTTCTATGCAAACGATAGTGCGTGAGGTACGCTTAGCAACAGTGCGTTCAAGTTAAAGTCGTGTTTGATATCGTTGCGACTTCCATGACCTTCTGTTGCTCAATTGTTGAACAATATTTTTCAATTTGTTTTTTGTGGTGTTAATCTTATTTGGTACTTACTGACGTATATTCATATCTGTTATAGATAGTATAGAAGTAGATAAATTAAGTCTGTATTGTGATGCATGTAAGAAAGAAAAGGATTGAGGAATGAAAGTAAGAGCAGAAGAAACAGCGAGAACTGGTATGAAAGGTGTTTATAGCAATAGAATAGGCTCCGAAATACTTTACATTGAGGTAGGTGTATAATAATAAAAAAACTTCATATCTGTTTTAGTTCATAATATAACATTAAAATAATACGTAAAAATGCGGAAATGTGCTAAAAACTTTTGCTGTTATAATTTGGTTTTGGATAGATTTATAATAAATGATATTCCAGTTTAGGCTCCACCTCAGCCCAGCAATACTTTTGGTGAAAGAAAATCGCGTGGAAACCATAGCATGGTGGTTGGACATTTTCTTATTAGTTATCCCCATACTAAACCGTTCTAGTTTGTATTATGGTTGATAACACAACTGATATACTACATATACATACATACATACTTTATATGGAAACATATTTAAAACCAAGACCAGCAGCCAACAAATTTTATTCATCACAAATAAAAGAATCGAACCCGGGGCCCTCTGGTTGGCAGTCCGGCAGTTACGCGCCCGACTGGTCGCAATGCCTCTGTTAGGAGTGAAAAAAAAAACATAAGACTAAACGAAGTCTCAATGCCCGCTTAACTATTATTATTAATAGCTAGTATTTGCAAATTGGCTGCAAGTCTCTGTTGGCTCGATGGATAAGATAGATGTGGTAGGTTCATTGACTCGAGTACATCTGTTTGCTCACATGTGTGAGCCATCTATTCGCCTGGAAATATAAGGCTGCGGATATAATGCTGCGCGAATTTGTATTTTTTTACCCATTTATTTTTTACTTGAGTTAGTGATACTCTGGCATAAGGAACATGCCCAGTCTGCAATAATTGACTTTTAATTGACTCTTAAGGAGGCTACCGGAACACAATCTTAAGTGTTTTTCGACAGATTTTTGAACTTAAGAGATGTCGCAAGACGAGCGGGCGAGCACTAGAAATGCTAAAGCACTATATTACGATCTTCTCTCGATGTTCTTTTTCACTGGAAAGCTAGAAGAGCTCAATGGCGGGAATTGAAGCTATCGCCGTAAGACGCCCATCCTGATTGAGCTGTTATCGATTTAAATCGTGTATTATTTTGACAGGGCTTTTGGGACGGTTTGATAGGGATAAGATGAGTATTTTTTAAGATTAGATGGGCTTGCATTTGATCACAATTACCTTGATGATAAGCGATATTGTGATCGAAAATGGAGAGCGCTTACCCAGAAGGAACCGATTCAGTCGTGCCTTAAAAACCGCTAGAGCATAGTTTCCGAAGAATTCAGCATGTGGCAATTCAGCTATAAATTATGCGTTTGTAATTTAGTGAATGAAGGAATTACTATTTTTTTATTTACGACAATTTTATTTGTATAAAACTTGACAATATCAAAAACTTACAGTTAACAATATAAAATGAACTTACAGTCTCTGAAATGGTGCGCCGCAAAACAAGCGCGATGAAGTCTGGTTTCGATCTGAAAGTACAACAAAAAATAATTCTCATAGTACCTATGCTATTTTAATAATAAAACAAATATTTCAATTAAAAGGAGAAGAAGATTAATGTAACCTACTTTAAACACACAAAAGTATAAATATGTTTAATTTATTTTTTTGCGTCTCCAATGTAACCCCTGCCTAATCCTAAGGCGCAGTTGCTCGCAAAAAATGGCCATTGATAATAATATAATCGAAGCCCGTATGCTGTAATTTTCGGTAAGTACTTGTAATACTATGTTGTCAGATATTAGTTATTTGAGTTATTGGTTCGAGAATACTTCGATAGGCAGTTTGTGTAATTTGGTACACAAACTGCCTATCCAGGATGAGGTGAATCATCTTGATACATGTATAGTTTCATTTGAATTTTGGAAGTTTGCTTCGTCCTGCTTACATTATGTAAACAAAAAGAAAATCAACTTTTAAATGTTTGAATGTTTTCTTTATTGATTGTTATCCAATTTTTATGTAAGCGGAAGAACAACTAGCTGGCTAATACATAATAAGATAATATAATGACCCAGGTAAGGTAAATCGTCTTAAAAATTATTCGTATCGTAAAAAAGTATAACAAATTCTTGCAATATCATCAAGTATATCAGTTGTGTTAGCAACCATAATACGAACTATAAATGGTTCAGTATGGGGTTTACCAGCCGTGTGTGAAATGTGTAAAAAAAAAACAAAAACTACCAACATTTTTCAGTAAATCAATCTACATAAGTGAATTGAGACTCTAGTCAGAGGCCTAAAGCGGGTAGGGCACTAGGAAGCGATGACCGCGTGATGCCATTTGGAAATTCGTTGACCGACGCTGACCGACATTTATTTAGAAGCTTTAGTCTTAGAAAGATAAATGGTTTATAATAAATAGTAGTTAATGGTTACTGATTAGTCGAAAGCGTGGCTCTACAACAATACCTCGTTAGTTCAAACATTAGAAATAATTAGTAAATTAATGATATTTTAAATTTTGAACGCGGTATATACACTACAACCTAAATCAATGTTCAAAGTCACAGTGTTGGAGTAAATTGCAAATTTATCGGCAGTTTTTAATATAATTCCAGAAAAATAGGCACTTTTTCCTGTAAGTATTTATTTATGTGTGTTACCGCATATTACCTGAATTTGTTCGGCAAAATTGTTTCTTTGTTTTTTTATTGTTTTTTATCGCTAGGTATTCGAACAGCAAGACACGTTCCTGCACGAGTTAGCGACACTATTTTCTAAAAAGTCGAGTATGCCTAGTCTAGAATGACAAGCACTCAAGGAGGCTTCTGGATCACACTGTAAGGTGCTTAGCGACAGATTTCGTCATGATTTGGACTCTGAGGATGGTTGCCTAGAAAATGCCATACAACCATGCTATGGTTTCCTCACGATGTTTTCCATGCTATGGTTTCCTCACGATGTTTTCCATGCTATGGTTTCCTCATGATGTTTTCCATGCTATGGTTTCCTCACGATGTTTTCCATGCTATGGTTTCCTCACGATGTTTTCCATGCTATAGTTTCCGCACGATGTTTTCCATGCTATGGTTTCCTCACGATGTTTTCCATGCTATGGTTTCCTCACGATGTTTTCCATGATATGGTTTCCGCACGATGTTTTCCATGCTATGGTTTCCTCACGATGTTTTCCATGCTATGGTTTCCTCACGATGTTTTCCATGCTATGGTTTCCTCACGATGTTTTCCATGCTATGGTTTCCTCACGATGTTTTCCATGCTATGGTTTCCTCACGATGTTTTCCATGCTATGGTTTCCTCACGATGTTTTCCATGCTATGGTTTCCTCACGATGTTTTCTCCAACTATTACTATGCATCTGTCACAGATACATTATAATATATACATGTTGTACCACACGCCTAGCTGAATGCGACGCTGTATTTAAAAATGTGGACTACCTACTCAAAGTTCATTGCACTCCAAATACATTGAACATGCATGCTATCGGTTGCCATTTTACTAGTTCGCGGAATAGGCGGTTTTTTTATGTGCTTCTTTTATCGGGTCAGACGGAGACCGAGATATATACTTAGTCAGGTCATAAGTTTTTAGTAAAAACTTTTGACTTGACTAAGTATATGCGTTTTTGAAGAAGCGTCGGTCGACCATTAACACGCTGGGTCGACGACATCCGTAACATCACAGGCAGGACATGGATGAGAGCAGCGCAAAACCGAGATGACTGGCGTACAAGAAGAGAGGCCTATGCTCAGCAGTGGGCGACTACGAGCTGATAATGATGATGATGTTTTTGGTGTGAGAGGATGTTTATGTCTATTTTTAAACCCTTGTTACCAGTATCATCAAAACTTAGCAGTACTATTTTGATTTTAGTGTTACTAGTAGGTACATTTATAGTATAAGGTTAAATTTTTTAGTGATGGATTGAGATTTTGTTGAATAAGTGGAGAACTTGGGTGACGACCACGATGTACTTGCTCAAAGCACCACTTCCAATTGATAAATTATAAGAAAAAAAATAATTAAAAAATGGAAAAAACGTTGTCTGTTGCATAAGAATCCCCCTTTTTTTCTGCTTTTAGTAACAAATACTATTGTTATAGTGCAACAGAAATACATCATGTGTGAAAATTGAACCTTCTATAACGGTTCATGATATACATTTTGTTGCCAGGTGTACAGACAGACAAAGAAGTCTTAGTATAATAAGGTCCCGGTAGTATCCTTTAGGTACGAAACGGTATAAACGACAAAAGTGGTTTTATATATTTGAAAATTAGAGTCTACGCACCGTAATATAGATTCTTATATTATAAGAATCCCCCTGTATATTCAATCCATCCCACAACCCTGTAAAAATTAGATAGTTAAGTTAGTACCTAGCCAGATTTAGATTAAAACTGAGAACGAAAGATGATGAATGAGAGAAAAAAAAAGTATGGAGAATGCAAGTACGAGCGGCATGCAAGCGAGAACTGGTATGAAAGGAATAGTGTAAAATAGGTCTCCGACATATAAATCGGTGGTAGGAGGATAAAAAAAAAATATAGATTCTTACGCTATTCTTTAATAACACTACATTCTATTATGTCCTAGCTTATATCACAGTACCGTATAACCGCTCTAAATTATTTATGGCGCTATAAATGTTATGATTTGCTAATTGTGGTTTATTTGCTCTGGCTGTAAAACTTTTTTGTAGTGATTTAAATGATTTGCATTATTGACTGTTTATTTAGTGTTTCGTCAATTTAAGCGGAATTATGGCGAGAAATATATATTTTAAACAGTTTTTAGAAAACAGTTTTTCTTTTACATAACCTTCTATAATCTTGATTGACTTAAGGCCTCCTTTGAACTAACTGAGTGCCTGAGACCAAGTTGCTTCGATTATCGCTTATTACTTTTAAAAAAAAAGCAGTTTTATAACAGGCAGTAGTTGAACCAAGTCAAAGGCCCTTATCTATATACAGTGTAAGCTCTATATAACAACACTGAGAGGACTGTGCATTTTATGGCGTTATAGAGTGTGATCGTTAAATGGAGAGATAGTATCATTGTATGGAATACAAGCTTAACCGACTAAAGCCAATTGATTTCGACGCTTTAGAGAGTTTGTCGTTAAATCGAGTGATGTTACATGGAGTTTACACTGTATCTGTAGATGCAAAATTAATTATTACTACTAAGGTTCAAGCGATATCATGCAAACGTCATTATGAGTGTGCTACGCAATGCATCGATGCACTACAATGCAGCTACGTGTCTACGCCGTAGAAGTGCTACGGAATTGCACGTGCAATTTTGTAATTTGCTACGTCGTCGTTTTAAATAATCGAAAATGAATTGGGAAGATTTATTATAAAGAGACATTTAACAAATCAATTATTCTTAATCTTGTTAAAAAACATAATTACCGTAATTTTGTAATATTTTGAACTAAATTGTATATTTTTATAGCAAAAGTTGTTTTGTTTTTTGATTCACTTATTAATGACTTATCAAAGCTTTCAATTATTTATCAATCAACTAGCTGACCCGGCAAACGTTCTTTTGCCTTAATACCACATTATAAAGAGATGAAAACAAAAAATTTCGTCAAAAAGTTAAAAAATAGTAAATAGTACTATGTTCGTAACTGTTTGCATGAATACTATTTAAATGATTGTCAAATAATAATTCTGTTAAGTTATGTATAAGTACTAATGTCTAGAGATACAATAAAGACCATTTTTTTAAGTCAGATTCAAAGTTTAATAGTAACATAGGTGGCTCGGTGCACAGGTAGTATCTAACACTTTATAACACAAGACGTGCAACGCAATAACAAAATATGTTTAACAGATGCTATTCAAATAATGATCGCGTTAATGACTCTCGTCCAAGGATTTGTTATTAAGAGCACAATACAAAATATATATGGTCTAAGAGCCCGTGAAGATCGTCCTTCACCGATCTGATAACCAGATGAGACGTATTTTTTATGAAATATTTTTTATAAACAAATATGCCTAAAATTGCTTGCCTATCGAAAAGTGCTCATGACTTTTTTTTTTTTTGCGCATGCTCGTGTATAGTCAAATGATAATTTAGCTACAATTATCAAAAATATAAATAGCATTCTAACTGTTCAGAATCGTTGTTACTCCTATGAAGCGCATCAAAATCGAATGAGTCACCTATATTGACTTACCTGTTTACACCTGCTTGCCAGGTAGTTATACACTGAAATGAGTAGGCAAGCATACCGAGGCATATTCTGTGTATTAAAAACTATCAGTGAAATAAATTTCATTTGGTTATCAAAAGTATGAAGGTGCTGAAAAAAAAATCAATAAAAGTTTATTTAATTAAAAATAGCCATGAGCTTGGGCAAGCAATTTTAGGCACATTTGTTTATAAAAAATATTTAATAAAAAATACGTCTCATCTGGTTATCAGATCGGTGAAGGACGATCTTCACGGGCTCTTCTACTAATACCTAAATATTCAAATACATCAGACAAATTATGGTCTATACTTATGCCAAGATTCGCAAAACTGAAATAAAATAGGTTCCTCCCTTTACGCTGGTTTCGACTTTTAGGTGTCAGGAATAAAAATATCTGTCAGTATGTACCTATGTATATGTATGATATCTAGTTTGGAATAATAGTCCTAGCTCGTTTAGTAAGTAAATTTTAGTTTTTTTTTTTTTTTTGTTGTTGTTATCCTCAAACAGACTTTTACATTTATGCTTGACTGAGTCAGCGAGGAGCGTGTGTGGCTCATGGAAAAACGTCTGCTTTTCAATCAGACGGCCCCTGGTTCGATCCCGGCCCTACACCAATGACTTGTTTTTCAAGTTATGTAAGGATTTGCATTCGCTTTACCGTGAAGGAAAACATCGTGAGGAAACCGACACGTTTGAGGACTACAATTAATGAAGACGTGAGTCATCCGCCAACCCGTACTTGGCCGGCGTGGTGGATTACGGCCTATACTATCTCTCTCCTCGTGAGAGACGGCCCCGAGCCCCAGCAGTGGACTGCTTAGAGGGAGCAAGGCTAATTGTATTCGAATCTATAATATTGGTATTAACATTTTTAATATTGGTATTTTTTTTATTTTATATCACTGTCCTTCCTCTGGTTGCCTGGAAGAGATCGCTTTTAGCGATAAGGCCGCATTTTTCAGCACTAGTTATAAGTTCCTTCTATGTAGAATTTAATGTAATTAATGGGAAATAAAGAATTTATCTATCTATCTAATATTTGGTGAGGATTTTTGAGTCGAAGAAGCCCAAATAATGTTTATAACAAAGGTTTATAACTACCACACAGAGAGTAGTGAGAAATAACACATCTTATCACTTCAGAACTTATCAGTTTCAGACCTTGACCTATTTTTGGAGATGCCCTCCTATTCTGTCGAACCTTGTGAACGATGCGTGTTATCGTTGTAACTGACACCCAATTACATATTGTGTATCTATTGCATTATATTTTACTGCTAGTAAAATAAACACACATTTTTCTGTTTTTTTTTTTATTTCGTCAAAATTACTCTAATAATGAGAACCCAAATGAATCGTCAATCGTTTTATTTAAAACAATCATGTCAATTGCATAGTCAATTTAAAATGTCACTGTCAATGTCAATTATAAAAGTAAGAGTGTCAGTTTACGTGAATGTGTACGTAAACACGTGTTGTGTGTACGCGTGTTTGTGTGTCTGTGTGTATGTTTGTGTCTTCTCTACACTCAAACGGCTGGAGTTAGTGGAGTGAAATGGAGCTTAGACTCTGGATAAGGACATATGGCTATTTTTCATGCGGGCAACACCGCGGGTAACCAGTAGCATCATAATTCATAAGATGCACATAAAAAACGTCACTAGCTCATTTTAGATTAGAATAAAACAGCAGAGAAATGGTTTTATTCATTTTTACAACTACACCTTGTAAAAAGAAATAAAACCAATCATTTGAGTTTAATCGTACATTCTGTTTTTTTTACATAATTTATCCTACTTAGATGAAAATAGAAATAATTTACCCAATAAATTATTGTTAAATTAATATAATATTACTTTAACCAAAACTACCAATTACGTAAAGTTTCTAAGAATGTGTCCACTAGCACATTTCTTAATGTCTCTATTAAGTCGAGTACATTTTGTTCATGTGTTCAATTTTTAGCACTAAACACCTTGGATTTCGCTATCACTTTAGATACTACACTAACATAAACATAACACTTGCATCACTAAACAGTAAGTTTACACATTGAAGAGACCTAACTCCCACAAACACAGGGTATCCTACTGTGGGAGCTAAGGCACCCAAGTGCTAAAACCGCATTCCATATCAGATATTGTGTTAGATTATCATTTCTGGCTAATATTATCTAGTTATTAATATGTTAATTAGTTAAGCACAATCGAATGCACTAATAAATTTATTTATTTATTATTTATTTTTCGTTCTTTTTAGTTTTCTTATGTCATATGTATTGTCAAGGAGCTGGATAGCCTCGACATTCACACGGTGGTAAAGTCTTAGTTCGTGAGCTTTCTGAATTCTACATATAAGATATTTATTTTTATGCGAGATGTTGAACCATTATTTGAAAAAACAAAAGACACGTGCCATAATTTTAGCTGGCAAAAAAATTGGCGACTTTCCCGAGTCGAATAGATGCCCAACTTGGTATTCTTATCTACAGAATTAGGAACGAAATAACCAATTTGTACGTGCATGTGGTGAAAAGTGGTACCGAAAAGCAATCAAATACATTTGTTGATATATTTTGCGACTAGCGCCGCAAATATACGCAAATTATAAGTTTGTCAAACATGTTGCTGGGGAAGTAATTGACCCTACCCATTTAAAGATAATGGATTGTTTTGATGTTTGTATACGGGTTTGTAAATTACATCAAGTTTTTGAAAAACTTAAGTAACATATACCTACTAGACATGTGTAATTATGTACGCATTATAAACATTTAATTTCTAACTTTTACTGGATCTTGAGACGTAAATAAACATAAATTGACACTTATTCATTCAATTAAGTCTCTTCACAGTACAGGTTATACTTAACAAAATGGTCTTATAAATCATCACAAATTGTTATAGTAGGCATCTAATCATGGAAAAGTGTCATCATTTTATGATCACACTTACCCAAACAATCGATAAATTTAGTCTTTTACATCTCAGTATAACTTTTGAAAGATCAGTCGTTATTTAATAATAAGACAAGCATGCTGTATAGAAAAATGTCTCTGCTCGTCCCTACAACCAAGTCATCGGCAAGGCATTATGATGTTACCGGTCCAAAACCAGTTCCACCTGGCCTTGGACCCGCGAAGTTTCCGCAGTGGCCCCAAAAGCTGGCGTGATCTATGAATATACAACCTCCTTGTGCCTTTTTGGTCTTTTCTAGATACCGAGAAGGTGGGTATACGCAACGGGACTGGAACTTCAAATGTCGTTTCCAAGAATTTGAAAATGGAATAAGTTTGTGATTTATTTTTCATTGCTCATATTTTGTTTTTATTCAACTGTGATATTATGTTTGATGTGTGAAACCAAATAAAAAGTACTAAGTAATAACTATATAACAAAAGTACAATGTCAACATGAAATTCTTTTCCATAAAAATAAACCAACATAAAAAGTTGAATTACAGCAGCTGCGTAACTATTACAATATTAAAGACTGTAAAATGTACGATCATGTATTTGTAATAATAATATAATAAGTATGTATATCTAGCTATAGGGAAATACGAATGCCTATGTGGTTTTTACACAGCTATTCTATATTCCACAGTATTACCACAACAGGAAGAATATAGTATCAGAAACTTCAGTATTGTTTTAGTTTAAAAAAATATCAATCCTAATCAAATCAAATCCGATAATCCAATTAAACATAAAGAGCATAAGTCGGTATTATTTTTACATACCTACTTTAGTTAAAATGATATTTATGATATTTTTTTTTTATTTTAGTCGGGAAAAAATTTCATAGTAAGTATATCTAGGTACTAATTGCTATCTCATACAATTGCATGGAAACAATCGTTCCAAACTAAAAATTCTTCATCAAAAGGTAGACAAAACAAACAAACAGAAACCTTGAAAAATCTAAAATCACACTTCCTACTCGATTTTTTCTATTATCATTTAAACTTTGTAGTTATTTATGAATAAATTTATACTTCTGCATAATAATTGGGCACAATACATTAAGCCCAATAAAACAATGCCGTTGGCTCAATTTGTGGATGGCATTGAAGCCACGCCCTTGCCCTTTGCCTTGGGGGCCGACAGCAATCGTTGTTCGCCCACTAAAATAAAAATAAAAATATTTATGTACACGGAAATGTCTCTGTCTACACTGTACCAGTAATACACGACTACAGGTTTTCTGAACTTTACAGACTGCTTCTAAGACAGGTGGCTGTCGAATAGAAAACTTGCCAAATGACCGGACAATTTGGAGAGCGGCCAATGTAGAAAAAAATATCGAAATTATAAAACAAAAGCGATGCAGCTGAAGTGCGTATAAATTGAACGTTCGAAGCCATTATCTACGCACGGCGACCTTCGGGAGGTTTTCAGTTATTTAAATTTAGGTACTCAATCAGAACTAATTGCTAATATCCGTAAAATGTGTGGAGCTCATTTTTGTAGCTCGTTTTGCTAATTTGTTTAATATTTTGACGCATTCTTATCGTGAGATCGAGGCGATCATCGCTGTCGCTTTGCGCTAAATGGCAATATAATAGATTCAAATTCATAGAGGAGCGTGCTTGCCGCGTTCGAATTAGGCCGACCGTGCCCCCTAGAGTGCCCCGCGCATAGCAGTCTATTATCAAGAGAGGTATATTCGAAACGCATCTCGCATGTACTATACAGTTAGCAAAACCAACGACACGTAATGCCATCTCTTGGAGTTTTCCGGCAACTTTAAAAATGTAGATTTGAAGCACTTGGATTTAGGATAATTTTTTGTGCGTGACCAAGCGCGTTGTTGCCACCGCGGAAATATTCAAATGCACGATGAAGGCCGTTTTAACCATATATAGTTGCTTTTTATTATAATTTAAGAAATACATAATTCTAATTTTAGTTGTTTGTTATTCATGCTGTAGTGTTAAGTCTTAATTTTGTTCTGCATATACAAGGACATCTTCTACTACTAAATGGCTATTACTATTTATTTTTATTTATTTATTGGTCTTATTATTAGGTAGTAAGAAAAAGTACATAAAATAAGTTAATTTGGTATTATATAGGTAAGTATCTAGATCTGAGCTCCATAAGTGTGTGAAAAGTTAGTTCCATACATACATAATTGCAATGACATTGATTAAATCTTAATTACTTAATCGTTATAAATTGTAAAGGGTTTCTATTATTTCATAAAATAACTTATAGGACTTCTAAAACAACCTTAATATTTATAACTACTAAGTTTGGTACCAATCAGAAAGTCATTAAAAAAATCTTCTTCTGAAAATCTATAATTCTTTTTTGTATAAGTTTTTTACATATTGACTTAAAAAAAACAAATTTACGTCTATCTGAAATAATATTAAGAATGAGCCTACACTTTAAAAGCAACAGTTATAGCGCCATCTATCTAACCTCATGCGTAATGCAATGCAGTTTGTTCTATAGCAAATATTTATGGTTCATGCAAATGTGTTCCAAAATTGGACGCGCGGCGCCTTGGAGCCCTAGAGGAAACAATAAACACTGTATTAGCAGGATAACAAATCATGAGACGCTTGCCTAGGGAATAGAAATGGTAAGAAATGAGCCGAACAGTGATATCTATTGTCACGTATTTTTATATTTATGTTGTTCGCATCCGGGAGCTTTCCGTAAAAGTTTTATGTAGTTATGTATAAATACTAGGTTTTATCTATTTCAGTATTTGGCGATGTTCGATGTTCGTGTTCTACGTGAAATGCCAAAAAATACAACTAATAACTTTAGCAATTTCTATCATGTATATCAATATCATCCAAAAAAACTAAAATTATTATTACAAGTTGCGCGCGTGATACTTCGAGGCGTGGTAGCAGCTTTTCAAAACTGATGAGTGATGAAATAGAATAGACCTAAAGGTGACTGGTGATACATACTGCATGATAAAATGAAATCATTTTTACTTACCATTATATGAATCTCTTCCAATTTTAAACACTTGATTTTTAGGTCATTATAAAATTGTAAATATGTATCTGTAACATCCACTAAAATGTCTTCTGTATAAAAAATTACCAACACTTGTCGCACAATATAAGTTAAATATTTTATATACTATAACAGTTTATGTTAATTTCTACCCTCTAATTTTATATCAAAGTGTCCAGGTTTGTATGCAATTTATACCATACAACATCATAAAAATAATAATATTATTTTTAGAGCTTGCTACACCAATAGTTTATTTTTTAATTTGACATTGACAGTGACAGCTAATTTAAATTCGAGTGACGTTTCTTGATCGAACACCTTGCGACTGCGAGATTGGAAAAAAGCAATTTTGTTGCGTATTTCGATTTGTTCTTACAAAATGAATTCCGTGGTGAGGGCCGGGCACCTGGCGCCTTATTTCAAAGCGTCCTCCACAGTAGTCGCCAACGGGCTGAAGCCCGCCGTAGTGGTTCACACGCCTGCAGACAAGTTGGTGTCCCAGCCCCTTCCCAAAACCTCCACTGTTCATTCTTTACATGGATCCTTGCCTATTCAGGGGCTCAAAGCCACTACAGGTGTTGGTGGTAAGTTTGCCTCGGTCATTAATGTTGTTGGAAAAGTTCTAATTTCGATAGTTATGAAGAAAATGTCTATTACATAACATGCCCTGTCAATTTGCCTTCCAGTGCCAACCCAAGTGCGATTTGCGCATACGGACATCTCCGTCCCTGATTTCTCTGCGTACCGTCGTAAGGAGACGCAGGATCCTACTGCCAAGTCTGCGGAAAGTGCTGATGGACGCCAATCTTTCACGTACCTAATTGCTGGAGGTTAGTTTTTACGTGCAGATAAATGTAGTGATTTCCATGTTACAATTATTTTCTTGGCATTCATCGGAGAAGAATTAATATCACTTACAGTAGTAGTTGTTAACAAAACAAACTATTCCTTTGTTATTCTGTAACCAAGATACACAACCTATGCTATGAAATGTACCCATATAACTTGGTTTCAATGACATCACAGGCTATCATAGGAAACAATATTTTATTTGCTTTACTACAAATTGTCTCTTCATCTAAAATAAGGCATTTTTAAGTATAAACATGATTTGACAACTAGCGTGTTTTGCATGTAACTGAATCTCTTTAATTCTTGTAAAAAAAAGCCTATATAAGAATAATGTTTGTAGAACCGGCTATCACTTACATTTGTTTTGTTGGTATTAGCCCAACATGTTTCAGCACAATCAGTGTGCCATTGTCAAGGGCCAGGGATACAGCCAATGTATGCTTGCAATGATAGCTGTGCCTATATTAGATATAAATGTATAAAACTTGAATAAAAGTTTTAAAATAGACAAGATTAGACTATTCATCTGATAGTCTGTGACATACTTATCTAATTGGACTATAACTCACCTTTGTTTTCAATACCAGATTATAGTTTTTTTTTTCAAGACGTTTTTCAATGCCATTTTCTTTACTTAACCCAATTTGGTTTCAGATCACAGTGGTTTTAGAGTAAATATTTCTAATTTTCTTCAGCAGATAATGTTTATTAGGCCATATCTTGTCCTTAAAAAACCTAGCTTTAAAAACCGGCTTGATAGCTGGTTGCAGAAAACAAAAAAATATCTTGCTAACCTGTGATCAGTGCACTAGTGAACTTTAAACATTGACATTGAACAGTGGACATTATGTGAACTGTTAAAAAATAAATTTCAACTCAGTGTGATGTCGGCACATCAGCATAATGCTGCTCGCCTATAAATCAAATAAATAAATTAATTAATTAATTTTAATTTATTTACTCTTTTTAATTGTCTTTTTCTTAACAATGATTAAGCACATTTTTAATGAACATGTACTGTATAACCGATAGTTTGTTTGGATTCATAATCCACTAGAATTTTGAATGATTTTTATTTTACTGGTCTATAAATAAGATTACTCTTATTCATAGACCATATAATTCATAGATAAATTGTATTTAAAAAAAATATATGTTCATGCTATTGTGTCATCCAATTTTAAGCATCATTGTTATTGTTACAGTAGAAACTCGATTAACTGGACTAATTGTTTTTGTTAGGCATTTGGATAACTGAAAATACGGAAAATTTTACGTCACAATATCTGAGCTTTTCTGATTGATCCACACTTTTTGGTATTAGTTTACCACATTATTGTAATAGTTAACATTTTATAAACACCTTTCCACCAAACCTTAATGGTCAATTTCCAGCGGGCAGCGTCGCGGGCGCTTACGCCGCCAAATCCGTAGTGAGCCAGTTTGTGTCGTCGATGGCCGCAGCAGCCGACGTCTTGGCCCTGGCTAAGATTGAGATCAAGCTGTCAGACATCCCCGAGGGCAAATCTGTCACCTTCAAGTGGCGCGGAAAGCCCCTGTTCATCCGTCACAGGTAAGGGTTATGTATTTCTACTTCTACTGTAGGGTTCCACACCCAAAGTGTATGGATGACAAGTTAAATTGTATGTCCCACCTGTTATGTGTTACGTTGATACATTGATATGCGGGCTACTTCCCACAACTTGAACTGGCTTCCCCTAGGGCCCAACTGGTGGTTGCTAATCCAGCCAGCCGATCTTGCTGAAGAAGGCCAGCAGCTGATCCCAGCTGTTAGTCTTAGTACAAGCAGTCATTAAGCCAAGTCATAGGCCTTCGGGCGGCTTTAAAACTCGACACTTAGCTCATATGAAGAATAATAAGAAGACCCAAAATATCAATGAGACCAAAGTTTTTCTGTCTGTATCTTTTGAACCTTGACTGTAAAGAATACTAAATACCAAATGAAATATACATTTATTCCTTAAATACATATTTTACCTAAATACTTAAATTACCTTAAACATTTATTTTATACAGTAAATTTATTCTGATTTTATACAATAAATGTGTTTTTTACATACTTACAATGGTATACAAAGCATCCATATGTGAGATGTGACTCACTTGACTTGGACGGTTATTATTACTTTTTATCATAAGGAGTTCCAAGACTATCCAATCACTTGCCATCCATTATCCAGTGTCTTGCTGGTCTACTTATTAGTGTGAAGTGTGAAAATATTTACTTTCATATTACAAAAATTTGATAATAATGACGAAGTCTATACTTTAGCATCATCAATGATACGTAACAAATTTACAAGATTAAGCTATTAATAGAAGTAAATGCGAATTACATTAGTTGTGTATTAAACTTATTTTTTCTTGTTATAAGTACCCAAAACATATTGTCCTGAATGAGAATTCTTATAATATAGTATTAAAATTAGTAATAATCTTTCTAAATCCTTCTAAAATCCATTTAACAAAGTTCATATTGGCCATAACCTACATTATTATGAGTATTTGCATACTATTTTATTATAAAATTTTTCCTTTCCCATATTATTAATTACCTAATTTTACGAACTGGCTGTTGGTCTAATTGTATTAAAAAAATGGTTGCCTGTAAAGTCGGTTTTACGGGCGAAGATTTTACGTGACAACGTCTGCCGCGTGCTGAGCGCGCGGCAGACCGATCATAGTTGAGAGGGAGAGAGACGCAAGTCATTCGGCGGGCCTCTCTCTCGTTTGGTGACTCATCGTAACGTTACCGGGCGTTACACTTTTTCATAAGTGACTCCCAGCCGCAACCTAATTTAAGACGTTGTCACGTCAAAACCTTAATTTAGAAAGCCTTAAATAATTAACATTAGCTAGTTTACCTTAATCATTCCAATATATGAGTAACTGGAAAAATTGGCTATGCTAACCACACAATAATCCGTGATCTGTGACTTGCCTTTCATGTTATTTATGGTCAATAAAGTTCTGCATTAATAAAGCTAAATCATCTGAATTTTGTACTTTATGACTACTGTTTTATTTTTTTACAATTATTGACCTTGCACTTGATTTCATTGATATTGATTCACCTTGATAGTCCTACCATCAGGTGAATTAACCTGATGGTTATTGAGATCTAAGGTGGAGCGCGCTTACCCAGAATAAACCGGTTCACTAATGAATTGAAAACCGCTAGATTAAAATGATTGGAAAACAGGGCGTTTGGCAAATAATTCCACACCTTGGCGGTTCGCACTATGAAGGTGAAGGCAAACCGCTTAGTACGCGACTTTGGCACCTCCACGGTATAACGATGCCGCCTTGGCGTTTCCCTACTCGTCCGTTGGTGGAATTTGACTTTTAGAACATTCGTTGCAAATAAAACAGAGTTTGACAAAAACATTATAATATATAGTTAAGGATATCTGATATTTTGGGTAACAAAATACGAGCTTATGTTACTCAGGGATAATGTAGCTTCTCAATGGTGAAAGTATTTTTATAAACGGTCCAATAGTTTTGGAGCCTATTCGCGTCAAACAAACAAACAAAAAATCAAACTTTTCCTCTTTTTTAAATCAGTATAGATCTTTACAATATTTCGTAGAACAAAATTACCGCAGCGTGGCCTACGCGGCGGTTACATAATTTACTTATGATCCAGTCCAATGCTTATTAAAACCTTTTTTTATTTACATTACAGGACAGGCGCCGAAATCAGCACCGAGAAGGCCGTACCCGTGGAGTCCCTGCGCGACCCGGAACACGACGACGTACGCACCAAGAACCCTGAGTGGCTGGTCGTCATCGGAGTCTGCACCCACTTGGGCTGCGTCCCGGTAGCCAACGCCGGCGACTTCGGCGGCTACTACTGCCCGTGCCACGGCTCCCACTACGACGCCTCTGGACGCATCAGGAAAGGCCCCGCCCCGCTAAACCTCGAGGTACCCCCCCACGATTTCGTCAGCGACAACATGCTCGTCGTAGGTTGATTAATTAATTAATTTAAGTGTAATTATTTTCCACCATAGATGAAACAATAAATGTGATTGTTCTTATTTATTTTATGTATTTTGAATTATTTATTGACGCCCCTTCAATGTGTAGTACTTGACAGTATTTATTTATTGTTGGATAGAATAAACTCATGTGATATATCAGTATGTCAGTTTTATTGTGGTTTAGAATTTATTATGTAGAAGTAAAATATGTATGCTATTTTTCTCATAATAGATTTTTTGACTAAACAAATGAGCAATGCCAAATAACCGCTGAAATACAATCCCTGGTGGTGGATAGGGTGACCATAATGATCTTAACTTTATGACCTATATTTAAGGGAAACAAAAACAAAAGAACGATTTATAATTATTTTTAATTGTCGTTATTATTTTCCTTTTTATACGCATTTAGACATATATAATCTACGTAACATCTAATATAGACTACTAAAAATTTACACACATTTACAAAAAATAACTGGGATATCAAGAAAAAGTATGATTATATTAAATCAATTAAATAAATTGAATTCTTTACATGAACTATTAAATAATGCAATAATTATTATGCTTAAACTGCAAAACCAAATTATTTAGGCCTGATTTCGATTCATAAATACAACACAATACAATAGGCAAAAGAAACAAATTAAAGTAACATATATATTAAAGTAATAAACCCCAGTTTCAAGATAAGATTTAGTAGACATTTGAAAGAAGTACAGCTAATTCAGTAACCGATTTAAAGATGACACTAAATGTATATTTACAATGAATGTGGTTACATATTTGGCAAAATAATTTAGTTTTATTATAAATCTAAGACGATAATAGTTAAAACCTAAATTTCAAAATTTACGTAATGGTCTGTAGCCGCCAACAGTAATAAATTTTAGTAGATCAATAAATATATTATTATAATAAAATAATATACCCATGTTGGAGTTGGTTGAATTCTGTGATTCATAAGCAGATACGACAGACCAAAACACAAAAACGGTATAATTACTAAAGTATAAAATCGGCTGCACACTTTTTTATTCTTACACATTGCTTTAAAGAAAAAATCAATAATGTTTAGTTCATATAAATGAATATATAATGAAAGTTTGTAAGTACATAGCCGGTTTTAAGAATATTTTAATAGTAAGCACATTAATAGACATTCTACCATAAGTTATTTAACGGTAGTTTAAGAAAATATAAATATGCATATCTATGATTTAATGTGATTTTCAACTTAATTTAATAATTATTTTGTTCATAAAAAATTCTTATTTATATTGAATTTTAACTCGATTCCTTATTGTGGAAATTTCATGCAGCTTTTTTTTCATATTTTTGTTGTCATTAATAAAATTGTGTTTTTTTTCTTATAATTATGGCACAGATAACGTAGAATCGCGGTGGCGCTTTATGTCAGTATGGAAAATCGTTTAATTTCTAACACAGGGTCTACACGATACAAGATGTTTGGATTAAAACTATGAGTGTTGGAAAATAATAACGTAACATTCCATGAGTAGTCGAAAAAATATTCTAGTAGTCTGTGGTCCAAATCAAATTGTATCGTGTACTTCTGCCGTTAGTAGCAGTTTATTGTTTTTGAGAATACATTTTGAGGTCTGAGAGGTTTGCATGCAAGATAACGAATTTATACATTTATAATAATGCTCTTCAATATGGAAACAATTTTTATAGTTTTCTAATTACATATTAACACTTACAGCACATTTTTGAACACCGATCACTCTACACTCAATATAATATCCGATATTTTATTATGAGTCTGAAAAATATACATATTATATATCATTCTAATTCTTTATATAGCTTGTGAGAAAATATGATTTATGAACATTACAATTTGACTAATTTATAATACAAAATGAGTATCTAATTATAACATACATGAGTAGTGCTAGGTAAATATACTTTACGTTGAGAAAATCGAGTCGCTTTTTGATCAAAATAAGTTTTATATTCGAAAATGTTTATTACGTAATTACTAAAAGCAAAAACACCACATGCGTTTAAAATAAGCATTGTTATGCTTATATTTAATGCAAAGGTGACTCGATTTTTTTACAATATCGGTGTATATGAATAATTTTGTGCGACAAGAATAAAAAGTGTGTTAGTCTGTCAAAAAGTCATTAGAGTATTGTCAAATGTTCATTTTGTCTCGTTTAAAACTTAAATTATGGTCCTCCTACACTTTGCTTCGACTCTACACAACCTCGGAAGCTCTTGACTTGTTATTATTTTTTCAAAATACCTTATATTTTCTAGTAAATATAGAATATCGACTAAATATATACAGTGACAAATTTAGTAGGATTAAATATATATTTGTAAAATCACGGAATATACTTATATGTTATCAATTAAAATAATACCAGAAAAATGTCAAAGGAAAAAAATTACGGCATGTTAATACATAATAATGTAATTGGTTTATCAATAAGATATACCAAAACATGGTTGGTAAATGATGTCTAAAAGTCGAGATTTTATTCAAATGTTTTGGAACACAACCAATACAACAGTCGACTAGGTGATCGATATCAAAATAAATCAATTAAATAAATTATCATATAAGTTAAAAAATGAAAAAACTAAAGATTTTTACAATGCGGTAAATATTGAAATCACATATGAAACTGATTTATTACAAACATTTAACAATCACAACAGCAAAATACATTAAAGAATGTAAGTAATTAATTTAAAATTTGCCAATACGGGCTAGATCTATGTCTTAATTAGTATTTTTATTAAATTTTTCATAAAATTACCGACACTTTAAATGTATTATCAACCTTATGGTTATAGAAATAAGTTCCATTATGGTTGTGTAGATGTCACTTAGGCTCGAAACGATTTAATTGAGCTAGACTTAATTTAAAACACCGAGACCTATTTCTGCAGATATGGCGTTAAGAACCTCAACCAAGCATTCTTGATCCACTAGCAAGTAGATAATTTTAGCTATGTAAAGTATCAAGATTAAGTGCAGTCGGTGGTATAAGTTTTATATACAAAGGAGTCAGTTTGTGTTAAGTCTGCTTAGTCACTAGAGGATCAAGAATTTATATCGCACTTACTGTCGGTGGTAAAGCCACAGGGTGAGTTTTCTTATTTACAAGATCTACCTTCAAGCTATGTAGTTAAAACCAGTTTAAAAAGATTTGCAATCAACCTAGAACGGCAGCCATTTTGGAAAGTTACTGGAAATTTTGGGAAAACTCCTGACACAAAAGAAACCTTTTGCTTTCTTTCAATTTCATGTCAGAGAGTCCTCTTTAGTGGTAAGAAAACTCTAGACACCAGCTTAGCCACTGAGATTACACCCAAGATGGGTGGTGGTGAATTCATGATTGGTCTTCATCACCGACCCAAACCCCCACTCTTTATAAGCTGTAGAATGCCTTCCAGATTCTAAACTAGCCGTTATCGAGGTCAAAGAACTGGTTTTCTGATTACAAGCATCTGTTCAGCAGTCAGCAGTGTACACCGGAGTGAGGTCGAGGGTAAGATGTCTTAAAGCTCGGTCTCTTGAAGCTGATCTTGAAGCGCGCGAAGACTTGATGATTTGGAGTACCATGGCCTTGCAGTCGTGGCAGACCGCCATTTGGACGCCGAGGAGTCGCTCCGCTGCGCCCGCGTTTGTCGTGGACCGGTAGTACCGTGCCCTAGAACAAATGAAGGTGACTTATATGTGTTAGGTTTGGTACTAAAAATCTGGCATGGTCTTGACTACTGAAACCTGAAAAGTTATAGACAGGGTTAAGAAACCTTAAACATGTTTATATACCTCTATGGATAATATTGAAAATTATTTTTAGAACCACGCAAAAGTTCGTCTCCCGTTTTATAGAGAGCATATTTACGTCCGTGCGACTTGTCTTGGAGACCTTAACAGCCTAGGTCACGTGTATGGAGCGACGGCGATCTTCCCTTATTTAGCTAAGGCACAGATATAATGTATGGGAATGGGCATGGTTTGTATCTTGTGTCGATGCTTAGCGCGTAACAGAACGAGCGTTGTGATTGGCTGTGGGCGGTGACGCAACACATGAAAATATGCTAGGTACCTGCTTTCAAGCGTAGAGGGAGTGTGCTTGACACATCCAACGATCATGATTTGTAATTATAATATATCACCGACATAGAGCCACCAATATAGACTGATTTTTCAGATTTGGCAGACTCTATCAAGTGGGCAGGTGTGGCGAGCCTGTCCTTCCACCTAGTGCCGCACTCATGCAATGCTCTCTGCGGTAATCCCCTCAGGATTAGTCCTTACGATCATACAATTATTACATTATGCTGAGTTGAGGCTGTGTTGTGACAAACTAAAGTTTATTTAATGTATTTGTGTGTACTATTTTAATTACTCGTATTCTATTTTGTCGTGTGAAGCTCATGGTCTAAGATCCGAGCCTACATCGACCTCCACCGACGTGATAATTGAATAAAATTAATTTCGTAATAAATTTAGCATCTTAGAAAATAAATTAAAAATGGGTTGCCTTAAAAAAAATCCTAGACAGAAGAAATTAATTTTATTTAATTATCACGTCGGTGAAGGTCGATGTAGGCTCGGATCTTCTACTATCAATTTGTCTCAATAAATAATTTTCTTTCTTTCACTTTTGGAATAGTAGGATGCTATGTATGGTGAGGATTCCTAGCTCGGAGAAATGTTAGCGTACCTGCGTTCAAGCGTAGTGGGAGGCGTGTGCGTGATGGCGTGCGGCGTGTCTATGGAGCGGGACATGGCCGCAGCGGGCGCCACGGACAGGGGCTCCGCGAACCCGAGCGCTGAGCCGCCGCGCGAGCCCGGCGCGCTGTGAGCCGCCAGGGACTGGTGCCGCCGCGACGAGCTGGGGCTGCTGGGTGCGCTGCCCACGCTGTTCTCCACCATACTCTGCAAAGTACACGCGCGTCAACCTAGCGGCCTACCCCAAACGCTCCGCGCGGCAAGACCGCTCCACTCGGCACCCGCTGCACCTCGCCAGCTTGCCGCGTACTCTACACAAGTCCGACAAGCTAACACACATCATGGGCCCGGCGGTGTACAATAAGCTGCCCAATGACGTTACTGCAGCCGCCAGTCTGCACGCTTACAAAATGAAATTGAAACGGTGGCTCATTAATCGAGCGTTTTATTCATTTGACGAATTTATACCTAGTTTTTAAATAATTTATTGACATTAATTGTATCCTACGAATTGACATTTTCACTATATTATTTTATTATTTAATAATTATTATTATTAAAAATAAGTTGCCATATTTATGTACTTATAGTGCACTACTCGTATTATAATATTTCTGACATGTAATAATTGTTATTATGAATAAATGAACTCTGAAGTATATATTTTTAGGGAGTTTCTTTAGGCGGTCTGAAAGATATTTTTTCAATAATTTAAACTGCCGGTGACGGTAAAACTGTACATTCAAGATTTTTGCCTTAATTTACATATATGTACAGTGTAAACTCCATGTAACGGCACTCGATTTAACGACAAACTCTCTAAAGCGTCCTCCATACAATGATATATTCTTTCCATTTAACGACCTCTCTCTGTAACGCCATATACCAATAAATTAATAAATACATACCAAGACAGACCAACAGACCGATGGTCAATATTTGTTGTCTTTATTCATCAAATATATCTACTAAAAACTGCAAGTATTTAACTCAAATCAAAGAAGTTTTTCTCTCAATCCACATAAAGTGAAATTATTTTTGTCAATAAAGTTTTTATTTGTTTATCTATCAAACCCTGAAATTAAGGGTTTGATGATTCATTCATACGTGATATGATGATTCGATTCACTAGCACAAAAATAGAAGTATTTTTTCAACATCATACTAACATGGTATAAAGCAACACGACTACGTTAACGAGTTGTGTAACCTCTAAATTTTGAAGATACATTGACTAAGTCACCCTTAATACTTTAGACGGTCGCTTATAATAAGTAAGGTGAAGTGTGTGGAATGAGGACATAAGTGAGAAAGGAGCAGCTGTAGAGATGACGGCTGATAGAGGCGAATGGAAGAAGGAATTAGTTGTGCAGATCCCAAGATAAGGCAAGGAAGAAGAAGAAGAATGTTCATTATAGCGTGTCGTACCGTGTGGTCAGGTCCGACGAGTCGCGACATGAGGCTTCGAGGGAAGGAGGAATGTGCCTCGTCTTCCGGCGAAGGCAGGAGTGATGGACTGAGCAACACAACGGGCACATGCGCGAAATGCTCGGTTGGTATCCGCATCTGTGGAAAAAGGGTCAGAATCTCTTTATTTTTTCTATATATTCTTTTTATAAAACATTGTAAACTCTTCAAGTAAGGCATCTTAATATTTCCGCGTAGAAAACGGTCACACTTACTTATTATTAAAAGTTGGAATGAGTCCAACAGTTTCGGTGCTTTCCGAGCACCATCTTCAGAGGCAAGTGGTCGCCCGTAAACACCGAAACTGTTGGGCTCATTCCAACTTTTAATAATTAGTAAGTGTGACCGTTTTCTACGCGAAAAAAATATTGTTTTTATGTTCAGCTTACTTGTAACTAATGCAAACCGTTAGTACGTAATTAAAAACGAAGAATTAGAATTTCGGGTAAAATCAGCCATTGCAAATATGTAGGTCTTTTGTACCAAATGTATGGAGCAGCAATTTTTTTCGTGAATTTCCAAAAGTTCCGGAAATATCGTTTAAATTTGTATTGTAGCCACCTTTATAAGGATTATCGCATAGAAAATCTTAAGTTACCCCACTAAAATGTTTTGATCTGTATCGGGGATACCATAAATATACAACACACATGCATAAATAATATTAAATAACAACGAAACTCGAAACAGCCATTACGATTCACCATTCTGAGTTTTTTCTCGCTGCCGGAATCGAACTCCTAGGGGTTCGATTAGTGAGCCTCTAGAGCTTTGCCGTCTTGTTCACAGTCCATCACAGGGAGGCAGTTACAATATAGGTACCGTAAGAATAGTTTGGAACTCACCTTTGAACAACACTTTTGACAGACAGTCTTTTTACACAGTTTGCATTTCTGCCCCCAAGGACCAAAAATGCCGAATCTTGTTTTCAAACATAAGAAGCAAACCTGGAAAGAAAAACCATTTTATAATTTAAATTTTGCTTTATAATTTCAAACAGTTCGAATACTTTAGGCGGATGTCTTTTAAGGTCGATTATATACTTTGTTGGTTCTAAGTGGCCACTCCTCTAATGTCAACAATTAAAGCCCTAAATACCTGGAGCTATAGAAACTATAATTATCAAATTTCTACTGAATGCGAAAGTTTATGGGTACCAAAATCTACACATATGACGGATATGTATTGATTTTTGGTATTATTTTACGTTCCAACGGCAACGCTAGGCAAGCGTGTTAACATCTTAGACCACAGGCAAGATTAACATCAGGCTAGTTGTGGTCAAACGTAAGCCTATTCATCAATAAAAAAAACCGAATAAGATGAAAATGGGATAGTTTAAATCTTGTATTAGCACATATACACATGTTTCTCATGGCTATAGCATCGCAGGGTAGAACCAGTGTATAAATCTTACCCTTCTCTTCTCAACGTCTTCTTTAACCCTGCCTTCAACTGGCAGGACCTCCAGCTCGGCCTTTGTCAGCACCGACCTGATGTGGACGATCTCATCCAGGGTCAGGGAGAGTCTGTCGTCGCACATTATCGCATCTTGCCACTGTTTCTGAAACGAATGGAACTGTCAGTGTTTTGGAGACTGTTAATGACGAGGTACTGACCAGAGTGATATAAGTGACGTTTTTACCAATAATGAGTTTGTTACTCAATGGGTTTGCCAGAAAATCGAGAAGAAGTCGGACTCGCGCATGAAGGGTTTCGCACTGTTATTAAAAACACACGACATAAATAGCTTTTTATATAGGAGCTCCCTCAAATATGTATTTTTTTAAGGTATTATGCTGTTTATTATCTTCAAATGTTTTTTTTGAAAATAATAATACTCTGAAAACGAAACAACATAATTTTCAGGCCACTGGTCTTGGTGCCCAACATACTTTTTATCACTCTGGTCGTCAAATGTTGATATCTCTATGGCGCTAGCTAATATACTGGTAATAAACACTAGTGGAAGGTAATTAAGGCACTTTGGTAGCAAAATAGCATATTTTGAGAAATCCTATAAAACCCTGCGTAAATGATAGGGCTACGATTTTTTCAGTTACACTGAATTAAAACTAATAAAGCTTTATTTCAGTGTTGAGAATCATTTGAGTTCCAAAACACGGTTACTTAAAATTCACTCGAAACTATTATTATGTAAAATATAGCCATTTAAGAATTTAAAAATCCTACTTTTTTGTGAGCAATGGCGTTATCTGGAATCGTTATTACTTATAATTTCCATATTATTGATTTGAATTTATTTCGTGATAAATCTACTACCGTGCCGAGACGCTTCGCTCAAATAATATACGGCGGGGCTGAATTGGCGCCTTAATTAACTTCTTCCATTATATTTTACCAAACGTATTTTTTCCATTTTCCATCTTTTTTAGATGACGCAGTCAGCTAGGTTAGAAATAATACAATTGACTCAAACTAAGTCATACTATTAATTATTATTGACTCTACGTTAGTAGATTAAAACATGCGCGGGTAGGTAATAGCATAACATGTATTGTAAGTAAAAACACACTAACGTCTGTTTTCCTAGCGCAGACTTCTACCATTCACGATTATTTATAACTAATAGTATGTTATTAACTACTAATAGTATGATTACTTATGACTGATAGTATGTTATGATTATAGAGTATCTTATGAGTCGATTTAATGAAGAAAACATTTGAAAGTTCATGTCCTGTTACTTGCATAACCAAATGCGTGCGAAGAGGTCAAAGTCAAATACATAATTTATTACTTCATTTTGGTAACATAATTATGTTACACATTAAAAGTAAGTATCATGTAATGCGTAGAGAGGAGATGCATGTGACTAGGAGAAGTATGGATATGAATGTAAGAAGTAGCGGAAGTAGATGTCGACCAAAGAAGACGTGGATGAATTGTGTGAAGGAGGATATGAATGAGAACGGAGTGAATGTGGAGATGACGGCTGATAGAGTGGCGTGGAAGCGAAAAACAGGCTGTGCCGAACCCACCTAGTGGGATAAGATATAGATAAAGAAGAAGATTTAAAAGTAAGTATCTCATAATGGACCTTGTCCGGGTATCACAACACATGAGGAGTGAGCCGGTTTATATGCATAAAAAGGAAGCGACGCGAGAAACTTTCATATGTTTCCTTTATTGACGCGAGTTATGTGATAATGTATTGTAATAATATGTAGAAGTAAAAATGTGTATAAATATGTATGTACTACATCTGCCAGTAGTGTACAACTAAACTACTCATACCAAGACCCAAATATCTTCTAATTTTATTTATGAAATCCCAGTTCAAATATGTTTTAATGGTACTAATTCATATCCGATGTTCCGACCCCACCTAGTAGAAAAAAGTAAAGACAAAGAAGAAGATCCAATTTTTACTTAAAATTATACCGCTCGTTGCTTTCAAACTTAAAGATTCCGAACTTATAAATTTCTTTTCGGATTTTTCGTCGAGTAATGTAGCGCCTGTATTTTGGCTAACTAAGGTGATCTGACACCATTATCTATGTTAAGCCACGCTCGATTCAGACAGTCTTTGGATGGGTGACCATGCACAAAACTGCCTTTTAAAAAAGTGGCATTTTCATCTGGGCACTACTGTGTGTCGGATGACACGTTAGAATCTAGGTCCCGCTTGTTACTCAGAGTAACTTACTCTTAGTACAAGTAGTAGTTAAGCCAAGTCAGAGGTCTTTGGGTGGTTTTTGAAGTCTCAACCCCACTCTGGCCATTTAACTAATTACAACAAAAAGAAAATGTCGAGAAATACCTTTATGGAGCGACGACGGCCTGCCTCCATTTAGCAAAGGGATATCCCTCCGGACAGATGTTGTGTCCGGAGACGGCCGTCCGACTGTCATGCATTGTAGGTATTCGTAGCTGGGACCAGTTAGTTGTACGCGCGTTGTAAATACAGTTTGCGCAATTCAGAACCGATCGCTCTGATTGGTAGCGGGCGCTGATGTGTCACACCTTGTAGAATATCTTGCAAACTCCACCACCGTGTCTAGTCTACAATCTACTCACATGCGAGCCATGAGTGGGGCTGCCACTAACCGACTTGATGAGCTCGTCCTGCAGAGAGGAGCGCGACCACGACAGCTCGCCGAGTTGCGCGTCCGCCTCGCTGCTCGCTAGCGACGCTGCGCCCGCGCACGATGCTCGGGAACCCGGCCTGGGAACGATAGGAAGTAGATTGATGTAAAATCTATGGTATAAATCTATACATGTTCTATACAAATAATAACAACAATCTAATCTAATCTTTTCAACACACTTGCTCACAAAGTGGATCTATTATTACCGTAATCAGGAGCAATGCCAGCAGTATTTTGTCTTCTGTGGAAAAACTAGGGCGCCCGCCACAGTGTACTTACTACTTGCCCAAGTCAACTACCCCAATATCTGCGGGCGAGTCACGACTTTAAATAATGAGTAATATCGTAGACTAATAAATATAATAGACGCTCAACATCTTGTTGAAAATTGTATTACGTGTATCGAACGATACACGAAGCGCCATCTATTCGTATTTTCTTGGAACGACTTTATCATCGGGTCATGCAATCTACTATAATTATATCACTATGCGGCGCGTTGCGGAATGGCGGCTGTTTTGCTGCACACTCGATTTGCAGCGCCATTTAGGTTTCATCAGTAATTATGGATGGCTAAGGTCCGTGCCACGCTTTATTGCATGGGAATCAGCAATCCTTTACAGTATTCTGATCCCTGGTCATTATGTGCATTTTACACGCTTTATATTAGCTTCACCTGTATGTTTGTATGTTTGTTTGTAACCGACTTCTTTGGGCGCGATTTTGACCCACTTTAAACGGCCAGATTTCGTTCAAACTTTGTAGATTTATTGAGAATCGATGACAATACACTAATTTGATAAAATTATATATATTTTTTGTATTTTTGTTTGTAACCGACTTCTTTGGGCGCGATTTTGGCCCACTTTAAACGGCCAGATTTCGTTCAAACTTTGTAGATTTATTGAGGACCGATGACAATACACTAATTTGATAAAATTATTACATTTTTTGTTTGTAACCGACTTCTTTGGGCGCGATTTTGACCCACTTAAAACAGCCAGATAAGCGTGTTTTTTAGTTTTTTTTTAAACTATTATTATTTACCTGGAGTGTGGTAGAGAGTGGGCCCCATCGCTGGGCGCGCAGGGAGGGTGGGTGACAGTGTGCCGCCGCATTGAAGCTCGCCGCGATGGACACTGGGTTGCCAGGTCGTATGCTGAAACATACCAACATGGATAATTAGAATGTGTAAAGAATATTTAGGTGAGTATGAGTGTGGACGGACAGATAGGAAGGGGGCGGCCTAAGAAAGTATGGATGGATTGTGTGAATGACGATATGACCAGGAGGGGTGTGAATACAGAGATGACGAATGACAGAGATGTATGGAAGAAGCGTACATACTGTACCGACCTCACATGAAGTGGGATAAAAAAAACTTTGAGAAGGAAAAATGTCTGTGTCATAAAAATTTTTTTAAATATTACAACAAATTAATCGGTACGAATAGAAATATATTTAAAAGTAAAGATTTGTATGACTAATGTTGATGATGAAGTATGAATTAGCCAAACTCGTAAATCAATGTACATTTACAAAAATATTACTAAGCTATTTCATGGTAAAACTATTACTAAAAGTCAGTTTTATGAGTAAAATATAACCGCTAAAAGGCAATTTCTCTGACCTACATAACTCAAATAGTTCTAACATGGCTGAAATTGTAGGCATCTTTGCTATTCTTTGTTCTGTGGTAAATTGGAGTGTAACTTGATACCACGCCCTAAAAAAGTTGCCTACAAAAATAGGTCAGTTATGTTATATGTAAATACTTTTATAAGACGACGATAATTATTATTTATTATGACGATAATTTCTACTTATTATTAAATACTTGTTTAAATAAACCTTTTTTTTGTTTATTTATTTAAATATGTCGACGGTTAAAAGGCAAACTGCGTTAAGCGACATTTTTTGAACTTTACAGGAGAGCCATTCAAAGTTTTTTATTTCGGAAAAAAAATCATAATCAAGAAATTTCTGGGTGGATTAAAGAATGATGAAAAACGTATTTTTTATTTAGTCAAACGCTACTACTGCAAAAGTTTCGTGGTCTAACAAGCATTATTTTGAAAAATAAGTGTCGCTTAATCCCAAATGCATTATTTAGGGATAAGGATAACTGACTGAACCGCCACAGGATTTAAAATAAGTTCGAAGCAAAAAATGTTTAAGTGCAGGTGACCTCATATTTAGATCGAAGTAAAATGCTTTAAGCTCAACATAATTACAAAAATAGAACGAGTCAAATTGGCAAGAGTATATCAAAGAGTTTAAAACAATAAAGGAAAAGTGACTCACGCGACAATGGACATACTAGCCAGATTGACTTAAGTTCGCTAAAATGCAATAATGTTTGTAAGCTTGTCAGATAAACCTCATTCTTAATGACAATTGATAAGAAAAATAAACCTGTAATGGAATTGAATAAATGACTGATCGCATTAAAACAGCGTTTATGAGTGTTATAATTTTAACGGAACGTTTTAATTAATCACTTTATATAAAAAAATATATATTTTAATCTTAATGCCTATATCATCAATTAACCTGGTATGATATTTTAGTTTTAAATTTTAGTTACATATTCAGCATACAATGGTGTCAAAAAAGTTATAAATCTTGATCTACCTCATCTTCTATGTCGGTATCAATTAGTTTATCTTTTCCGATTCGGTGAGGCAGATTGGTGTATTCCAACTGGAATATTTTTAGAATTACACCATTATCACACAGTTTTTTCAATTCGTTTTATTTATCTATGCTGCTGAGATTTATATTTTCCATTTATTGGTTTCGGTCTAACTATAGGGATTGTCTCGGCTCTTGCATCTTCTTTCATACTGTTTTTAATTGTCACTATGCCCGGAGATTTTTAAATGTCCCTACCCGTATTTGCTAATCTTTCCTGTGAGGTTTTCTTTGAAAAACTTGTCTGACATCTCTTCATAATTTTTGAAATCAAAGTGAGTCAGCGTCTCCACTATCCACTTGGAATGGATGGATCTTTTCCGGCCAGCTGAAAATCTGTAGCCCATTGCGAGGGTGCCCATTTAATCCCCCCGTGGGGCCCCGCATTGTCAAGGCGGGAGCGGTCAGTAACCGTGGTCTGGTCACCCACGGGTAAGCGAAGAAGGTCCCTGAGGCGGGCACTCCCTAGACTTGTACTCACTCACTCCTCCATGCTAGTTCTAGATGGAGTGGCACCAGTAGGTTGCGGAACTTCGTTCCGGAGGGGGTTTTGCAACTGAGGCGGGCTTATGGTGTGGATATGGAGGCACTGCAGCCGAAGGTGTGGGGCCACGGCAGGAGAGAAGTGTCGGTATTACGATGCGCCGCTCTTCCTACCTGCCGCTACCTCTACGGGGTCGCCACCGGTTGATGGCGGACGCGGTGGATCTGCAGGAAGAAGAAAGTGGCACCACTATCTGCCACTCTCCCTATTCTCTGCGGCCGTAGTGGCAGGTGACGGGGCCACAGACCTGACCCGTTGCGGGGGACCTAAGACGTCGGACCCGAGTTGTCCAACGTCCATTGCACTCACGGTCCCCGAGGTGGTTGCGGTGCACAAGTGGTGCACTGCTAAGGCAGTCATCCCTTCAGGAGTGTCGCCGGCTAGCCGAAGTGGGCGGGATAGTGGGTTGATGCAAAGAGCGGAACCTCACCCCGCTTTCCGGTGAGGAGGCCATCGTGAGGCTTTAGTGGGCAGTGATGCCCTTCTGGCATCGAGCCCGACATACCCCACCCACCTCCCCAGGTGTGGTGGGCATGCGTAAAAGCATATCCTCACGTTAAAAAAAATAAATTGCTCATATAATGTTGTTTCGTATTGAATTTCTGATCGTAGCAGGCATGCTATCTACCGTCATTTCAGTATGCCCTGGGAGCAAATAGTTCATCTGTATCGGTCTCTAAATGCACTGATTGCAAGAGTGCATTATGAAGAGCTGCAAGCACAATTTTGATTTTGTTTTGACCCGGACACGAATCTGTGTATAAAATCAGGGATTTAATCGTATCACGTGAATCTACATCAGCAATATACTTTTGTAAAATCGTGGTTACTTCATCGCCACCTCTTTTTCCTCCAGCTTCCCCCCATGTAAAACTAAATCCGTTTCTTGTTATGCTTGCATAAAAACATAAATTATAAACAGCATATTTTCTTGAGTAGAATAGCAGCATACTGTTTCTGTGTGGTGTGTTTAATACTTACTTCGAAGCAAACTTGTACACACAACCGTCCCCATCGATGTATTACTGCTGACTGAAGCGCCCGTGCAGATGGCGTTTCTCGCTACACGCTGGAGGTGAGTACATGTGCGCGAGAAAATTTCTTTGAATGAACCGACACTATTTACGCTGCCAAAATAGATTTCGAGATGATTATCCTCCAAGGCTCCGTTTTTCGACATGTTGAAAAATGTTTTAAGTTCTGAAATGTATTTAATGTTTTGTTCAAAACGACCAATATTGAAAAATATTATGACTACATAACAGGCTTATATGACTCTTGACATCGATATCACATCACGGCAAACCAGCTTAAGTCCCAAATAGCCCTAAAGCATACTCTGAATGAAACAGTTTATGCGACACGATGCTTTCATTTGAATGAAAAGAAAAATGTTTCAAGCGACATCACTGTTTATTTTAATTCGAGGTCAATTATCTTACCCGACTTCATGTTTTCAAACAGTGTGCTTAAGTGCCAATGTATATGAAATTAAGAACAATTTAAAACAGCTGAAATACATTTGTGTCGAAAATGATCAAATTCCATGTCGCTTTAAACCATGCAAGCCAAAAATAGGCCAATTTTTGCAATGGTCTCAAGCGACAAAAAAGTGCTCAGAATTGAACAAAACTGGGTTCAGATGACGCAGAAAAAATCGCTGATTCCAAATATGTATATAACTCAAAACTCAAATATTTGTCGCTTAACGCAGTTTGCCTTTTAACCGTCGATGTAAAGTAATGAAGTAAACCAATTGTCATGTGCTAGACAGTGGTAATATATTAGATTCAAACGTGAAAAAATCCATTAGCGCAATATGTTATTGAACAAACAACGGTGTTGCAAGTAACATTAAGTAATAGATAAAATGAGTAAGTAGGTAGGTATTACAGAAGTGGATTAAAGATTAACAAACAGTGACACAAACCGGTATAGATAGACAGACAAACGTGCGTTAATTAGTGTTTAGAATAATATATGTGACAACGAATGATGAAGTCATTTAAACTAATCCTGGATTAAACTACATAAGTAGACAAGTTGAATTAATGTGAGACAGTTTTTTTTTTGCTCTGAGACTCCTGAGGTTTTTGTCGCAAGATTTGTATTCGAAATATGATGGTATGATACGGTTATATTTTTACAGTAAAAATAATAAAATGTACTTGATGATAATATTATTATATTGATGATAATAAGAGATAAAAACATTGACTATTGACAAGAGATTTAGATACTATTAGTCTATTAACTTTAGAAGGAAGACTTTACTAACTTATGGAGAAACTTAAAGAAAGGTTTATGTAATTGATAGCGGTCGCGCTAGTTAAAGGAGTATGTTAAAAATGAATGAACATATGGAACTTGGATAAAAATATAATAGATCACAAAATAATGGAGCATATAAAAAAAATAACATCAAATTTTTTGCGTTTTCATAGTTTTCATAATTAATATAAAAGCCAGCTAACTTATCAAAAAGGACTGACGAGCAAATCTGAGACAAGTACATCTAGATACAACAATAAACAACAGCGAATTCGAAAGAGACCAGTACAGCGAAGCGCGTTCTGTTTGCAAATAAAGAAAGCGTGGTAACATCATGCGTAACACCGTCCAACATGCGGGCGTACATTCGAGGGTCTCGTCGCAGAACTGATGGTATTCATCGTGAGATATGTGGGTCCGGGGCGGAGCCCGGGGCGCTCGCTGCGGCTCCTCTGCACTCCCGGGTCAAGGTCACAGGTCACCGAGGACATCGCCAGGTCACGAGGTCGGTAGAGGTGTGCATGGGGGAAGGAGCGTGTGTTTGAAATTGGCGAAGTTATCCTAGCTATGTTTGTATTCAAGCTAAGCTTTTGAACCTATTGGAATTTTTTTTGCAGTTTCAATGTTGCATATATTATGCCAAAGTATTAATACAGTCTTGTTTAATAACACTGTCATACGTAGCAACAGAAAACCTTCTTAAAATTATTAAATAAGTCTTAGTTTGTAACGTTATCGTACGCATTGTTTTATTTGTATTATGTTTTATAATAGGTTGAATTGGACTACTTAGATTTAGGCCTTGCCTAGTTAAGTAGTCACAAGAGAATATGTAATCTAGTAATAAGTTAGTAAATAAATATTTTTCATTTTCATTATGTCATAAGTATGAATCAGTTTTTGCCTTTATTGCTTATATGACATTTTTTTGAATTTCAGTAGAAGCAGTATCATTTATCTATTTTTTATTAAACATTCATGATGTACTAAGGCCTCGTCACAGGCTATCAACATACGAGTAGATTTATTAATTCTATTTGTGATCCATTACATACGATTTATGACTATCGTCCATGTATCTTCACATGACGATTCTTCAATCCCAACTAAATCTTGCTCATCTGAGTTGAGTCCTCCACCTTACAAATTAAAGTCTATATTGCCTTACCGGTTCTCTTCCAAGGTTTAGGCGCTTGCTGCGGCGCCGTGTGCCTCGGGAAGGGCTGCGGCGCGCACACCACTGGACTTGTGCAGGTCTCTGTGTCGTCTTCATCTTCATCGTCCTGCGACAGAGAAAGAAGAATGTAAGATAAAGAAGAGTGAATAAGATACGAGTAGATGTATAAGAATCATAGCCTAAATAAAAGTAACAGTAGGTTACAGGCCATTGGTAAGGAGTCTGTAACGTTGTTTTGAAAGTTTTATGTTCCATAAACAGAGTTAAGGCTCAAACTTTCAAGTCATTTATGTGTTTTAGTTTGTTTTAATCCTCTTGTTTGTGTTTTATTATCTCTTATCTATCTATCTACAAGCGTACATACAGAATACAGCAGTTCTATAAAAAAAGTTCTTCTAACCAAGAAGCGCCTGATATCATACATAGTAGGTAAGAGTTGTTTGTGTTACGATTTTTTTATCAATCCCTTTCGACTTAGAAAACAGGTATTCGCAATAACTCCAAAATAAGTTACGTGCAGAAAGCTATTTTGTAAAATATACTTAACTATTTCTCTTTTCAATATTTTGTTGTAATACGTGCTATGACTTTCTAACAAGGCATACTCGTACCTACATATTATCGGTTACGTGATCGAAATGTTCAACCAACGACCCATAACTACAGGTCCAAATAAGCCACCTGATGCAATGACCCATGATCACCACTCTGTCTCACCTAGTTATGTACCCATACCTTTTTTTTTTGTATGTTTTGTTTTCAACCCTCTGACTTAGGTCGTCGGAGACTTTGTTCATCTAAACACAGTGTATCCTCTCACGATTTTACACATCATTGCTAGGTATTAATATGTACCCATACCTGTAGTTTATGACTTCAAATTATCAAGATTGCTTGCATCGATCGCTGGTGCTTCCATATAAGAGGCGAAACGCAGGTGCGTCGCGGTTTCGGATCAATAAAACCGTAACATAAAGAAAAGGGATATTCAAGACGACATAGATTTGTTTATAGGTTCTGAAGTGTTCATAATACAAAGTGTGATTTGGAGTATACAACTCTATAGCTTTGTGTAACTCGAGTGAATAAAGAAAACATCTGAAAGTTCATGTTTCCAAACTTGCATAAACAAATGACTGTATGCAAGAAGAAGCTGAACTTGTTGTTATCAACTCGCATTATAGTTAAAATAGTCATCTTCTACAAAGAGAAAATGCGAAAAAATATTCGCAAATAAATGTGCAGGGTTATTTATGGAATTTCAAGCCGGATTTTTTCTTATATTTGTATTTTGGAGCAATCTGAGCATAGGGACAATAGGCTTCAGTTTTGACTTTCAGTATTATAGCTATATTTCTTTAATAATTTAATCGATAAATTACGAGTGCATTCCTATACGTAAGTATTTTTAGCTTTTTAAATTAAAAAAGTTAAACAATATGCAGGGTAGGGCATAATAAAATAAATATCAGAACACATTTCACACACGGCTGGTTAGCCCCATACTAAACCATTAATTTGTATTTGTATTATGGTAACTAACACAACTGATATACTACTTAAACTTTATATAGATATTTGGCACCGCGATCGACCATTTTAGTTCATTACAAAGTTATGTTCTATCTTTAATTTATCAAGTCTTGGTTCTTTTCCGTCGTCAAAGTTAAATTGACGCTCACACCGTTCCTCATCAATTCTAAACGGCGCGGAAAACTTCTACGGAATGTTTTTTTATAACTTTGTAAACAATTTCCGATGGTGTTACGGATTATCGATTTGTGGCATCTTGCTCGGTGTGACGTAAAAACGCATAAAGTTGTGTTTTGAGGTTTGAAAGTGATAGTTTGAGATCAGAGCTTGCGGTTTACCTGAACATTTAACCAGCAGTCATTTTTGTCTAAAGATATATACTTTATTTTATTTATTTACTGGTCTTAATTAGTACCGCATACACGAATTACACTAATGATATAAGTATAAATAAAAAATAAATACACAAAACAATCAAATTTGCGAAAAATTTCAAAAATCAAACTGCGATTATCCTCCGGACCTACGATTTAACGTTTCATGCGACTCATGTTAGCGCGTGGACATATCACTTTTTTTAAAAACAGTTTTTGCATGGTCACCCATCCAAAGACTGTCCGCATCGAATTTTGTTTAACCTCGGCAGATCACCTTAGCCGAGCTACAGTATTAAGTATATCCCACTAAGTTACAATTTTAAAAACAGTGACTGTTATAAATGTTAGTTATATATTAGATATCTATATGTTAGTGTACAAAATATTACGTAACTTAATACAATCACATGGATTATTATATACTACTGTACTAATGATTATTAGATGACTTAAACATTACACGTTTCGGACCTTTGGTCTTCGGCGAGCGAAAGAAAATTCACCACCGCAAAATTGATCAGTTCAACTTTTACTGCGAAGTTGTTTGTGAATTGTTATTTAGTAAGATCACGTTTCTTTTTATTACTTTTGTGAAAAATAACAGCTGATTAAATTTCTAATGCCGAGAAATAACCACTTGTATACAAGTTCTTTCATTTATATTTTTTTACTCATAGCTGAGCATTTGATCTGTAGGGCGCGTAACCACACTTAACAATGTTCGTTGGCGTAATGGTTACCATGCCGGACTGCCAACCAGAGGGTCCCGGGTTCGATTGCCCGGCGAGGCCACCATCTTGTGATGAACTAGATTTGCTGGCTGCCGGTCTGGGTGTTACATATGTATCGATATAAGTATTTATGTATGTCTATGTAATATATCAGTTGTGTTCGCAACCACGATACAAACTAGACGTGGTTCAGTATGGGGCTAACCAGCCGTGCGTGAAATGTGTCCTTATATTTATTATTATTTTTATTTTCTTGGCTTGTTTTATTTGACAAGGTACGCTAATTTCCCATCGAAATATACTTAACGTACTTTTATTAGGTACCTATACTCAATTTATTTAATTTTACGTTAGTTTCAATCGAATGTGGTTCGGTGATAAGCGTCTGCTTTTCATTCAGACGCCCCTGGGTTCGATACCGGCCCTACACTTATTGGCTTATTTTTCAAGTAATGTATGGATTTGCACTCGCTTTACGATGAAGAAAAAAGCCGTGAAGAAACCTATATGTTACGTTGCCTTCTAGCACTTGGTCAGCGTGGTGGATTGGCCTATATTATCTTTCATAGTGGGAGAAGTCCCAGTAGTGGGAACGTAAAGTTTCGGACAACAAAGGTGGAGGCAAAACGCGTTGTGATAGTGTGCTTGCTGCTTATGCTAATTTAAATCATAAATACCTGGTTAACCGAGTTTTGCTCGGTATTTTTTTTTATATTTATGACACTTTCTAAAAATGGTACCTAGCTAGATCGATTTATCGCCCCCGAAACCCCCTATATACTAAATTTCATGAAAATCGTTGGAGCCGATTCCGAGATTCCAATTATATGTATACAAGAATTGCTCATTTAAAGATATAAGAAAGATAAGATAAATCAAACAAATCCCATCAAAATCCCATCATCTGCCGTCAGTATCTTTTTAATACCTATATAATACGTATAGCCACGCGTATCAAACACGTTTGTAATCATATCACAGCATTACAGTAGGTAATCCAATTTACGCGCGTTGCCCACTAATGAGCTGGAATGAAGCCAAACAGCGGAAACCCGCGGATATATAGAGAAATATTGCCGCTGCTTTATGGGGTTCATCATTTGTGAATTTGATAGGTTGTGCACAGATAATAGAAGAAAAAGCTTGTACTTCTTTGTCTGTATAGTGGAAATAACGGTTAAAAACTTCTGAATAATGGTATAGTGCAACAAAGCAAGTGTTAATTAAAAATTTAGAGTTATTTGTGGTGGCGAACATCTTAGATTTGAAATTTATCATAATGTATGTTTTGTTCTAGTCAAGCTCTTTTATTTGATACCTTTTGTGGCAGCATCCGCCATCTTAGATTGTTTTTCATAAAACTAATACCTAGCTATTAAAATTCAGGAAATTAACACAAATTAACAACACACATAACAAAATAACAACAATCAAAATGTCAAATATATATTATTAGTAAATAATTAAAGTCATAAAAGTCTAAACACCATAAGAAGTGCTATAGTGTCAGGTTCTGTCAAATATCTAGGTCTTAAGGGACGAAAGTTACATCATCGAATAAGATAAAGTGAAATGTGACTAGACCAGCATTAGATAACTTGACGGAAGAAAGTGACTATCATAACCATTACTTTTTGCTATTACCTAGGCACTAGAATTGCTTTATTTTATACTTTTTGCGGATTTGTTTTCACTAGAGCTGAAAACTATCAAAATGGCCGCAAATATTATTTATTATCTAACTGCAAAACTGATTCCTATAATCCGTTTCAAATGCTATGCAACTTGGGCCGTGACGTTATTTGTGCCATTTGGTACAATTAACAAACAAATAAATAATAATAATATAATATTGTCTTTACCAATATTTTAAAGAGGAATAGTTAGACGCGGATAGACGCGTCAAACAAACAAACTCCGAAACTACTTGTACTGGAACGATTTGAAATTATTTCACCGTCGGGAAGCTATATGTACATAATCTCCGAGTAACATAAGCTATATTTTGTTTCTTTTTGCTACTCAGATTAGTTTAGAGCCCGAGCGAAGCCGAAACGGGATGCTAGTTACATTATAAATTGTTCATTATATTATTATCATTACAATCTAATATGGAACGTGTTATTTTTTCAGCTTATATTTATTAAAATTGTACCACATGTTTCTAGTGACGTCATCACCCGAATAGCATAACATTAGAACAGCGTACGTCTGTATTGTGCCATTCAAAACCTCCTTTTATTTTTATTTACTTTAGTATTTTCGATTAGCATTTATTGCAAATTTTAATAACACTGCCCTTGGCCGAAGCTCTCAAAACATCCGGTGCATAATAAATGGTTGTTATAAAACGCTTAAGATAATAGCAAAATTTGATTTTAATAGCTTAACATTTACTCACAATATACGTGAGTTATAAAGCTAGTGAGAATTCCACTATTGAAGAACATTATGTAAGGTCAGTCTTTGTAACAGTTCTAAACTACAGAAGGTCAAGCCCTGTATTGTAAGTTTACCTCCATAAATAGGAAAGTCTCAGTATTCTAAAGCAATAAAATTCCAAATTTGTCTTTTCTCTTAAGACCCGACTTAGAAATGCTCAACATCTCAACTAAGCCAAGATCCAAAGAAACGTCAACCCGTCCTAAATGTTCTGTAAACCCAACTGAATAAAATTTTCAAACGTTACACATTTAACCTTTCAAGAAATAGCCCCTATTAACAGTGGCTTAGAGTCGAGAATTGTTCAAAAATTTCCCAAGTGGGACGTAAAATGTGCGAGTTATTTGCACAAGTGTACACTTTGTAAGAAAATAAGTACTTTTACGTGCTGTTTGAGGCACAGTTATTTGAGGTACGGGAAGATTAGCGCAGACACATTAATGAGGTGTTCTGCGAATATGAACTCTTGTAGAAAGCATGTGGCGTTAGTAGGTAAGGTGTTCAATTTGCTACTCCAGTTTTGAGTTACGACTTGATTATACGTTTTCTTTAGTTGTGGTTTCACTTTACGCACTCACACACATACCTATTTTGTTTTACATAAAATTACTAGCTGACCCGGCAAACGCTGTTTTGCCTTAAGTACGGTTAAAAACACTATAATTGATCTGCTATCGAGCGGGATGAAAAATGATTAAAATACTAAAATGGCCATAAAAATATGGGTTGATGATAAAAAAAGGAAAAATTTACGGTTGTATGTATTTTTTAATGTCAAATTATAAAATAGTAGAAACAAAAAATTTCATCAATATATTTAAAAAAAGGGTGAACAACCCTTTTCACTTTGGGATATGAAAAATAGATAGTAGCCGATTCTCAGACCTACTGAATACGCATATAAAATTTGGTAAAAACTGACATTGTGACATGGAAATTTTATTATATAAGAAGATTATTATAGCAGAACAGTTATATTTCCAGACTTCTTGATTTGTGACGGAAAACCGTCTTTTATTTAATATATATTTTACTTCTTACATAACATAATTAGGATAATTAGCATAAAACATAGAAGATACATAGGTATTTGATAAAATAATAATGAGGCATTTTAATGCGAAGACGCAAGCATAAGTGGTTAAATTAATTAAAACAATATTTTAAAGGCCATCAAAACAACCTTAGGAATATTTTTATGGACTAGAAAAAAAATTCTTCATAAAATCTAATATTGTGTAAATAAATATTTCTAAGGTTGTTCTTTCAGTGGTGTATTTTTTTTAATTTATCCATTTATAACGATAAACTGTCAATTAAAGATTTCTTCCATGTTATTCGTTTATATTATTTATTCGTTTAAAGTACTTCATTGTTCTTTTATATATGTATCTTGTAGTGTTTTATTATTTCCCACCAAAGTTCCGTACTATTAACAAACCGTATAGAACAACAAACGTGATTCATATTCTCAAGAAACACAATACAAACTAATGTACAAGTTATTATTCTGTGCTAATACTAACACTGTATCTATTTCATAGTAGAGCTTATTTCACGCTTCAATGAACACAACACTTTGATTACGTCATAGCAATTGATACCTCAGACAATTGAAACCGATGGCTACAAGTGGTTTGCGAACTACAAAACAAGCTATGTGTATAGCCTCTAAAGGATTTTCTTTGAATGTGAAAAAAAAAGTAATAAAATAAAAAAATATAATAATAGATAAAAAGTGATAAAGTAAAAAAATAAAATACACTACGAATAAAATATTATTCAACTTATGGAGAGCCTTCCGGGTCCAAGGCACAAAGTATACAGAGACCTATCCGGTTCAACTTTCCGGCACGGCCAACATCTTTGTGATGAACTAAATTTGTTGGCTGTGGGTCTGGGTGTTAAATATGTATCGATAAAGTATTTATGTACGTGATATATCAGTTGTGTTAGCAACCATAATACAAACTAGAAATGGTTTAGTTTGGGGCTAACCAGCCGTGTGTAAAAAAGAAAAAAAAACTATAAATAATACCATGTTTTTACTGTATCGAAGTTACTGCTGTTCCGTAACTTAAGCTTGTGCAAGAATTTTTTTGGAGGTTTATTGTTTGTAGTACCTACTACAAGTTTATTTTAAATGAGCGTTGTTCTAATTATAACGAATACAAGATGAGAATTATTACAGTCAAATAGCAATATTTTTTCTTTTATCTTATCTATGAATGTGCAACTAGCTCAGACCCAAGGCGTTACCCGCGTAACCCGGATTAAAATAGGTTAATCAGGGATGAAAAGTGTTAATCCTCTCTTAGGTCTCAGCTATCTCCATACTAAATCGAAACAGCCTTTTGAGTGCGAAGAAGTAAGAAACATAGACTCTTACACACTTATCATATTTATAATATTAGTAGGACAATATTTAGCTCGAATGCCTTTGTCTATATTTATTCTTATCATACTGGTAGTTGTTTACTTTCTTCCCATAATTAGGTGAGTTATTTGTGTTTCTGCGTAAATAAGCGCGTAGGCGTTCAATTTGGTTGTGCCACAGTTGCGGTATCAGTAGAGAAGGAGCGGTAGTGCCAAATTAAGTTCAGTGGGTGTCTATCAAGTTGATGTGATGACCTAATAAGGTTTCCTGTTTAACTAGAGCGATCTTTTTATTGATTGGAAATGCGTTATATATTATTAGTGATCGTCATCTGTTTTATTTTTAAGTACGAATAAGTCTCTAGCTTGATTTGTGATTTTTTTACACCGCTCTGATATCACATATTATATACAAGCTTATTTGTACATATATTATTATCGTTTCAATTATTGTTTATGTTTATTTAAATTATTTAAAATTGTATATAAAAGTTAAAAGTAGATCAAGGAAAACACGAAATTTTGATCACACTGAAGCTTAGTCATATCCTATCAACATTAATTAATACACTTAAGCTTTAAGCGAACCAATTTAAACGCGTAGCCTAAATTTCGAGAGGTTTCATTTTCAAAGCTTCTCAAACATCAAAGGCTTACCTTATTTCATTTTGGGTAGCTGTAACCTTTATAAAGAACCCGGAAAATCCGTCTGTTCATATAGTGAATCTAATTAACCTAACCTTAATAATGTAGGAGTATTAAGTAGGCCCTTCCTATCAACATAATGAGTAGGTAAAATAAACTTTATGCCTTCCAGTACCCAGAAATTTCTTAGAGAACAATTATCAGTTACATGCATCAACTCAAAATGATTTTATAGAAACATAAGAAAAATAGATCAAACATTTTGTTCGAAATTCTTCTTGTACTAACCAATTTATACGGCGTCGCCAAGTTTTAAACAAATGAAATTATCATGAAGAGCTTCTAACAAAGCTTTGCTTCAACCTTTATTGTGAGGACTACGAAGCTGTGGAATTCTGTTGTTCCCTGAGAAGTACAATTCGGGGGCTTCTTTTTTCTAGATTCTAGAGTAAATATGTTCCTTTTAGGCACGCTTGTTACATCTCAGACCACATTAAAGCTTAAGATCAGGCAAGGTGCGGTCAAACATGAGTCTATTTTTTTATCTAAAACCTCTATTATCTCACTGCTAAAGATCTCTCGCAATAACCTCCACGCCATGTTAAAGATTCATAACATTTGTTTTTGCCATAATCCCCTTGTAACGAAACACTCTTTTCTGAAAACGGGACAGGACTTGGAGACCCACTTTTTCTTTAGAAATATCCCATACCCAAGTACCAGAGTGCTTTCTGCTTTCCACCCTTTGGCACATTGCCACGCCTGCGGTAGATAGCGAAACTTGTATCGCGATCGTCGAGAATTTGCTCCGAGGAAAACCCGAAGGGTTCAAACAAATTGAGTTATTTATTAGGATTGCCAGTAGAGTACTTTGGAAAGAGGTCTTGGGTAATCTCTACTCTCTACTCAGTGTTTTTTTTCTAAATTTATTCTTGTATACAAAAACGTAAATTCCAGGGAATCGGAGATATAGTTCATTGTCCACCTATGTATGTAGCTGTTTTCTTACGTTACTTTTCGCCAACTGTTATAAGTAATGACAACATAATAACTAAATGAATAAAGACGACCTCGTTGGCGCAACGGCTACCGTCGTAACGGTTACGGAAATGAGTCCTAATATTTATTTATTTATTTAAATGACATCCATGGGGCAGAAAGCACCCTATCGGCAGACCACCAGCCCAATGGTTCAATGACATCTATTCTATTGAGACACACTCTTGGGCCGGGTAGCACAAGATCGTACATACGGTCATAAGAGAGACGACCTACGACGAGGCCTACACCCAGCTGTGGATAGCTTATAGGCTGATGACGATGCTGAACATAATATGGTACGTAGCCGCGTAAAAAGCTTGAAAACTTAACTAACCTGACGTGCTATAAGAGTTAAAAATACCATAAAATACTATTGTTTTTATCTGTAATGATCAAATAATAAAAATATAAGTAGTTTTTGGGCACGTTTGGGCGGGTGGCTAATTTTTATTTTGTTATTATTATTATATTTTAGTTTACTAAATTTTCGTCTCTTCTATGCTTTGTAAATATTCTTAAGCCCTGTAAAATTCATTACTACATATTAATTTTATTAAATAAATGATATCTTTCCATCTTCAAATAAAGTCTTCGACAGTAGTTTTTTTTAATTTTAATTATTTTATAGAGCTTACCTCAAGATTCTCGAAGTCAACTTTGATGAGCCTCCGCTGCGGTTGCGCGTGCGGCGTCACGTCACCGCCCCTCCGCGCCTCACCCCCGCCCGGCCCGCTGCCTGAACCACTCGTCGCTGAAGGAGAAAAAATATATATTTTTTAGTTCAATCTGTTGCGAAAATTAGAAGTGTTAAAAAAAAGATGAGACAGACATAATTAACTAGCAGTTGACGACCTCGTTGGCGCAATGGTTACCATGCCGGACTGTTAATCAGAAGGTTCCGGGTTCGATTCCCGGCTCGGCCAACATCTTTGTTCTGAGCTAAATTTGTTGGCTGTGGGTCTGGGTGTTAAATATGTATCTATTTTAAATATATATGTATGTAGTATATCAGCTGTGCTAGCCACCGTAACACAAACTAGAAATGGTTCAGTATGGGGTTAACCAGCCGCGTGTGAAATGAGTCCTAGTATTTATTTATATTTAGTTGCCCGCGGCTCTGCCCGCGTGTAGTTCGATTTTCGCGCCTATTCCAACACAAATAGAAAAAGTAATCCAACGAAATAAGAGTGATATGAAACCTTTAATCCCCGGACTAATATTTCGACAGCTAGCGAAATCCCTAGGGAGCAACGATATTACCGACTGTCGACATTCGTACGGAGAAAGGGAAAGTTAGATATGTGTATCTATTTAGGTATTGTTTGGAGAGATTGGGGAATAAATATATTTTACGATAACCTGAATAACGATGGATTTGATGAATCTGAAAAAACTTTGTAAAAGTTTTCTTTTCGAACTTATCATTTATAGAATAATTGGGGTAAAAAAGTAGATAAGTTAACATCTCTTAAACTACAAAAATGTTTGATAATAAATAAATAGCGCCTCAATAAATTGTAATCCTTACTACCTCTGCACCAAATCTTCTCAAAAGATATTTAATATCTATTCTAGAGTAATAATCTCCTCAAACGTAACTATTTATTACAGACACAAATAGAATAATAATTATTTTCACATAAAAATATCGTTTTTCATCCGAGCAAGAGATAAATAGACAACTAATTTATCTGCTGTGCTAACACAAACGATTTCCAACTAAAATGTAGCTGTTGCTTTTCTAAAGACAGACTGAAAACATTCTACAACCACGCGTTAAATACAAACCATTACAATAATAATTCCGCTACGGATTTTTTTAATTCATTATATAATTTATGTTATTTTTTCTGATTTATTCGATAGGATTCAGACTGAACTTATTTACTTATTTTTGTTGGAATTTTTGAATTTAGAGGTTCCTCAGCATGTAGATTTGAATATACGCGATTCAGTTCAGTTTCAGTTTCAAAAAGTCTTTCAATATAAAAATGTACAGTAACAATATCAGTGTTAATTATTCCTAACATCATACGAGTGAATAATGTTTTAAGAGCTACAAGCCCATTTAAAAACTTACAACCTTAGAGGATCTATAGACTATAGATCCTCTAAGCTGACAACATTATGTTTAGTTTAGGCACAGAATAATAAGTAGTACTTCGTACAGGTTTAGGTACACGAGCATCTGAATTATTGTAAGGCAAGCGCGTCATCATGACATAAGTTTATGTACGCTTTAGTAACTATATGCGTATAATATATATATACGCGAATGACTTGTCTTAAAGCTAAATAAAGCGAGTAAAAAAACAGCAACCCGCCATTCTAAAGCACGATATAGGTGAAGCAACCGTAACCCAGTTTGGAGGCAACGGCTTTCCTTATCGCGTACTGTAATGGGTCATATCAGTTGCATAACCACCGTCACACGCGCCGCGGTTATGGGTGTTGGGGTTTTACTTTGATTTTGTAATGAAAATAACCTCTTGGAAGGTTGGAAGTAAAAATTAAATAGCGAGGCGGCTTGTAAATTTCAAACCAGAGCACAGCTAACTTAGCGCATACGAAAAAAAAGGAATTATACTGTCGCATCTTATTATTATGTGTTATTAAATAATATATATCTCATTATTATGTATGGTTGTGTATATTATTAAGTCTTTGCGAATTGGAATTACAGATAAGTTGTAATTTTACTATTCTCAACTTTTTTGAAATACCCAACTTTTTAATTATTTAATTTAACTTTTTTAATAAGACTTACACTTGACAAAAACAAATGTGTATTACCTTTGTTTGGTAGTAAGGAAAAATAGAATCCTAATCATAATCATAATCATCATTTATTGGTAAAAATGTTTTACAAGTCAATTCATACATACATTTTTATAAAATATTATAACAAAAATAAGGCTAGAACAAAGTAAATATGCAAATAGATCACTTACAAGCTTACTTTAATAAGCTGTAAGTTCACCGTAAATCCCTGACCTATCTGTCAGATCTTTCATACTTAACAAGAAACTGACCTTGCCAACGGAAAGCGAGGGGTGCTTTTATTTATGTCCAAAGTCCCTCCATTTAAGGGGTAAAGGGGAATGCTAAACATATGCGTTAATATGTTTTTACCAGGGTGAAGTGGAAGTTACCTAGTAATACCATATACGAGTATATATATGAGTATGAATAATAGGGGTTGATATTACATTGAGCTTCTCAAGCCTCTAAGTATATTTTTGTTTATAGGTTTTACGCTATAAACTTGATATGGTTTATGGCAAATTAGATTATTTGTAATAATCGTAATATGTATTTGTGGCATTTATTGTGTTGGATTAAGGCTGACTTATATTTTAGTCGGATATCAAGGATTGTCGACCAACGTGGCAACGCATTTAGAGCACACCTGGTATTACTAAAGGTTATTATATGTTTTAGTTAGTAGTCATGTATGTATTTTTATGCTTTTAGAAAATAAAAAGTTCTCAAATAGAAAAACAGATAAACGGTAAAGCTGTTTAATATAGGAAAGCGAAGTTGCTTCAAAACAAAAATCCTAAAAAATCACAGCTCGATATATTTTCATTTGTAATAACGTAATAAAACAAGGAAAATCAATCTTCATAGTTTTAATAGAAACAATATATTGCGTGAACCACGAAGGTTTAGAATTATTTACCTAATGCCCTGTTCCCCATAACCTGACGGTTTTCAAAGCTAGTGTAAGTCGGTTTTTCTGGGTAAGCGCGCTCCACCTTAAATAATAATATCGTTTACCATCACGTGAATCGTGATCAAGTGCAGCCAATAATGTAAAATAAAAACAAATGAAAAGCTCCTTTCACATTTATTTCAAGCTTTTGACATAAGCTAAGTCCCGTCAAATGAATTCCGAAAATAGAGTTAAATTAGGTAATTTAGCACCTGACCTTTGTGGGTGTTGCGGGCGTTACGTAACTTTGCGGCGTAAGCGATCGCGTGGTTTGAGTAAATAATAACAAAGTTTGGACTTATCTTTAGTCTATAAGTAAGCATTATAGATGAAAAATTAGCTTTAACATGGATTATTCTTATTTAAATTGCGGTTTGCCTCCACCTTCATTGTACGTACTGCCAAGGTGTGGAACTCTTTGCCAAATGCCCTGTTCCCCGAAAACTATAATCTTGCGGTTTTCAAAGTACGAGTGAACCGGTTTCTTCTGAGTAAGCGCGTTCCACCTTAGATCACAATATCACTTACCATTAGGTGAATTCTGATCAAACGCAAACCCATCATAGTATAAATAAAAAAAAGGGGCAATATAATCTGACATTAGGCTAAGCTGACGCGTTTTTTTTCGTCAGCGTTGGAATTCTTCGTTTTACGAGATAGCATTTATGTACCTAGTATAGGACAAAAAAGCGATGTTAAATTATGAACGATTGATTTTCTACTAACTCACTTAGTCCTCCAAACTGCATTTCTGTTTCCTGACGATGTTTTCAATTACCGTATTTATAAATTATATTGGGTATTCGCTGATTTTATAATGACGTTTACTTTTGTAATGAAAGATACTCGTATTTTGATAAATATTTTTAGACACAGCTAAAAGAAGGATAAAAGGACATGATTTACGATCTGTTTGCCCTTTTCAGCGATACAAAAGGAACGAGACGGCCTACTGCGACCTTGTACTGAAATCGACGTGATCAGATTATTGCCGTGCTAGCTTCAAATTTTTCTTAGTAAACGCTCTATTTTTTTGAGTTTGAGTAAAATATATTTAAAGGAGGTAAGTCTGAATAAAACAGAAATAACTGCTTTCACACTTACAAGTCCTCACTGTACTTTATCGGGGAGGCCAGAAATACACACAAAACATGCGCCCTTCGAGACAAACGATCAAAAACGTACACTATTTTGCTTAGCATACTCAAAGCACATAATATCGAGGTGGATAAGATGACAAAAAAGAGAGTGTGGCTCGGCGGTAATAACGTCTGCTTTTCAATCAGACGGCCCTGGACCACCACATTCTAAGACGTCATCCGCCAACCCGCACTTGGCCAGCGTGGTGGATTATAGTCTATATCACTCTCTTTGTGATAGAAAGCCTAGAGACCCAGTGGGTACGTATACTGGGCTGCTTATGTATGCTATGCTATGGGTAAAATATCGAATTAAAACTTAATATTTACATACTCATTTTCGAACTAAGTATCTCATCACATTTGCATTCCCACAATCACAAAACAACCCATTACGTTACGATTGGTTTGAAACTTAATGTATTCTGTATGCAGTACATTGCTTTATTACCTATTCCATTTGTAAGTCCTCATTATGAAAAGTGACATCGTATGAGTTACATTCCGAGGCGAGCTTTCACTGCCCTTCCAGAGGTACTAACTGCATACCAAATGGGGAAACGACCTTGCCTTCACTTTTATCAAGACGCATAGTGCTGAGTACTTGCACTTACAGAAATACAGCCAGCTTATTAGGTAATACGCAACCTGGTAAACGTAAGTAGGAGAGTAAATGTAGTGAGGAAATTGGAGTTGTTTATTTTTGTTTCTGGTATAAACATTTTATTTTGTTCTTAATAATCGAGGGCAAAAGTAAAACCCCATTATAAGAAACTGGACTAACTGTTTAAGTTTTTTTAAGTAAACACTTATTCCTACCGAGAACTATTTTATACAAAAATATTTCTTTTTTGTTCTTAATAGTCGATGGCAACAATAAAGCTCCCTTTAAAGAAACAAAAATAACTGTTAAACATTTTAAGTTATTTAAAGATAACATTAATTTTTACCGGGCACAATTTTTCACGTTTTTATTTAAAAACTTAACAAAAACAAAAGTTTTACATCAATAACAAAATCATCTGCATAATAAGCAAGGTTACAATAATCATTAATAAAATTGTTTTAAAAAACAAAGAACCGACTTCAAAACACAACTAAAAAGGGAATAAAATTGTTTTAAAAAACAAAGAACCGACTTCAAAACACAACTAAAAAGGGAAAAATAATTTTAAGCCTACATCAAATCAAGAATAGTTATATAAGTAGAATCGAAGAGTTTATTTCATGTACTTATAAAAAACTATTTTAAATTTTTATTTATCCTGTTTTCTTGAAGTCGGTGCCATCTAAAAAGAACAATTTAATGTTTGTTAAAAAAACTATTTTCAATTGTCTTTCTTTGCTGGCACCGACTCCAAGAATACAGGATTCATAAAAATTTAAAATAGTTTTTTTTAAGTACATGAAATAAACTCTTCGATTCTACTTATATAACTATTCTTGATTTGATGTAGGCTTAAAATTATTTTTCCCTTTTTAGTTGTGTTTTGAAGTCGGTTCTTTGTTTTTTAAAACAATTTTATTTTTACATTTTTAGTGGTTAGTCATGATATTTTTTAAGTTTTAGCTATAGAGAGCCAAATGAACTTCACGATCAAAAAACCTCTGGCGTATACCAGGCAGGCAACCAATTGCGAGCAAATTGAGCTGTATGTTAGCGAAGCGAGCGCGAAAATATTCACCGTATTTGTTCGAACCGTTTGAGCATAAAGAAGTCCAAAGCAGCACAAATTACATAATGTTTGTTGTATCAAAACGTACTAGAACCAATTGCGAGCGAAGCGAGCCGGATGCGAGCGAAGCGAGCTATGCGCGAGCGAAGCGAGCGCGAAAATTTTCACCGTATTTGTTCGAACCGTTTGAGCATAAAGAAGTCCAAAGCAGCACAAATTACATAATGTTTGTTGTGTCAAAACGTAATAGAACCAATTGCGAGCGAAGCGAGCCGGATGCGAGCGAAGCGAGCTATGCGCGAGCGAAGCGGGCGCGAAAATTTTCACCGTATTTGTTCGAACCGTTTGAGCATAAAGAAGTCCAAAGCAGCACAAATTACATAATGTTTGTTGTGTCAAAACGTAATAGAACCAATTGCGAGCGAAGCGAGCCGGATGCGAGCGAAGCGAGCTATGCGCGAGCGAAGCGGGCGCGAAAATTTTCACCGTATTTGTTCGAACCGTTTGAGTATAAAGTCCAAAGCAGCACAAATTACATAATATTTGTTGTGTCAAAACGTACTAGAACCAATTGCGAGCGAAGCGAGCCGGATGCGAGCGAAGCGAGCTATGCGCGAGCGAAGCGAGCGCGAAAATTTTCACCGTATTTGTTCGAACCGTTTGAGCATAAAGAAGTCCAAAGCAGCACAAATTACATAATGTTTGTTGTGTTAAAACGTAATAGAACCAATTGCGAGCGAAGCGAGCCGGATGCGAGCGAAGCGAGCGCGAAAATTTTCACCGTATTTGTTCGAACCGTTTGAGCATAAAGAAGTCCAAAGCAGCACAAATTACATAATGTTTGTTGTGTCAAAACGTAATAGAACCAATTGCGAGCGAAGCGAGCCGGATGCGAGCGAAGCGAGCCATGCGCGAGCGAAGCGAGCGCGAAAATTTTCACCGTATTCGTTCGAACCGTTTGAGTATAAAGAAGTCCAAAGCAGCACAAATTACATAATGTTTGTTGTGTCAAAACGTACTAGAACTAATTGCGAGCGAAGCGAGCGCGAAAATTTTCACCGTATTTGTTCGAACCGCTTGAGCTTGAAGAAGTCCAAAGCAGCACAAATTACATAATGTTTGTTGTGTCAAAACTTACTAGAACCAACAGCGAGCGAAGCGAGCCGGATGCGAGCGAAACGAGCCGGATGCGAGTGAAACGAGCCGGATGCGAGCGATCCGAACTATGCGCGAGCGAAGCGAGCGCGAAAATTTTCACCGTATTTGTTTAAACCGTTTGAGCATAAAGAAGTCCAAAGCAGCACAAATAACATAATGTTTGTTGTGTCAAAACGTACTAGGACCAAGGGCGAGCGAAGCGAACTGGATGCGAGCGTATCGAGCAATGCGCGAGCGAAGCGAGCGCGAAAATTTTCACCGTATTTGTTCAAACCATTTGAGCATAAAGAAGTCCAAAGCAGCACAAATTATATAATATTTGGAGTGTCATAAGCCCAAAACATCCTGGGGGAAAGTCGAACGAAGTGGGATAACTCCTAGAGAAACGAGCCCGTAAATATTTTTTTTATCCGTTCGAGTGTCTAGTCTATTAATATATTATCAAATTTTACATGAGTGAAATCTGTATTGCCGTATGAGCGCGAAAAAGTGAAATAGGTTATCGAGTTATTTGGGTATCCCAAGGGAATAGCAATGACTTTTAAGATAAAAAGTAACCTTCGTGTTATACAAGGTCTAGTCTACCCCCATATCAAATTTAAGCGAAATCAGTGTGTCATGTGTTATTTGGTGCATCCCACGGGAACAGTAATTATTTTCGGGATAAAAAGTAGCCAATGTGTTAACACATAGTCTAACCTATCTTCATCTCAAATTTCATCAACATCAGTACAGCCGTTCGGGCGTGAAGAAGTTATAAAGATTTATGTGTTATTTGGTGCATCCACGGGAACAGTAATTATATTCGGGATAAAAAGTAGCCTATGTGTTAACACATAGTCTTACCTATTTTCATCTTAAATTTCAAGAATATCAGTACAGCCGAACGAGCGTGAATCTCTCTTCGGGCGTAAACATAACCTAACTTTTTAGGTTTTCCTTCGATTTCCCTAAGAATCCATCATCAGATCCTATTTTGGTGACAATGGGACCAATTCAGAACCATACTCTTTCAATTAAAAAAAGAATTTTGAGAATCGATCCACAAATGGCTGAGAAATCGGTGAACATACATAAAAAAAAAAAAAATACATACACGTCGATTATATAACCTCCTCCTTTTTGAAGTCGGTTAAAAAACAAAAGAAGTGGAATACGCCGTTGAAATTGTATATTCTGATACGTAAATACTAATTCCTGCCAAGAACTAAGAATTTTCTTTTGTTATTCTTTTGTTTGTTTCTACAGATGATAATTTAATAAACAACAAAAGTGTGACAAAGCCTAATCAAATAAACATTCCCATTTATCAAATAGGTTGTTCAAAGGTTATTTAAACATTTATTTTCAAAGGGCCGTTACGGTCAAAAGGTTTCAGTTGATTTTGACTAGGCGATTGCGAAATGACGCAAACTGTGCGACCCCTGACATTTAACTAACAAACCAGACACTCCTAGGGCAAAGCTAGTTTCAAAGATTAAATTGGAGCAGGTAGAGGTCATAGTTAGCCAGAACTAATAAAGTTAGTGGTAACGTACGCAGAACCTTTTAAGGGCGGAATAGCCGGGCTTTTGTACTCCTGGCCTATTCCTGGTCTTTTTACGTTGAATTTTAGTTAGTCAAAAAGACAAAATAACAAAAAACTTTTGAAGTAATACAAAAAACTCTTCACCGCGCTAAAAATTAAGTTTAGTTTTGTTGTTGAGAAGATTCATTGAACAAAATTTGTTTGTTAAGATAGGATAAGCTACCCATTAGAGGATTTGCTGCCATTTCCCCTTTGAAGTCGTTAAGTTGCTACCTTCCTTATTTGTACTTTCAGTACAAAGACATGGTAGGACTTTTTGGTGGAGTACATACAGTTTTTTTAATCATTCTCTTAAAACACGAGAAGACTAGAGAAACATTGTGTCTATATAAAGTGTAAATGAAGGAGCAAATTGAAAAGCAGCGCTAAAGTAGTACTTGGTACTCAGCATTATGCTTTGCTTCTTTTGTGCACATACCTAAGTATATAGTTTTAAATACCTATTTGTAATAATATGCATCTAAGTAATTTAACAAGCTTAAAATCACGGTAGACCAGGCTAAGCCATTCTGGACGTTACGCTTAAGCGTGAAAACTATCGTTTTGCTCCAATTATATCAATTAGACGTAGTTCGCTCCATACCGTCCTTAATTTGGGAATCGTTTAGCCGGAAAAGCGAGAAAATCGAGTTAGCCTCGTTTTCCTCCGCAATCTCCTCTTGAAGTGGTTTATAATTTTCCAAGTTTGCCTAAGTTGTCGCATAAAAAAATATACATATAAACGTGTGTACTTGCTCCCAATTCAGTCGTATCCAATACAATCGAATGAAGTACACTACGAGGTTTACTTACACGATCTTTCACAAGAACTTAAAGTTTCCATTTTTGTTGTATTATTGTTGTAGAAATAAGCAATATAAAATATACTTGGTAAATTATTAAAATACAAAATGGTGTCTATTCACCAAGTACGAAACCAATATAACTTTATTAATGACTGGAAAAACATTACCGGAGATGTAATTGATCTTCCAAACACAAAAAGCCTAACATATTTCCCCATTCATTCAACCCTGCATTTTATATATCCAACCCATCTACCCCAGTGCTAGTAAATTTACTGCACTCATTTGCTCGCACTGCAGTTGTTAGGGAATGCATGATTCATACGGATTTCCATAAAAGCAATTTGTAGCCCTTACAATGAATTCCATTTTTTTGTATATTTGCTAGGCTTGACACATGTAGGTCAGAGATATAGTCTAGTAAAAATTGTACACTAATATAACAATTAGTTACATTCCTACTCTAGTGAAGTTAAAAATAAATCAGATTTAGAAGAACTAATTTATTTATTGAAACAAAAAAGTTCACGTGGAAAAAAGAAATGAAATCAATATATTTTAAATCAATTATCACGTGTAAAGTACGTCTCTAAAATGACATTTACTTGACATCGCTGGCGCAACGCTGCCCCAGAAAGACTTGTCTGAAGCGACGTCCAGGGCTGGCTCTTCGGGGCTCCTGACAGGCTCTATCAAGCCAGAGACAGGCCTCGTTCCCAGCAGCAGCGCCGCTGGCGACACCCTCGACCGCCGCAGCTTGACTGACCTTTCTCACTCCGCGGGTGAAACTACAAGATTTGATTTTAGAACGATTTTGTTTTCAACCAGCACGATATTTCGCTAGCGCGGGAATTAGGACTTTTTTTATTTATAAAAAGAAAACCTTTAGGAACAAAACTCTTTGGTTCTAATTTTAAAATGGTATTTATAACTGTCAGGCTAATTAACGATCAGCTGTATTGACGCATACTCCGAATGACATTGGCCGTAATAAACGCACTACCCTTCGATCAAACAAACGTGATCGGATGATTCAAATCACAAATACTCGAATGAATTTTTGCAAAATAAGTAAAGAAAATGTGAAGCAAAAAGTTTGCGATGGGTTATTGTTAAATCTTTAGTCAGAGAATCATTACTGGTCTTATTAATTGAGATGAAAATATCGCGCGCGTGCTTGACTTGTGGCGGTCGACGCCATATTGGAAAACTGGGGATGGTAAAGTTCACGCATGCGCGTTAACCGGGGAGGGTTCCCCTTTCAATACCACCTCGTTTTCTCCCGTTGTAGCCGTAGCGGCGCGAAGACGATGTCGTGTTTATTTTAGGAAAACAAAAGGCGCATAGAACAAAAGCTTCATTCGACTGCTAACTTTAGAGTTTTGCGGTTTACTCCGGCCGATTGCAGAATGCTTTGAGAGTTGCAAGAAATGGTTTGTTTGTTTTAGTATTCTCATGATTGCGGCAAAGAACTTAATTAAAGCTCTGGCAATGTTGAATAGATTTTATTTCACAATTACTTTTCAAAGGTATAGAGGTATAGGTTCTTAGGAACATCAAAGCTTACTCTTGAGCAATATAAAATTACTAGTATAATTAAATTATCCTCGTTGACTTTTTCTTCTGGACAGATTATATATATGATAAGCTTTCAAGCTAATCCGTACATTTTCATGGCATTCAAAATCGCAATATTTTACGTAGTCAGCTTAAATGGGACTCTCAAAACCCAAAAAATCTATCATGTAAATCCCAACTAATTTATGTTTTGTATGTGTTATTTATTACCAGTCTGCATAGTTTCACACGTACTCGTAGTTACATTCTTTCCCAATGAATAGAATGCATGTTGAAAGTAAAATCGTACGTTACACCATTTGATCGTGATCAAACCAAGATTCATATCGATAAGTCAAGCTTTACCGCAGAACATAGGGAGAGTTGGGACAATACTAGCGACCTTGAGGAGTCGTGAACGTTTGAACCTTGGCAGCTAGTTTTGATCTATCGAAACGAGAGGGAAACAGCAAATAAGCAACTGAACTAGATTCTGGCCCAGATTTTGCATACTGGCAAACTTGCGAGGAATAAATTTGAATAAATAAACTTGAAGTCAGGTTTTAAGGTTGTTACTAAAATGATTATTTCTTATGTAATAGGTGTACGGTATTGGTTATAAGGTCGTTACAGAGGCTTTTGTGGCAACTTGAAAATATTTGGAGATCGGACGAATTTTTAAAAGAAAGAAAACATTTAGGGCTGTATGTATTTTTTAATGCAACATTATTAAAAAAAAATTGACAATAATTTAATAAAAATATTTAAGGCTGAACAACCATTTTTACTTAGGGGTATGAAAAATAGATAGTAGTCGATTCTCAGAAATACGGAATACGCATAATATGTATATAATTTGGTAAAAATCGATCAAGCCGTTTCGGAAGGAGTACGTTAACTAACATGATGACATGGAAATTTTATATTTAAGAATATAACAAAAGTTATAAGGAACTTGTGAAAATTCAAAATAAAAGTTACATAAGAATATATAATTAGATTAATTACAAAAGTAGACATTTACTTTTTAATAAATGCCCCGAAAGTAAAAAAGATGAAAGAGAAAAAAATAAAAGTAAGACTCCTCCATTGAAATGAAAAGTGCTGTTTACGATTCTGTTTGTGTACAAGTCTTTTATCAAGAGCCGGCAAAACTTGATTCGAATTGAAAATGAAGTTATCAGGAATACATTAATGTGATCAAACGCCGCAGAAGATCTCTTTAGAATATTAAATTTCAAAGGAACAAATATTTTGTTCTATTTCAGGTTTCAAGGAAACGTTCTCCATTTAGATCGTTTTCGAGAAAACTTATTTTAATTTAGTAAATGTTGTTACTTATTTTAGAGAGAATAAATTGAAAGGGACTGCTAAAAAGTATATGTATCACAAACACATCATTTTTAAACATTTTTACCTTAGTCTAAGGTAAGACCTACTCGCATCATTAATTGGGAAACGAATGTACGCTTAGTTTAGGATAAAATACATACAATCTCATCAAATAAAAAAGAAATATAGAGGTATTTAATATATCATAACGTATTTTCTGATCGCTGCAAAATAGAAGAAAAATAACGAAAGACAAATATTATGTCAGTTAAGTGTCCCATAATTTAGAATGACTTGATTCATGCATCGCATTACTAAATAAAACTTACAGATCATTTTCAAAAATTGCTTTAGAATTACATAAATAAATAATATTATTCTTGGAACGTAGTCTCAAGCGAAAATAAACTTCGTTAATTTTATAGAATCTACACAATAATTGGAAATTAAAAAACCTTACAAATAGTGAATTAAACCTAAGTCAGAAAATATATACCTATAGAATTAATACCTTTAGTCACTTACCTAACGTACTCTTCTAACCTACTTATTAATATACAAACCCACGGATCAGGAAATTACATCAAAACACTTGCACTTAATTGACACAATCTATGCACAAGTTAGACATACGAGTAAGTACGAAAGTGGGTTCAAGTTTTGAAAAAACAAAAATAAAAGGCAAACAGGTTTATTATTAGTCCATACGAGGAAGAATTGGTTTCCCTTCACTGACCCGAGCCGCTGTACCAGCAACATGATTGATTCAAAACAACAGTTACGATTACAACAAACTTTACTGTTATACGAGTTAAAAATAAAACGTTTAACATATTTATGTGTCTAGTACGACGAGATGACTTAGAAATATCAAATTCAAATATCGAATTCTATTATCGTAGCGCCTGTAGCTCGGCTAGCTAAGGTGATCTGACGCGATCATCGAAGCTAAGTAACGATCTATTGCGGACTGTGTTTGTATGGGTGACCATGCACAAGGCTGTCTTTTTTAGAGTGGCATTTTAATCTGGGCACTATTGTGGGTCAAAAGGCATGATAAATTGTAGGTCCCGGCCGTTAGTCTTAGTACAAACAGTCAGTCAGTTGACTGACTGACTTCGGGTGGCTTGAAAACTCTCGAAACCAGAGTTTGGCCACTTAGTCTTCCGATGCCATGCCAATTCTTCTTCTTGCCAATTTTTTTTTGTACTCTGAATAGGTCAGCGCTTGACCACAATTCACATGATGGTTAGTGGTATTGAGGTCTACGGTCATCATACTACTATCATGCCACACATCTACATATTTCATTCGCTTCTCAGCTACATGCAATCTACTTCTAACATCAATCCAAAGTACCTACGTGCTTGATGCACCTACCTTAATATTATTATATTCTAAACAGTTATTTTTACAGAATAGATCGTGAATCCAGACATGGGTTTAAACTTAATGCAAATAAATACAAACCAATCCATCTTAATAACGCGTTTGGAATTCAAATGAGATATAATGTACATATCTTATATTCTATGTTTAAGGCTCTATTTTACCAAGTTCAGCCGCACCATACATATATGAACGCCGTATTTTTTACGAAATAAATTCATTTAAAATCATCAATTAACAGAAAAAAAACATAAGCTCGAACGATTCAATATAAAATAAGGGTTGTTTTAATTTATTTATAAATTTTAAAAGCACAACATATTAAAATAATAATAAATAAATAAAGACTTGATACAATTTTACGTTATCGAGTTTTGGTACTCTAACGATTCTTAACACTAAATTAAGGCTAATAAAGCTGAAAAACCGTAGCCCTGTCATTTAAACAGGATGTTATAAGATTTGTTGGATGTGGGTCTGGGTGTTAAATATGTATCTATATAAAAAATATGTACGTATATCTAGTATATCAGTTGTGTTAGCAACCATAATACGAACTATAAGTGGTTCAGTATGGGGTTAACCAACCAGCCGTGTGTGAAATGAGTCCTAATTTTTATAATCTTTATTATTTCTAAAATTATGCTATTTTACTCCCATACCGCCCCATTAGAAAGAATCAAACAGCAACAGTTAAACTTGGTCGCCGCACAATGATATAAATGTCTGTCTGTTAGTCACAGGTCAAGGGTTACTTTCTTTGCAATAATTTGAAATATCTAGAGCGTAAGCAAAGTAGATTTCAAACGCCTACTACTGTAACATTATTTATTGCTTCGAGAAATTGAGAAATTTAATGAGTTTTCTAATTATCCTACTAGTACTTAATGGCCTTGGGAATAGAAATATTTTCCATCATTTGTCATGAGTTTTTGTTAAAAGATATCATCACTAATCCTGCATATATCCTTTATATTTTCCTTTATAAGCCTTGAATTAAATAAAAACAACTATACCAATGAATTTTCCGTTTTTTTTTAAATGCTGCATTAGGCGTTATCCTTGAAACTTAATTTTTACTTTTGGTGCCAATATTGGAATAAATATCCAGGTAAGGTTGTTCTTTAGACGGTCGACAAACTATTTTTCCAATAATTTCAAACCAATTTTGGTTTTGCAACGATATAACTTTAAATTCAAGATATTTCCCATGATCACACTCTATTATTGTATTCTTTTTCAGCACTTAACAGTAAATCATGATTTAAATAAATAAAACAAATATATAACTAGAACACAATCACAAAGAAAACAATCATAACATAAGCTTGCTAAACTCTAAGCGCAGAACGTAGAAAGAAGAGTAGAAGAAGGTGAAGAGAAGACACTAGAAGGCAGGATAATCCACCTCTCTCTTGCGTAAAAAGGACCAACATAATACAATGTAAACTCCATGTAACGTCACTCGATTTAAAGACAAACTCTCTAAAGCGTCCAAATCAATTGGCTTTAGTTGGTTTAGCTTGTATTCCATACAATGATACATTCTCTCCATTTAACGACCACTCTCTATAACGCCATAAAATGCACAGTCCCTTCAGTGTCGTTATATAGAGTTTACAATGTATGTATTATTCACGTTTACAGAGCAAGACAAAACGATAAATCTTCTTCTCGTAGTAAAGTTCTACAACCATTAAACTTCTTTGTTATAACTATACCCATAACTTTATGCCTTACCATGAACGATTACGCTGTCAACATTTTCTTTCAAACATCTGACATCATCATTTACATCAACAACAATTGACACAAAACAATAATTGTTTATTGCCATATCGGTGTTTGAAATTGCCGACCTATTGTTCTAGCACCTTCTCAGCGACGGTTGGATTAACTTGGGAAATCTTTAGCAACGCGGAACAAGAAATACTAACCTGAGTTTTTGTAAGGAATCACGCTAGAGAAAGTTGTGCAAAAGTAAATTAATAAGCTCGAGCAGATTCATTCATAAGAATACAGAAAGTATTTAATTAAATGTTTGTTAATATTGCGGAATTGTAAGATTTGCATCATTGTCTGCGTGTTTTCTTTTTCTTACTAGAATTTCGTACCCAAAAGGTATTCGTACCTTCCTATTATTAAAACTTCGCTGTCCGTTCGTCATTCCGTAGGTTCGTCTGTCTATCTAGCACTGTTATAAATCGTGATACGAGTAGCTTAAATTAATTGTATTCTGTTGCCACTATAAAAAACAAATACGCAAATTTTCTCGATGTTGAAAACAATGGTAGTCGTTTTTAACATTTAAAGAATATTAAATTGTATAATAACTTTCAAACAAATAAAATAATGGGAGTTCCTTTATAACTCGTGCTTTGGTTAGACATCTTGTTAATAATGGTACGGAATCCGACTAGCACTTGACCAATTATTATTAATTTAACAAGTCTGCACAAAACTTAAAACACTTAGGTATATAAATAGGGAAGGTTAACATTATAATATTTCAAAGATCGATTTTTCCATTTTTTATCACTAATGTAGATCACATCCGCTTCAAGATTAACCTGAATGTCAAGTTAGAAGGCAAATATCGTTCATCTTTATAAATATGGATCAATTAATACTTAATTAGTGGTATTTTACAGTTTCAAGGTTGGTGCTAAAAATTAGCAAACTTGATAAATAAATAGATATCCGCATTGCGAGTAGCTTTTCTCTATTAGAATATAGTATTTTTTTTATTTAATAATTTAATAATCTGTAATATCTGGAATATTTTCAAAACGGCATCTCGGGTCGGAAATTTTTAATTGTAGGTAGGTCCTGGGGGAGCAAGGTGTAAGCACATAGTGAATAGAAGACGCTAATTGTCGTTAAAACATATCACAGGACATTACAGCTTAAAAACTAGCTTAAAACTTGAAAATCTATCGCAAGCGCAATGGTGTGTTCCGACTGCCTCGTTGAAAGCCAGTAATTCCAAACTAAGCGTAAATTCTCCGCCAAGGACCAGAGTGTCACTGACACACTGCTGGTAAAATGCCATGCTATAAAACTCTCGATTCTCAAACTTGGCTACAAGTTCGTACAACAGAAAAGCATATTTCATCGAGCGATAAACAAAATTGTCGCAACTCGTTTCGAAAGAGCAACATGCTCGGTTCACTCTATATTTTATGCCGTACCGTAGGACCGGTTCCTAGGTCGTACTTATAGTAAATGTCAGCTGACTCGACATAAGGCTGTTGCTATCTGTCTTCAAGGAAATCTGCCGTCAGATTGAGATGTGTTAAAAACAAAAGCAGCTAATTTTGTTACAGCGCAATTTACTAATCAGTTTTGTGAAATCAAAATCAAGTTCTTGAATATTTTGCAAATATTAATAAAATCATTTGCGTCATTGCTTCATAATGTTATTATTATTTGTGAATATTAATATCTTGGATTTGAAGAATTCCGTAAATTACGAAATTAATTATTGTATTTAATTAAACGGCATCAAAAATTAGGCAGACACGAATTTTCATTTTTATTTTTCACACAACTTAAGGATACTTAATATGTGAATAATAAATAATATAAAGGTTACTGTCGATATTGATTTTATTAAACATCTGACAAAATTGTAATACATTATGAGTTAATCACTTTTGCAAAAGATACTGAGACGGCAATATTATAATGCAATATTTGTCGCCAATTAATAATTGAGTAACATTCTTGCAAATTTGTAGCGAAATTATCGAGCTGAAATGGGGGTCTTATTGCTAAATATAGTTTTTAAACTAATATATTTTCATACGTACATAAATGTGCTAAACAGATATAAGTTATGTGTAAAATATTTTAATAGGCGTAATAATATACTTGTTTACCATAAACACTGGTGGATTATGCTAATTTAATAATTGTTTAATTTATGACTAAAAAACTATTTACGTATTATGTTCCAAAGATTTTGAAAATTCACGAAAAAATGGAGCTACACCATTTTGTGGCAATTCACCGGATTTAGTATCGACAAACTAATCTTATTTTGTTCTTGAAAGTTTCTTTAAATCCCAAAAGATCTACTTAGTAGAAATACTTATAGGAAAAAGTACCACAATTAAAAAAAAACAAAGATTGCTGTTATAAAGCGTACCTATGTTTAATCATAATGATATTTCTATCAAATGTCATTAGAAAACAATGGTATCTAAAACACAATAGGATCACGTCAGCTAAACGTCAATATATCAATTAACTGCAAACTGCATTACAATAGTACTTTGATTGGAAAGTTGCAAAATCAGGAGCTCTACGCACGAGCTGAACAATTAGATATCATACTGTTCTAGGGTTTCGTACCCAAACTTACAAACAGAGCTGTTACAAATATTCCGTTGATCTTCTGTTGATCTAACCGTCTGTCACCAACCTGTATCTAATTAATTATTATGGTAGTACTTAAAATCTTCACGGATTATCTACTAAAACAACAAATACTAAAAACGAAACAAAATATCCATAATTATAATTAAGGTGTTCCCATATGAAAAACTGGTCACATTTCTATAAATATTGGTAATATAGATGCGTCCAACTCGCATGGATTATATTTTTTTAGAAGTAACAAAATTAGCTGTACATATCGTGAACAGTTTTCTGGAAGTCTAACTGTATAGATTTTTCGATGATAATACATGAATTAATATGACGATTTTTTATTTGCTAATATAAAAATCGTAACGTTAATTCGTCTATTATTATTTAGTTTTGCTGAGTGAATTTATTATTTAGTTTTCAATTGTAATTTTAAAAAAAGAATGTGTAATTTTCTTTGAAATAATTTCGGCGCTACTTTAAAATTCCTTAGGGTAGCTTGAGATAACATCTCAGGAGCAATTAATCGTGCAATGACGCAATGTAACCCATTGTGAGTCGTGGCTAACGGTACGGCATGTTTGACCGGCACCAAAATGTGCTAAGTAAGTATACTGTTGGAAAAATATGTGTGCCGGTTAATTTTCATGCTAAACAAGAAGTTCTGAAAACTTAAGAAACAAATGTGAAACAAAATTATTATTTATCTACGTTACATACCTTCCTACAGTAAGATTTATTTAACGGCATTGATTCGATTGTCGAAGAGTCACCTTGCTCATCTCACTAGCTTGTTTAGTTACATCAGAGCATATTATTGTGAATGAATTTGCAATAAAATCACTGGAAACTCATTATTTGCCACTGTAATGTGCATGATATGATTTATGTAAAGGAAAGTGATATCTCGGCTATGTTCACTGTCACATAGTTGTTTATGGACATCTCAAATTAGACCAATTAGACAAATAAACTCAATTCATAAAAGATACAATCAAGAATAGTAACAAAATATCAAACAACATAGTTTCTTCGTATCTGATGTATTTTGACAAGAGGAAAATCCTCCTATTGGATCCCGAAATACGATGAGGCGTAAATGATACTCAGTCTTCTTTTTCTTCTTCACCTTATCCCACTTCATGTGGGATCGGTACAGTATGTAGGTACGCTTCTTCCATACATCTCTGTCATTCGTCATCTCTGTATTCACACCCCTCCTGGTCATATCGTCATTCACGTAAATTATACTCAATGTAAATTATTAATTTGGGTAATAATAATAATAACTTTATTTAATTCAGGTTACCAGGACCCATATTAATTATAAAATACATTTAACATTTATCAGTTAATTTTTACAAAACAATGGCACAAAATAGTTATTTAAAAACACACACACACACAATGTAATTATAAATTAAAATAAAAGTAAACAAATGCAATTAATTCAATAGCCCCTTAGAAAAATCTAATGAAATGATACTGGCTCTTAAAAAGGCTGTTGAAACACCGTTAGGTAAGATTAAATGACAGATTTTCAACTATTGACACACTATCTGAAAATTTATAAAAACAAATAGACATCACACCCATCAATAACCCAATCGTGAATTAAAGGCCATACGCAGGCTCCGAGCAAAAGCTTGGCAGAATTCCAAGCATCATTTCCTTGACCAACCAGTTTACCAGTCCACAGATGAAGAATAAATACCTTGCCGACCTTCGAAATATAATGGAACTTACGTGCACTCGCTTTCATAACATTCAAGGTGGCTTCGAACTTTTGAGCCGATCGCTTCGTGATTCTGTTTAAGATATACCAGTGACAAAGACCAGTAAGGTTGTTAAAGTTTATAATTAAATAGGTTTTAGTTTCCTTTTGATGAAGGATACGTCGTGTTTTTTTTTTAATTTAAATTTCCGTGTACATATTTTAGTGAGTTCTTACAGACAATAATATATTACCAAGGTATATTGGTAGCATTAATAATACCAAAACCAATATCCTGACTTGCCAACACCGTAGAAGATGCTGTCGCTATACCCACCGTCGTGGCTATACCCATCACACTTTTGCGGACATTTAAATTATATCATATATTAGCATTAAGACATATCACATATCCACTGTAAATGACGTACCAAAAATAATGAATGTTATTATGGTTAATAAAACATCTGAATCTGAATCTGACTTGATCAGTTATCAACAAAAGTAGCACAACTCACGGACGCTACTTGAATCAACTGACTAAGATGCACAAAAGCACACGATGACGATAATGAAGATAATGAATCACAACCAGCTTATTTTACAAAATAATGATTTAAAATACATCATCTAGTACTCGCAAGTAGATAATAGTTGGAACCTAAACATAACGTTGTGAAAAAGTAGGTCTTTACTAAAATAGGAGCAAATGGTTTAAAGATCTTATCTTTCAATAACATGCGCTACATCTGTAGACGTGGGTTTTGTTAATCTGTAATACTATAGTCGACTACCAAAAACTACGTGACAAATCCTTTGAATCATTTTGGACAACACGAAACGTCCTCCCTTTTTTATTTTAAGAAATTAGTCGGATATGTTAGGAGGGGTTAGCATTTAGTGACATTAAAAAACAGAAAAAAAACAAATAGTCACATAGCGGCAACCTATTCTAAATGTTGCCATGTTCCTTTCAATCAAGAAGAAAGGACTTAAAGCCGAGGTGGTCAAATCCTCTTTGCCAACGTACACTATAAAGACAAACATGCAATCTGAATCTTTAAACCCCAATCTAACATTTACAGCAAGCACAACAACTGTTTCAAACATTAAAACAACTGCAACTGGCCTGAGCGGAATATAAAACATTCAACTCAGTTTCTTAACCGTTGCAGACAGTTCAATGTCTTTTTTTGCATCTTCAAATTTAGTAGCCTGAGGTCAGATGTTAAAATTGATTGCTTTGTGTCTATCGTAAACTAATAGGTGAGGAGTTAAGCAATGTTAGCTTACACGCGAGATTGTAATCAATTCTAGAACCTTTGCCTATGGAGTAGCGAATCAATAACACGGTCTAAATATTTTTTTGAGTTTTGTGTTGCAGATATTTGTTACTAATAATAGCTTTAAAATAAAGAGTGGAAGGTTAGCGTGGTATGGACATGTGATGCGTAGAGAGGAGAAGCATGGCACTAGGAGATGTATTGAAATGGTAGTGAAAGGAAGAAGAGCAAGAGGCCGCCCGTAAAAGACTTGGATGGAGTGTGTGAATGAGGACATGAGAGAGAAAGGATTGAGTGTGGAGATGACGTCTGATAGAAGAGAGCGGAAGAAGAAGATTTGCTGTGGTGGTGATCCCACCTAAGTGGGATAACGTAAAGAAGAAGAAGAAGAAGAATAGTTATGGCCTCTGTGTTCTGGGATAGTGAAGGAATCCTTTTTATTGATTACATGCCAAAAGGCCAGACAATTACTGAACCCTATTATGCAAATTTAATCCCGAAAGTGCGTGAAGCGATTAAAGAAAAACGTCGTGGAAAACTGTCGTTGGGCGTGTTGTTCCTTCAAGATAACGCTCCTGCTCATCGATCGGAAGTTGCGCTCAACGCAATCCGCTGTGCTGGCTTCAATCTCCTTGACCACTCACCATATTCTCCGGACTTAGCCCCAAGTGATTTTCACTTATTTCCAAAATGAAAAGAGGAAATTCGTGGAACAAAATTTCACGATAATGACGCGGTTATAGCTGCCGTAGAGGACTTTTTCGAGACTCAAAAAAATATTTTTTTTCACAAGGAATAAGGAAGTTAGAAACGCGTTATTCTAAATGCATTGCATTGCAGGGAGATTATGTAGAAAAATAAAATATTATTATTTAAATCTTTGCATTTTTTAATATTGATTCCAAGAATTTTTTGATTCACCCTCGTATTATATCCTTTATATTATCTAAACTAACAATACATAACGAAAAGGCTTGTTTTTTACAAGCCTGAATTTAAAAGAAAACAACTATACCATTGATTTTCCGTTTTTTTTTTAAATGCTGCATTAGATGTTATCCTTGAGACTTCTTTTTTTTCCTTTGGTGTGGTGCCAATATTGGTATAAATACCCTTAAGGTGGTAGACAAACTATTTTCTCAATAATTTCAAACCAATTTTCCAATTTTCAAACCACTAGATTTAACGACAAACTCTCTAAAGCGTCGAAATCAATTGGTTTTAGTGGGTTTATCTTGTTTCCATACAATAATATATTCTCTCCATTTAACGACCACTCTCTATAACGCCATATAATACACAGTCCCTTCAGTGTAGTTGTATAGAGTTTACACTGTATGTATAATTCACGTTTACAGAGCAACACATAACGACAAAACTTCTTCTCCTAGTAAAGTTCCACAACCATTTAACTTCTTTGTTATAACTATACCCATTACTTTATGCCTTACCATGAACGATTAGCTGTTAACATTTTCTTTCAAACATCTGACATCATCATTTATATCAACAACAATTGACACAAAACAATAATTGTTTATTGCCATATCGGTGTTTGAAATTGCCGACCTATTGTTCTAGCACCTTCCCAGCGACGGTTGGATTAACTTGGGAAATCTTTAGCAATGCGGAACAAGAAATACTAACCTGAGTTCTTGTAGGAATCACGCTAGAGAAAGTTGTGCAAAAGTAAATTAATAAGCTCGAGCTATTTCATTCATAAGAGTACAGAACGTATTCAATTAAATGTTTGTAAATATTGCGGAATTGTAAGATTTGCATCATTGTCTGCGAGTTTTCTTTTTCTTACTAGAATTTCGTACCCAAAAGGTATTCGTACCTTCCTATTATTTAAACTTCGCTGTCTGTTCGTCATTCCGTTGGTTCGTCTGTCTGTCTAGCACTATTATGAATCGTGATACGAGTAACTTAAATTAATTGTATTCTGTTGCCGCTATCAAAAACCAATACGAAGATTTTCTCGATCTTGAAAAGAATGCTAGTCGTTTTTACCACTTAAAGAATATTCAATTATATAATAACTTACTTAAACAAATAATGGGAGTTCCGCTAAAACTCGTGCTTTGATTGATATTTTTTGTTAATAATGTTACGGAATCCGACTAGCACTTGACCAATTATTATTAATTTAACAAGTACACAAAACTTAAAACACTTAGGTACTTATATAGGTAAGATTAACATAATAATATTTAAAAGATCGATTTTTCCATTTCTATCACTAATGTAGATCGCATCCGCTTCTAGATTAACCTTAATGTCAAGATAGTAGGCAAAGATCGTTCGTATCTTTATAAATATGGATCAATTAATACTTAATTGACTTAATACTTAATTTTAAATGGATCTTCACGGTTTCAAGGTTGGAGCTAATAAATTAGCAAACTTGATAAAATGAGTAGATATCCGCATCGGGAGTAGCTTTTCTCTATTACAATATATATTTTTTTATTATATAATAAATTAATAATCTGTAAAGGAATATTTTCAAAGGGGCATTACCTTGGGTCGGAAATTTTTAATTGTAGGTAGGTCCTGGGGGAGCAAGGTGTAAGCACATCGTGAATAGAAGACGCTAGTTGTCTTTAAACATATCACAGGACATTAAAGAGTATCTATATATCTATCTCTATCTATCTATCTATCTCTATCTATCTATCTATCTAAACTATTATCTATCTAAACAGCTTAAAAACTTGCTAAAACTTGAAAATCTATCGCAAGCGCAATGGTGTGTTCCAGCTGCCTCGTTGAGCCAGTAATTCCAAACTAGGTATTCTCCGCCCTGGACCAGAGTGTCACTAACACACTGCTGGTAAAATGCCATGCTATAAAAACTCTCGATTGTCAAACTTACTAAACGTTCATACAACAGAAAAGCATATTTCATCGAGCGATAAACAAAATTGTCGCAACTCGTTTCGAAAGAGCAACATGCTCGGTTCACTCTATATTTTATGCCGCGATGTAGGACTGGTTCCTAGGTCGTACTTATAGTAAATGCCAGCTGACTCGACACAAGGCTGTTGCTATCTGTCTTCAAGGAAATCTGCCGCCAGATTGAGATGTGTTAAAAACAAAAGCAGCGAATTTTGTTACAGCGCAATTTACTAATCAGTTATGTGTAATCAAAATCTAATTCTTGAATATTATGCAAATATCAATTAGATAATTTGCCTCATTGCTTCATTATGCTATTATTATTTGTGAATATTGATATCTCGGATTTGAAGAATTCCGTAAATTACGAAATCAATTATTGTAATTTATTAAATAGCATTAAAAATTAGGCAGACACAAATTTCATTTTTATTTTTCACACAACTTAAGGATACTTAATATGTGAATAATAAATAATATAAAGGTTATTGGCTACTGTCGATATTGATTATTAAACATCTGACAAAATTGTAATAAATTACGAGTTAATCACTTTTGCAAGAGATACTGAGACAGCAATATTATAATGCAATATTTGTCGCCAATTAATTAAGTAACATTCTTGCACATTTGTAGCGAAATTATTGAGTTGAAATGGGAGTCTTATTGCTAAATATAGTTTTTAAACTAGCATATTTTCATATGTATATAAATGTGCTATACAGATATAAGTTATGTGTAAAATATTTTAATAGGCGTAATAATAGACTTGTTTACCATAAACATAACTATGCTAATTTAATTATTGTTTAATTTATGACTAAAAACTATTTACGTATTAAGTTCCAAGGATTTTGAAAACTCGCGAAAAAATTGTGTCACCATTTTATCGCAATTCACCGGATTTTAGTATCGATAAACGAATCTTATTGTTGTTCTTGAAAGTTTCTTTAAATCCCAAAACATCTACTTATTAGAAATACTTATAGAAAAAGTACCGCAATTAAAAAAAAACAAAGATTGCTGTTATAAACCGTACCTTTATATCATAATCATATTTCTATCAAATGTCATTAGAAAACAATGGTATCTAAAACACAATAGGATCAAGTCAGCTAAACGTCAATATATCAATTAACCGCAAACTGCAACACACTAGTACTCTGATTGGAAAGTTGCAACATCAGGAGCTCTACGCACGAGCTGAACAATTAGATTTCATACTGTTTTAGGGTTCCGTACCCAAACTTACAAACAGAGCCCTGTTACAAATATTCCGTTGATCTTCTGTTGATCTAACCGTCTGTCACCAGCCTGTATCTAATTAATTATTATGGTATTACTTGAAATGTTCACGGAATATTTACTAAAATAACAAATACTGAAAAACGAAACAAAATATCCCTAATTATAATTAAGGTGTACAAACAAAACCTACGTCCTTAAATAATATTTATTTACAACAAAATTAGCTGTACATATCGTAAACAGTTTTCTGGAAGTCTAACTGTCTAGATTTTTGATGATAGTACACAAATTAATATGACGAATGAATGTTAAAAAAAAATTATTAGCAAATAAAAAAAATGTTACATTAATTCGTCTATTATTATTAAATAGTTTTGTTAGGTGAATTTATTATTTAGTTTTCACTTGTAATTTTAAAAGGTACAATATTGTAATTTTAAAAATATGTATAATTTCTTAGAGATATTTTTTTCTTTGAAATAATTTCGGCGCTACTTTAAAATTCCTTAGGGTAGCTTGAGATAACATCTCAGGAGCAATGAATCGTGCAATGACGCAATGTAACCCATTGTGAGTCGTGGCTAACGGTACGGCATGTTTGACCGGCACCAAAATGTGCTAAGTAAGTATACTGTTGGAAAAATATGTGTGCTGGTTAATTTTCACGCTAAACAAGAAGTTCTGAAAATTTAAGAAATGAATGTGAATGACATTGTTATTTATCTACGTTACATACAGTAAGATTTATTTAACAGCATTGATTCGATTGTCGAAGAGTCACCTTGCTCTTCTCACTAGCTTGTTTAGTTACATCAGAGCATATTATTGTGAATGAATTTGCAATAAAATCACTGGAAACTCATTATTTGCCACTGTAATGTGCATGATATGATTTATGTAAGGGAAAGCGATTTCTCGGTTATGTTCACTGTTTGTTGTTTTTATGGACATCTCAAATTAGATCAATTAGACAAATCAATTCAATTTAAACAAGATAAAATTAAGAAAAGTAACAAAATATAACAGCAGATAGTAGAATAGTTTTTACTTTTATTTATTTGTTTTTGTTTGATTTGTATGTAAAGACCTGAATAAATGGCTATATTATTATAACAAAATATAAAACAACATAGTTTCTTTGTATCTGATGTATTTTGACGAGAGGAAAATCCTCCTATTGGATACCAAAATACGACGAGAAGTAAATAATAGTCAGTGTAAATGATTAATCTGGGTAATGAAATGATACTGGCTCTCAAAGAGGCTGTTGAAACACACCGTTAGGTAATATTAAATGACAGATTTTCAACTACTGACACACTATCTGAACATTTAGTAAAAATCAAATAGACATCACACCCGTCAATAACCCAATCGTGAATTAAAGGCCATACGCAGGCTCCGAGCAAAAGCTTGGCAGAATTCCAAGCATCATTTCCTTGACCAACCAGTTTACCAGTCCACAGATGAAGAATAAAGACCTTGCCGACCTTCGAAATATAATGGAACTTACGTGCACTCGCTTTCATAACATTCAAGGTGGCTTCGAACTTTAGAGCCGATCGCTTCGTGATTCTGTTTGAGATATACCAGTGACGATGACCAGTAAGGTTGTTAAAGTATATTATTAAATAGGTTTTAGTTTCCTTCTGATGAAGGATAAGTTGTGTTTTTTTGTTTAAATTTTCGTGTATATATTTCAGTGAGTTCTTACAGAAAATAATATATTACCAAGGTATATTGGTAGCATTAATAATAACCATAACCATAACCTGACTTGCCAACACAGTAGAATATGCTGTCGCTATAGCCACCGCCGGATAGTCTTGATCAGTCATCAACAAAAGTAGCACAACTTACGGACGCTGCTTGAATCATCTGACTAAGATGCACAAAGGCACAAGATGACGATAATGAATCACAACCGGCTTATTTTACAAAATAATGATTTAAAATACATCATCTAGAACTCGCAAATAGATAATAGTTGGGGCTTTAACATACCATGCTCTAGGAAAAAGTAGGTCTTTACCAAAATAGGAGCAAATGGTTTAAAGATCTTATCTTTCAATAACATGCGGTACATCTGTAGACGTGGGTTTTGTTAATCTGTAATACTATAGTCGACTACAAAAAACTATGTGACAAATCCTTTACATCATTTTGAACAACACGAAACGTCCTCCCTTTTTTATTTTAAAAAAATAGTCGGATATGTTAGGAGGGGTTAGCATTTATTGACATTAAAAAACAGAAAAAACAAATAGCCACATAGCGGCGACCTATTCCAAATGTTGCCATGTTCCTTTCAATTAAGAGGAAAGACTTAAAGCCGATTTGGTCAAATCTTCTTTGCCAACGTACACTATAAAGACAAACATGCAATCTGAATCTTTAAACCCCAATTTAACATTTACAACAAGCACAACAACTGTTTCAAACATTAAAACAACTGCAACTGGCCTGAGCGGAATATGAAACATTCAACTCAGTTTCTTAACCGTTGCAGACAGTTCAATGTCTTTTTTTGCATCTTCAAATTTAGTAGCTTGAGGTCAGATGTTAAAATTGATTGCTTTGTGTCTATCGTAGACTAATAGGTGAAGAGTTAAGCAATGTAAGCTTACACGCGAGATTGTAATCAATTCTAGAACCTTTGCCTTTAGCGAATCAATGACACAGTCTAAATATTTTTGTGGGTTTTGTGCTGCAGATATTTGTTGCTAATAGTTGCTTTAAAATAAAGAGTGGAAAGTTAGCATGGTATGGACAAGTGATGCGTAGAGAGGACATACATGTCACTAAGAGATGTATGGACATGGTAGTGCAAGGAAGAAGAGCAAGAGGCCGCCGGAAAAAGACATGGATGGAGTGTGTGAATGAGGACATGAGAGAGAAAGGATTGAGTGTGGTGATGACGTCTGATAGAAGAGAGTGGAAGAAGAAGATTTGCTGAGCCGACCCCACCTAAGTGGGATAAGGTAAATAAGAAGAAGAGGAAGAAGAAGAATAGTAACTATGTTTTATCATGAAAAGGAAGCATCTAACGGTGTATCCCGGCAGCTTTCTTGAGAGCCAATTAATTCAGACTGATAGTACCTGACTCATGCGGTCATGCGCCTTGCTGGTGAAATGCTAAGAGATTACAAAGCAAAAAAATAGGCCACTGGTATTTTAGCAATTCTATCCCACTACGAGTATATTATAAAGGCAAAAGTGTGAGTGCGCACTTGTAACTGTCTCTATTGACGCTCAAACAGCTAACCAATTTTGACAGATCAATTTTGATGAAATTTGGTATTGAGTTAGATAACAGACTATTTATGTTCCTGAGGAGCGAGACAGTTATTTCTGGGTAGTTCTTGGTTTAAAGTTAGAAAGAGTCAAAGAATTTAACCACCGAGATTATCACCCTAGTTTTTTTTATTATCTAAGTAAGTTCAATTGGTTAAGCACGCGGAGACACGGATGGTGATCTTAAATTCTAAATTCTCACTACGGCACGTCAATCAGTTTAACGGTAAATAATTATGATGACAGGGACAGGTAAACGAACGAGACAACAAAGAACATTTCCGCCTCAAGGTAAACGATCTCATTTTTCAAAAGTTACGTCTGACTCGGTCTAACTTAGGCGAAGGTATGTTGATGATTATTTTCATAATTAGTATTTTAGTTGTCGTGACTGGGCTTTTGCGTGTTTCACGCTAACCTCGTTGAGAATAGACCTAAGAAGATAGTCGATCGGAAAAGTTAGGTTTCCAGATTTATTTAACAGTGGTTGCAAAAACAACTTATTACAGAGTAAGATAAGATTTAAACTACCGGAAGAGAGTTTGAAAAAAATGCTATTTGTAATATTACTTATTTCACAGAGTAAAAAGTAAACTAAGGTGCCCTAAGTCAATATTTTGCCCAAAAAAATTGTGCCAACGATTTGTATAGTTTTTTTTTATACCAACACTGTTAAACTCCAAAGAAAGTATGCGAAAAAGTGGTACGCATTTCTTATAACAAGTTCGTGTCTATATAGTAATATTACAATAAGGCATTGGCCTTATTTACTTTTTACTTAAAGTGCTAAATAGTTGCACATTGAAAAAACTGTTTCTTAAATGATTGGTGGATGCAAGATTCTATATATATCTCTTTTCTTGCTTTATCCTACATACTTAGGTGAGGTCGGCACAGCAAGTTTCTTCTTCTGCGATCTTCCAACACATTTCATCTCTACATTCAACCCTTTCTCTCTCAAGTCCTCATTCACATACTTCATCCATGTCTTGTTCGGTTGAAATGTGTCCAGACGGCGCATACGCAGAAAAATCTTCTTCTTTTTCTTCGAATGAGCCAAGTGGCCAAGCTGTCGAGAGTATTTTTGAGCCCGCCCAAAAGCCTCTGACTCTGCTTAACGACTGCTAGTGCTGAGATTAACAGCGGGGACCTACAATCTAACGTGCCATCCGACTCACAGTAGAGCCCAGAAGAAACTATCAATTTCGAAACGACAGTCTTTTGATTGTTCACCCATCCAAAGGCTGTCGGCATCGACCGTCCCTTAGCGTCGGTGATGGCATCAGATCACCTTAGTTAGAAGACATAGACACGTTAGATAAATTCAGAATGGGATCTAGCAATTGCAGCCTATCTTTCTGTCGAGTCGTTATAAGACGCGGGAAAGATTTGCGGTCAGCACGCACACTGATGCGAAAAAACTAGGCTATAGCTAGCGCAGGGTACGCAAAAAATTAAGTCATCATTTTAAAGAATGCATTATAAAGTGCTGTACAGCATTTTATCCCGCATATTAATAGATACATGTAAACAGTATGGTTTAAACATTATTTTAAATGATATTTTATAGTCTTATAGTCTTTACGCGTTATTGTATGTCTTTTTACTATTATAAATAGGCCACCTTCTTGCCTCATCTATTCAGTATTCTCTTGACAATATCATTGTCGCGGATAGCAGAAAAAAATACAAGACTGAATGAATGAATGTAATAAAAGAATGAATGAATGCGATATTCCCGAAAACGCAAACCCATTTAGTGTAAAAAATGAGAGAACGTAGTGGTAACAGCAATAATATAAAATTGTTATTGGCAAAGCTGTCAATATTGTGTTGAGATGCTGTCATTTATTGCTCAACGTTTGCATTTGAATGGATTTAATTGCGCTAATTTTGCAGTGCAAAAAGTCAAGGCGTTTTTTGTGCCAAGGAATGTGCTAAATTGTATGCAGCTACCTAAGAAGTTTAATAATATATTGTGAAATAACTAAGGGAGATTGCGTCAAATGTTTTTTTTTATAAAAAAGAGGAGTTTAACACAAAAAAATGTCTTGAAATCTATTCTAGAATCTGTACCAATGGGGCAGAGACCTAAATGCCAGCAGAGTTATCCCTTAGCTCATTTCATTTTCTCTTTAAAATCTGCCCTGGAAAAAAACCCCATGGAAATGTTTATATTATTTTAGGATATTGCATCTCAAAGGGGATAATTGAAGTCGTTTCATTTCGTATTTTATTTGATATTTTAGGGTTTAAATTAATACTAGCTGCGCCCCGCTGTATAGCCTGCGTTAATCCGGAATTAAAAAACGTATGTGTTTCTGTGTATTTCAACCAAATTGGTTCAGCCGTTTGTGCGTGAATAAGTTCCTAACACACACAAATGTTTGAATATATATAATATAATATTTGTAGTAAGTAGGATAAAGGTATAAGGATGTATTTAGTAAAGACACGTTTATATTTTTATTAAGAGTTACTCTATTTCGTCCTTGAATCAGTTGCATTGATTTTATTTACACAGTTCATTTAATATAGCTTGAAGCAATACCAATTTAAAAGTATCAGAAGCAAGTATCCGCAACTAGCTGAATAGTTTCATAGAAAGTTTGCTTACTCGATGAAATTGCATTCTAGTTACAACAAACCATGTCAAATTACTGTTTGCAGACTTTAATTTGAATTAGTTTTGTTTCTAAGTATTGTACTACTATCTAAAGTATCGTGAGTTCTTCCGCGCTTTAACTTTAGTTTTATAATATTAGCTTTATAATATAGTTTGACTAAGATAACGGCATTTTAGTAAGGATACGGCAGAGTAACATCGATGCTGGTAGCATTATATCTATTGTATAGCCTACTAGTAAAAAAATGTGATTTATGACAAGTAAAAAATTATTTTTAAAAGTTTTGATATCTCCCAGTATAATTTTGTGGTGGCAGCCATCTCGTAAAAAAATCTATCATAGTGTATTTATTTTACAAGTCAAGCCCTTTCATTTGATACCCATATTGAGGAAATTATAAAATATATATAATCTGTATTTTTTGTCGGCCATTTTAGACCGATTTTCATGAAAATTAGCTAAAAGACTTCATACAACTTTTAACCAAAATAATAAAAATCTTAATCAGTTCATCCGTTCCATAGCTAAGTTGTTACAGACAGACAGACACAAACACGCCAAACTAATAACATCTTGGTGTTTTATAAGCAGTAAATGTTTACTTGTTATTTATTAGAAAGTATGTGAAGGTTGTCAGTTTATTAGAATTTATTGTACTATTCTACTGTTACGACAAATTCGTATTTATAGCGCCTTGACGCGAAAATATTGTCTGACGTACCTATATTAGCCGGGATTCTGATATGACGTTACGTATTAAGCCGAAGGGCAAATTCTAGCTTTCACAGTGTTTTCGCCGCTAAAAATTGTAAACGGAAAATATCGAAAAAATAGCTTAAAAGCTGTCTAAAGAACCTCTCTAAGAATATTTATACTTATTTTGGTACGAATCAGACTTTAGCTTAGGTGTTTGCAAATTACAAACGTTATAAATGAGCCACAGTAATATAAACAGACCTTTTCATAGATATTATTCAATAAAACAACGAAGTGGTCGAAAGATCAGAGTCAAATTAAAATTAATCGTCAAAACATGACGTCTCAACGAAAATATAGAGGTAAGAAACAATGGCAAGCCTATTGTTTCAAAAGCCTATAAAATACTTGATTGTTTGCAAATGAAATGATTTAAAACAACGCAAAACGTTATATATAGCTAGTTTCAACCATTTCAAATGAAATTGAACGCCCATACAGGGTATAAGGGTCGATACACCTGTTTCTTCTAAGAGATGTATTCTACTTGACTCCAGCATTGTTCAAATTTGCCGAGCGCACGAAACGAGCGAAGCATCCCGTGAAAGCATCTAACAGTAGAAAAAAATGCGACGTTAGTTCCCTGAAAGGTAGGATTTGCTGCAGTGCCATTAAATATGTACGTACTTATTTTTTTATGAAATTCACCGATTAAATACCCCATTCTAAAAATATATTTTTGTTAAGTAAAAATAAAATTGGTCTAGTTTTAGTTAAGTTTCAGTGCGAACAATATTCCAAGAAACTGTTCGAAGAACCACTCATGGTATTTCCTTCAAGAACAATGTCGGATTTGTTTTAAATATTCTCACGTCAAAACCGCATTCTTGCGTTGAGGGATTGCTTTCTCATATGTTACCAAACCGACATTATTGCATTGCAAAGAGCTAATTCATGCGACGGTGATATGAATCAGACTTTTCGCGGTATTTAGTGAAGATTCGCGTCTTGTATTAGTAGGTATAAGCAAAGTAAGAAATAGCATATATAATAGCATATCGACTAAGAAGCATGGTTAAAAAAACAGATAGTTAAAATATGAAAAGGCATTGGGTCAATGTTATGAAGAATTCAGAAGAAAATAAGGGAAGAACAAGAACAAAAAAGGAGTGAACATAGTATGGTAGAGCATTTTCTAGTGCTCACATGGCTAGCAACCAACATAAGTCGAAAAGTCTGTCACTAAGCATCTAACAGTGTGTTCAGGCAGCCTCGTTGAGAGCTAGATATTCTAAACTAGACATGCGTAAGGCTATGCGCTCTTGATTAAATTCCTAGCTATAATGATAAAAAATAAAAGACCTAAGCTTATAGTCCAAAATATAGGGCAGATTAAGGTCAAACAAAAAAGGAGGTCAGTCAAGGATATATTATGGTGTTTGACTTATTGTTATGTTCCATCATAGAACACCCATCCAAATATTATAGTTACCGTATAAATACGTTTTAAATACATACTCGTATATCTATATTTTTAACTTAGAAAAACCATAACTAACCGGTGTTATCTACAGAGAATAAACTGAGATTTCCACACAACCGCTTATGCTAGTAGTAAACAGGTATCTAACTCACTGATAACGTTTGCTGATAAGAGATCATGATATCATTCCTACTATAACTCAAACAAAACTGAGCCAAATAAACCAAGAGTAAAATAAAGAACTATCAACCAAGTAAGTTATGTACCAAAATAACGACTATTACGCAATTTAATTTGCATATTATTATAGGTAAGTAAATAAGTACCATATTATAAAAACTAACTAGGATAACGAGATGACCCAATATCGGGTTTTCTCGGTCTACTTAGAAATACCACTCCACTTAGTTATACCGTTTCCTGGTACGGGATGGCCTGAAATCGGGGTAGGTCTTTATCCACCAGATGTTTTCCGTGGTGCTTTGACGTCTATCCATTGGTAACTTCTAAGTCTTCCCAGAAAGTACAGGTGGAAGAATTCCATTTGCTCTATATAATTAAACACTGCCTAGTTTCATCATCTGTATGTACCAGGCATAAATAAATGAAGGGAAGATGAAATCCTTTCATACCAAATTCAGTTCCAAAAAAACATGCGCAGAAGGCCCATTTCATTGTCATATCTGATGTAATCGTCATTAGCAAATAACATAAAAGGAAGGTGCAATTTACTCACGGCTGATTTCCATCGCTAAAGTATTCGTGATACACACTCCCATCATAAATGCACTGAACTGCACACCAAACACAGGAACAATCCGAAACCAATCGTATTTCAAGGTACTTAGAGTCAAATTAGGACACTGCGACGGAAAACTTCACAGATGAATTTCCCGGTAAAGACTAGCGAATGCAGTAAAGAAAATCCTGTTAGCGCAACCTCTCGGAGCGGAAGCCAGATAGGAACTACACACTTATTTTAATCCAATTAGAGGTCACATTCCCGTAACATTTTAAGACGGGAAATAGATGTAGAATTATCGAATTCAATTTTTTGTTTTCACTGATAACTTTTTTATTTGTTTTTTTTTTTTAAATAAAACGTGGCCGAGGCTTCCGCGCTCTGTTATCGTCCGACACAGACTGTGGACTGCGAAGACTGCGAACGCCGGAGAATGTTCGCTTTGCTTAACGCAGTTTCTCAAACTTCTGGGCGTCTGGGGTTTTCCTTGAGATAATATTTACTTACTGTAGTTTTATCCATAATTTATGATCGTCTCTGAGTCAAGGTAGATATCTCAAGGTTAATTTTATTTGTTTTCTGCTTTATTAAACTAGAACATTGCATTCATAATAATTCATTTTCAGTCTGTCAATAAAAACATGATTATTTTACTATAACAGAACTTATGGCTATACGAGGAACTGGTAGTATTGTCATGCAACTTGACAATGCTACTAGGATTTTGGGCACCTTTCCTTTGGTCTTTGTAAGGCTTAGTTTTAGTTAGAAATGTTTAATATATTATTAAGTCATTAATAAAATTCATTGAACTTTAAAAAAAATAACATAGATATAAATATTATTGAATCTCACATTTAATTTGTAAAAAATAAAAGAATGTACTTAATCATCTTTATCTTATTTTCTACAAAGTAATTCGTTGCAACATTTTTTTCCAATATTATGTCAAATGTATAGTTCTAGAAACGTTGTTGATCTACTGCCCCATACGAGTAGTTAGACCAGTTCTATGCAAGACGCATCTCATTCCTTTTGCAATTTACGCTCCATTGTGGCCCACAAAGCTTGGTTTTTCTTATTACTCCCCATAATAGGTTACGGCTCTTCAATTTGCTTGCCATTTTTTGCCTAAGACCAGGTGTTAAAAGGAATCATGAATTTGACCTTTTGGAATATTAATATTATAATAGTAGGTTATTTAGTATTTTATATAATTGTTATATTGGTTATAAAAAAATTCTGATATAAATAAAAAAAGACAATATTATAAATACATATAACTTTTAACCTATTTCACTCGTATTCCGTGACGTTGATTTAAGTCCTAAGATCACTGAGGTACATTCATAATATACATATTATACATACGCTAGTCCGTTATACATCTATACCAATATTATAAAGAGAAAAAGTTTAATTGTTTGTTTGTTTGATGCGAACAGGCTCCGAAACTACTGTACAGATTTGAAAAAGATATTTTACCGTTGAAAAGCCACTTAAGCCTATGTTACTCGGAGCTCCGAGTAACATAGGCTATATTTTGTTTCTCTTTGCTACTCAGATTATTTTAGGGCTCGTACGAAGCCAGGACGGTATGCTAATATTATATACATTATATACGGGGAACAATTTTTTTAGCTGTTAGTTATTCGAGATATTATTATGATCAGTTGAAAAACATATTGAACAGTTATTTTAATGACGGTTGATAAATATATAATAAAAAACATGGACAGTAATAAAAATCGATTAGTCGGTTTTTTATCATACAATATGAATTCAAATAATTTAGCAGTCCATCAAGGTTGGATTAAGATGCTTTTTTGTCAGATGCTGTTACTGCCCACACGTAACTCGTTCAATATTTTTTACCGCCCATTTAACTATTTTCCTGCTCAATTCAAATTCGCTGATCCATTTCATTGATTTTGATTACTCATATTTGTTTACTCCTTAGTTTTAACCGCTGAATAAGTAATTAAACGTGTCATTTATAATTTTAGACTTTCCAACCGCTATTTACAACTGCTCCTTATATCAGTGCCTTATATGTATGTACGTATATACCAGTTAATATAGTAATTGGAATATTCGCGTCCTCTCACTCTCACTCAATTTAGGTCAAGGATGCAAGATGAAAAGAATTTTCAAATCTTTTCTTTATTGATTCTAGTTATAACTATGAATAGTGGATACAGCATACTAGTTTTAAGTTGACATTTTATCAAATTTAAAATCAATATATGCAAAAGATCTCATCTTTAATTGAAATTCTTTTATTGTCTAGTTTATAACTTATAATTTAGGTTTATAATTTGTAATTGTAATCTTGTGTAGTTTTTAATTTAATTTAGTTTTAAATAAGTACCTATATTATAGTTTTAAATAAGCCTATTATTGATTGATATTATATAATGTATCTATATTAAAATTATAATACAGATCTAATATAAGTTAAAATTTAATGTCTAAAGTGGCTAAGTGAATAAAATTGACATATTTAACGTTCCCCGATCAATATCAATGGTTCCCAGTGACCTAGACATCCAGATTCGCTTTTAGCAGACTGTCTGAAGCCGGGCGAAAAGATTCGCGATTATCACCTTTATGCTAAACGAAATAGAGTCAGTTGTTCCTTAAAAGACGATCAGATAAACCGGAGCAGCTGCCAAGTGCTTCGCAATGAGAAATAGTTATTTAATGCAGCCTGCCTTATTTTATATGGAACAAGCTATTATGTATATGGAGCATTCTATCTTCTTCACACGAGCTAAGTGGCCAAGCTCTGGTGTCTAGTGTTTTCAAGCCACCCGAAGGCCTCTGTCTTGGCTTCACGTCTTCTTGTACTAAAACTGACAGCCAGGACCTACATTTAACGTCTCATCCGACACACGGTAGCACCCGGTTGAAAAAGACTCTGACCCATCTAAAGACTGTCCGCATGGACCGTTGCCTAACATTGATGATCAGGTCAGATCACCCTCTTTAGCCGAGCTACAGGTGCTGTTAGGTGTTTGACTTGACATCTAACAGCGTGTTCTGAGAACTCCTTGAAAGCCAGTTATTCCAGCCTAGGCATGCTCCATCTTAAGCCAGAGTGTCGCTAACTCATGTGGTTACTGGCCAGTCTTAAATGCCTAGCTGAAAAGAGGAACTGGAATTGCCCAGACATGTGCAAAATCATCAAGGCACCGTAGCCGGTGACACAAAGAAAACTGTAATCTTGCTCTGAGCGAGTCATGGTCAAAAACCTCGTTGGGGAAAACCACGCGGCGTACCATAACCGGCTACGCTAACATGAAATATACGTTTCTCAGTAAAAAAAACTGCTATGGGTACGAATTATATTCATGTCAACATCTGCGCAAAGTTTTAAAATATTTAATTTGTAACACTGCCTTTTTGTTATAGTAAATGAAAGTTCTCTGTCATGCCCGTAGATCAAATATGGTGGTAGTCAAACATTTTAATTGTTAGCCAAGATAAGGGATACTTTTTATTTGGGATACTTTTTATTTTGACTTGTACCTTAATTTGCCCAATAAAGAGTTCTATCAATATTTCTATCTATCTATGGGACTTGTTTTGGAATCATGAGCAAGGGTTGGTATACAATTAACGGTATTCAACTCTTGAAATATATTTTAAAAAATGTGAATCATACTGTACTTTATTCTGTACTTGGAAGTATGCAACGCCTACTTCTTTTTGCTAACGAAAAGAAAATAGAAGAAGAGTAAAAAAAAATGCCAAGCACCTATTGCGCGACAGTAAATTTTTCAAAAAATAAAATCGTATAAAATCAAGAATTTCAATTATAAACTTTAACTATTTCAGATAATATCATTAGCCTTATTATTTTAATTAAGAGATATTTGTTTTAATTACTTTCAGAAGCACGACTATTTTTCAGGTTAAAACTATCGAGAGAATTTTACGTAATCATGTTTTGAATCTCTTACAATTTTTAACACAGCCCTATCATTAACGACCTCGTTGGCGTAAAGGTTACCATGCCGGACTGCCCATAAGAAGGTTCCGGGTTCGATTCCCGGCCCAGCCAACATCTTTGTGATTAACTAAATTTGTTGGCTGTGGGTCTGGGTGTTAAATATGTATCTGTATAAAATATGTATGTATGTAGTATATCAATTGTGTTAGCCACCTTAATACGAACTAGGAATGGTTCAGTATGGGGCTAACTAGCCGTGTGTGAAATGTGTCAAAAAAAATGAAAGCTATATTTATATTATAGGATTTTTCAAAATATTATGCTATTTTGCTCCAACCCTCTTAAATTACGCAAGCATAAAAAAACAAACTGATAATGTTTTTTATCATCACGAACATGACATAATTCGTTTGTTCTCATGTAACTGATAAACCTTAATTATATACCTAGTAGGTTTTATCTTTAGTGCATCGTAAAGAATCTAGATCAGTCAGGTTGCAGTGACATCCGTGTAGATTCCACGATGAGTTGTGTAATGGCGTAGTTACTAGTTAATCATCATGGGAAATGTAAAAGGAGGCTACGCTTTAGGTTTATAGAGGTAAATAGAAGCACGTACTGAATATACATTATATAAATACTAGCTGACCCGGCAAACGTTGTTTTGCCTTAAAAAGTTGATGGTAGCCGATTCTCAGACCTATTGAATACGCACACAAAATTTGGTACAAATCTGTCAAGCCGTTTCGAAGAAGAACGGTAGTAACTAACATTGTGACATGGAAATTTTATATATTTAAGAAGATATATAATTATATTGTTTTGCTTTATTCTTGTAATTATACCTATAAAACTCGTACTCTCTTTCTTACGCTAGAAAATAGATTTACCAGATTTGTTTTATGATAAATGACGTGGTTTTTTTAATAATACGATCTAGTGGCTTGCCTGATGGCGAACATTGCAGAGAATTCTAAAATATCTCGTTCTTTGCTTGAAATTGCTTCAAACACTTATAATCAGTGTAAAAATTTGTTCCTTTACAATTTACTTTTTGAGTAATTCTGTATGTTTAGTTCTGTATGTTATGAAATTTATATTTATAAATTGCTTTTATCTATTTATTGTACAATAGTAACAACTACAGAAAAGCGGTGCTTTTACTTGTATTATAACTAACACTGACTGACTAATAGTCTGATGTTATTTATAATTCCTTAAAATTACCAAATATTTCTTATAATAATATAGAAACGGATTAAATAGTAGTACCAAAATAAGTACTAGAAAAATTTATAAAACAAATGATTTAATTCTTACCTTTAAAAAGACGTTACAAATTAAAATACAGTTACAAAATAAATTAATCTTTTACTGCGGTATACCTATATGTATGTACGAGTATGTATAAGGGTACAATGATCAGAGTACAATTAATTCTTCTAGATAATTTTTGTCAGTATTTTTCACTGGTATTTTTCTAGTTTCTAGGGGATCATTCCAAATAAGGTTTGGGATCTGGAAAAGAGGATTTAGTCACAGGATTAGGTAAATAGGAAAAGAATGGAATAAGAAGACTATCAACTTTAGTTCAAACACTTTTGAAAATCCGCGAATAAAATAAGGTGTTTCAATTGTTAATTGTTAGTTAAACAAATAAACAATTGACTCGCGATACAATGTTTCCATGCACTTCATTTTTGCGGATTTCCAATAATCGTAAAACACAATTTATTTTCCAAATGTACTAAAACATCGCTTTGACAGTCGTGCGATACTTTACTTTCCTGTTTTTTTTTTTTATTTATTTCAGCATAACATATACAGAACAAATTAAATTAGTACCGTAACATTGACCCTGTAATTAAGTAACATGTTGTGTGTGTTGATAACTATTTTTTCAAGCGTTCAATACTAAAGACTACATTTATGTTAATCTATTTTCATCAAACTTGCCGAATGTAAGAATATGGTGCACACTTAATTGCACACGGAATAACTGTATTGTTAAATAACCCATATTTACTATAAAGTATATTATTTTGAAAAGTCTGTGAATAACTCGGGTCAATAAAGAAAATATTTGTAAGTACAGTGCAAACTCTTTGTAACGTCACTCGATTTAACGACAAACTCTAAAGCGTCGAAATCAATTGGCTCTAGTTGGTTTAGCTTGTATTCTATACAATGATACATTTTCTTCATTTTACGACCACTCTCAACGCCATAAAATTCACTGTCCCTTCAGTGTCGTTCTATAGAGTTAACACTGTACTTCCTTTTCCTCTTCACTCATAAGATTGTGCAAGTGAGAGGACATGAACTTTCAAATGTTTTCTTTAGTGACTCTTTTTTTATGATGGATAGGCAAGCGCTTGATCGAAAGTCACCTGATTTTAAGTGATGTTGCGATCTAGGGTGGAGCGCGCTTGCTTAGAAGAAACCGATTCACTCTCGCTTTGAAGACAATAAGGTTTATTGTTCAGAGGGAACAGGGATTCCGGCAATGAGTAGACTCGAAGGTAGGTAGGTGTAGGTACTTACATAATCGCCTGGAGTAAGGTGTTGGCCTGAGTTGTCTGCCGATTTGGATGGAGGCGAGTAATTTCTCCCGGGGAGTGGCTTCTCTTCGCGCCGGGGGCAGCTTACGTTCTGATGCCTGGAACAAGATTTTTTTTAAACCAAAATAAAATTTAAAATATATTCAGTAGCTCGGTTAAATAGAGTCACCTGACATGCACGCCAAAGTTAAGTAACTGTCGATGGATGGAAGACTATTAAGCAAAAGAACTTGTTTTTGTTGCAATAATAAACAAATATTAGAGCAACTACAACCAGCGCGAGAATTTCCAAGATGCCACAGAGACAGATGACATGGCCCAAACTTCGTAATAGTGTGCAAATGAGATGCCTGATGCACTATTATTAGCAACGTACGTAGATCCAGAGACTGAATAAAAACTACAAGCGCCTGCTAAAAAACGCTTAGCACGTCTTTGGACACGATTGCTAGAAGCTAAACTTGAATACTTTATAATATGTTCTGTAATACATGTTGTCTCATTTGAAATAGAACTTTATATCCTACTAATATTATAAATGCGAAAATTCGTGTGTAAGTGTATATGTTTGTTACTTCTTCACGATCAAACGGCTGAATTGATTTTGATGAAATTTGTCATGAAGATTAGACCTTGGATTTACATAACAACTATTTTTAATCTCGAAAACAATTGTGATTTCCTTGGGCTCCGCAAATAACTTCAAAATCTATGTTTCTCCTTCACGCTCTAATGGTTGGGTCGATTTTGATAAGATTTAGTATGATGATAGGTTAGACCTTGGATTAACTTCTTTTGTCCCGGATTAACGGGATAACACCGCGGGGCAATTAGTAAAATAATTTTAATTAAGTAATAATAAACATCGTATCAACGTACCTTTTTGAGTGGAGGTCTACTTCTAATAAATTCGAGTATCATTGCATGCGCGTCCTTCTTGACACTGAAACAAACGAAATCATTTCAATAAAAGCATGAAAGTAGGCAAAAAATAAGTGTTATAACAAACTTAGGCTGTCTCTGTTTCCTGAGAGGTATCATCCAGGGATCATCAAAAGTAGAGTTAATAGGCATCTACTAGGTAAGCGTGCCCCGTAGACTACAGCGCAGCTTAACACCAGGTAAGTTGTAGTCAAACGCATACCAATCAAGGGTTAAAAAACAGCCAATCCCAGCTCACCTTTGAGGTATCGCGCCGTCGACTTTCCGTAGCGTATACCGTCTCGACCGTATATCGTCCATTAGGATCTCGTAGGGAGTAAGCTCATACTCGATAGGTGTCCTCGAGTAGTTAACTTTCTTCAGCTTCACGCCCATCCGTAGCTCACCTATCACTTGCATCCAAAACCGCGCCTGAAAAGTCAATACATCAATCATTTTTTTCTAATTTCTATATGACGTGACATTTAATACTTGTTTGTGCTTTTGTTTTGTAAAAATTAATTTAGTCATAAGAGAGACGAGTAATTGTACTCGTCTTCGTCCTTATTAATTCGAAATTACTCGTACCAATGTACAAGTACGTACGAATTAATATGGGTATTGGAAACCGGAATTAAATAAATGAATTATAATATTATTATCAGTAATTTGTTTTATTTTATTAAAATATGTTTATTACTAATAATACAAAATATCACTTTATTAATCTTACTTATTACGAGTTTATTAAGCCTGTTTTATGCCCAATAATAGCATAGCCATGCGTCGTCTTTATTTTTAATTAAATATAGGCAGTGTTTTTTCAAAATTTTGTCAGATCAAAAAAAGATTTCAAGCTTAATAAAACAAAAAACTTTTACTTAGCTAAAGGTTACTGGGGTATCCCAATTAACTATTTGGTTTATCTAGTATTAACGTTTTCTTATGTATTACTGCTAAGTAAATACGGTTTGGTGCTACAACCCTGAACGAAGTAATGCGTTAAAGCCGGTATTCCTGTTAGGAAAAAATCGAAAGGAACATGAGACATTAAAAAACAAAATTAAATGCCTTATTTTTATGCCTTTAGGCAATCATCGACGAAGAATAGTCATTTGCTCAGTTTATTTTAACAGGCAATGATTCAACAATGTGTCTTGCTATGAGAAAACGTCTAGGGGCTTGCACGTCTTAATACTTAATCGAGATGACTGTTATGCTATGACTCAGACGAGACTTCAATGGTTTGGGTTTGCAAAATAACACATAAATAACAATGTTACGATGGTATCAAACAGCTTTATTCACATGCACACTAATATTGGAGCTTTACTTCGAGTAAAACAATAAAAGGCGCATCTAGTATATGTTTTTACATACTTGCAAAGCTCTCCATATCCTTCGGTTCGACTACAATAAATAAATTACATTTTATTAGAATACACATTATACTTCACCATCAAGTCACATTATTTAATTTAAATATGTAAGTATGTATATATTATTATGAACAAATCAGTTGAAGCAACGTGCTTTTTGTGTAATAAATAAGCAATTGTAAATAAGTTTTTTGACTCATTACAGCTAGGTATTTGACCAATAGTGCTAGCTAGTTAGTGACCACATGAGTTAGCGACCCTCTGACCTAAAGAGGAGCATGGCTAGTCTAGAATAACTGGTACCTGACGCTATTCGTGAGTGGGAACATAATTCTGCCCACCCAAAGGAATGTCAATATTCAAAGCTACCATACAAATTTACATGCTATTAATTCAGATATATTGGGAGCGAGCCACATAAATAATACATTCCCTAGTTAGGTACCTTTGCAATCTGCATGCTCAGCTTGCGACAGACAGTTCACTTAGGATTGCTAGGTGTTAAAATTGATTCTGAGTATATGATATTGATGAATATATTATGATCAAATTAGATATGCAATAAATACAGGCAATTGGCGTTATGAACCACACATAAATAATAGTTTTGTCTATTTTTCACATTATATATTTTTTACACTTATATTTATTACATTATTATTTTTTTTACATACATACATAATATTTATTTACAACCAACATAACAAAGATATAAAATACTAAACTAAAGCTTAACCTAAAAAAGTCCAGGGGTAGAGGAAAAGGTGCCGAAAATGCTGGCAAATTACATTGCCATTAGCATTGCCACGTTGTATGGCAATGCTTAGTTTCTGACCGAAATAAAAGATAGCATTCTGGACACCCGAAACCTCTACCAGCCGATTGGCAAGTTCTCCGTAAAGCTGCATAATAAATATACATAAGTTTAAGTTTTATCCCCTATTATTCATGACAAACGTATAGATTACAAATACAATAATAACATAATTTGTTACTTTATTTTATAAGCACTACTTTAGTACTTATATAAAAGCAAAGCTTCTTTACTTAGCAAATAGATCTTTACTACCTAATTTACCAGAATAAGAAACTGTAGCAGTGAATTGTCTAATTCATTATTATTTTAATAATTCTTATCACACTGCCAGAAACTATCTACACATAGGTACTTTTAAAAGTAACATACAAATCTGTTGACTCAAGGTTTCGCTTCGCTCGCTCGTTCAATTATTAAAGGTAAGAAACATGGATGACAAAAAAAGGATATGGTACGTCAGGAAAAACATGGTTTAATTTTTTTTCCATTTCATTCTATGATGACATTTTATTACGTAACTAAGCTAAGGTGATCTGACGCGATCATCGAAGCTAAGCAACGGTCGATGCGGACGGTGTTTGGATGTGACCATGCACAAGACTGTCGTTTTTAAAGTGGCATTTTCATCTGGACGCTATTTGGGTCGGATGACACGTTAAATTGTAGGTCCCGGCTGTTAGTCTTAGTACAAGCAGTCATTAAGCCACGTCAGAGGCCTTCGGGCGGCTTGAAAACTTTCGACACCAGATCTTAGCTTGTCTTAGTACAAACAGTATTAATTTCAAATTCAAAACATTAAGCAGTATGTGAACCATATAGCAATGGTTCATGTTCTGACAGTCACGCGAGAAGCCGGCTACAGACGGCTTGAAAACTTGGCCTCTTAGCTCATACGAAGAAGATTACGTACCCAGTCTGAAAAGCGCAGCGTGTCCAGATGCGCGGCGGAGTCTTCAGCGGCGCCCATGTCCCTGGCGCCTCCGACACGCACCCTGGCGAGGAAGGAGGCCAGCTCGAGGGCCTCCGCGACGAGGGCTCGGCACACGGCGCGGTAGTGCGCCGCGGCCGCCTCGCGCGCGCACCGCCCGCTGCCGCCGCAATGCCATACGCATCTCTGGCAAGCACAGAAGAGAGAATTTAAGATATACTAGTACTAGAAAAAAAAAATATAAAAAAAGTTAAAATAGTAAAAGGGATCGAGTGTAAACAAGTGTAAATTAAACATTAAGAAACTTCCCGCCGATTTTTTGTAACGGCATTCTCGGATTTGAAGATTATCACAGAGTACAGTTTATGTATGTATAGTCTGTGGCCTAAGTATGAAAGTCCACAGACAAAACCCTTTAGTCTGTGGCATATCTATTGGCGTGTGAAGGCCACTGTCGGTAGGACATGTGAAGGGTAGTCGAATACGAATCGCCAAGCTAACAAGTCTCCGCAGAAATATCCTAGCAGTACAGTGTAACGTAGTAATTGATCTATATAGTATGTGTAAAGTGTTGTAAGTGCACCCAGACTCTACATAGACTCTACATTTACAATTCATACATAATTTATAGACACAATTACTTCTGAATGTCATAAAGAAAATAAAACAAATCATATTTTTTGTACATAATGATATAATATAGAATGGTTAGCTTATAGTTAGTTTGTAATTTCAAATATAATCGATGTAAACTGTTGACTTTATATGAATTTATTTCGTGAAATTTCCACCGATGCAGCGATGAGCGGTAGGCAAAGACAATAAAAAAAATGAGCAAAACTCATTTTTAACAACTTATATGTAGGTAAGTGTACGTTTGACCACAGCTTGCCTTGTGTTGTATTGCGGCTGAACTCTGTACAATATCGCCTTAAACATTGTACTCCAATTTTAATAAGGACTGTATGAATCACCGTGTCAAGGTTCACGGGAGGTAGGGGCTAGCACGACCACTTTCGCAACGCTCCTTTGTCCGTCGCCGGCATAATATCATTATGTCAAGTCCTGACAGCCTGACACTCATACTGCGCCGATTTGTAATCTTTGATCTTGTGCAAACGGTATTTTATTAGAGCCAGCCTCTGTTACTTAGTTTATCTTTAGTTTGCTACCGTCTCTAATGGCTTTGTTGAAAATTGAATGAATCAACCCTTTGGGTCTTGTTTGTGCTCTTGGTAAAATCGAATGCTATTACGGTACCGTTTATATAAATTTGTATGATTACTAATTTAACGGATTCACTGCAAGGAATTTTATCATCGAATTTCGGTTTCTTCTTGGCATTCGCTCTCTATCCTAGATTCATCACTTAACATCAGGTGAGTTGCGATCAAGCGCAAGCCTATCGTATATTTTCTTTTTTATGATAAAAAGAAAATATACGGACAAAGGTATCTCCATAATTTTCGTATAGAAAAGAAGAAGATATTAATGTTACATGTTACCCACTCAGTGAAACTAAACTAGTGATATTACTTAAGCTTTATAAAAATTTTACGACTATTAGATTGAAAAACTTTATTTTTAATGTAAGCATTAATTCCAAACACCATACACAAAACGCGCAACAAATAAAAGAAATACAAAATTTCCAAGGAAAAGTTCGCCACAAAAAGAAATTCTGAAAGCACTATATTATTGATGAGCTCCTACTTCTTGCCGCGTCACGCTCCAGTGACCCACTTTTCCCCATGTTACCCGCTCGAGATAACATATCAAGGAAAGTGGAGGAAATGCAATGGGAAAAGTTATTTCCGACTTCTACTCATAAATGTAGTAAAGTTTTATTCAACTTGAAACTTTAAGTAAAAGCTAAACTTAATTCAAAGTATATGTGTATATACTCGTATGAAAATATTAAACACGAGATTGGCCATGCCACAGGCCATAGTAGTGCCTGTAGCTCGGCTAGCTAAGGTGATCTGACCCGATCATCAAGGCTAAGCAACAGTCGATTCGGGGACCCCCAAGACTGTCATTTTTCAAGTGGCATTTTCATCTGGGTGCTACCGTGGGTCGAGTGAAACGTTAAATTGTTGGTCCCGGCTGTTAGTCTTAGTACAAGCAGTCGTTAAGACAAGTCAAAGCCCTACAGGCGGCTTGAAAACTCTCGACGCCAGAGCTCATACGAAGAAGAAAAAGAATTTCCATGAGCAAACAGTGAAGAGTTTATTTTTAAAGTTTGCATTAACCAAGTTGCTTGTAGTACGAGCATTTTCATAAAACACACAAGACGCGAATTGAAAGTAAAATTTTAAAAGCTAAAAGATAGGTAAATATTCTTGACTTCCACTCGTTCGACACACGACATTTTTATGAATAGTGCATTGCTTGATAACTACAACACAAGATAAGCTTTAAAACCAACATTTCACAACATACTACAGCACCTGTATCATTACTTTCTTTCCCATAAACTGAAGACGTATCTCTAAAGGCCTACTATTCTCTTATCTTTTTAATGTGAAAATTATAAGCTCTTGTCCAAATTCGTTGATCTTGTGAGCTTCCAAAGCTGAGCCGGTCGCCTAATCACTTCCTAATAAGTAAGTGAAAGCTCTATGTCATCACACCGTGAGTGCAAGTGTCGTAATATCACTTAATAGGCAAGGGAGAGCCGGCGGATGCAACTTTCGGGACCAAATAGGTTTGGACTGTCCCTTTTTGGACTAGTCTTGGCTTACGTCAATCTTGGAGTCACTTGGAAATTCCGTTTGAAATAGACCGCTCTGTCAAATTCCGTTTACTGAACTACGCCTTTAGAACACCTACGCACGCATTCGTATGCAGCAGCGAGTCTTTGCGAAATAATTGCGGTAGCAAAACATCTGCGGAACGTCAGTACACTGCAGTTCTTTCGCCAGGAAATGAAAATGAAAAAATGAAAATGAAAATGAAAAATATTTATTTACCAAACTTATTATAACCTATAGAATATCTAGTGGTTGCTTCACTAGGCGGTTGGCCTGTATCGAAGCAACCTCCTCCAGTTACAAATATAACTTATCCTCTAATCAAGACAACACATTACTAACTTATTTAGCTATCTTACATTTAGCTTATTTACCTATCTTACATTTAACTTGTTTAACTATCTTACATTTAACTTATTTAACTATTTTTAACAAATCTTCTGTTGTATCATAAGACAAAGATTGCAACCAGTTTCGTATATCAAATGAAGCTTGAAGTAATTTCTTATTCCTTAAATCACAATATTTAATTACTTTATTGTATATATACTTATTAATGAAATCTCCAAAACGCTGGGCAAAGCTGGTGTTCACAGAAGGTGAAAGCACCCTGTAAGTCCGGCGGCTAGCAATTAGCTGGTAGTCGGGTGAAGCTAGCAGAGACCTATGGGCCCTGAGAGCAGTCTTTAGAATAAATAAGTGACGCACCGTTAGTACGCCAGCTTCTCTATATAAGTTTTCAGTTGGGTACTTGAATGGCTTCTTGAGCATCACCTTTAAGACCGCTCTTTGTGCTCTCTCTGCTTGTATCAGATTTGATTTAGCTGCGCTGCCCCAGCATGTGATGCAGTATACTATTAAGGACTGGCATAGTGCATAATATACCCCGATTAAAGTGTCTTTGCAAGCTGCTTCGCGTAGGTTCCGCATTATATTTATGATTTTACGTATTCGACCTGATAAAGAGTTTATGTGCAATTTAAAATTAAAATTTTCATCTAGTTGTACCCCAAGATATTTTATTGCAGATGTACGAGCTATGATCTCACATGAGCAAAGAGCTACGGTATTCTGCTTACATGAATGAATCTTGATAGACGTAGGAAATTTATAGGAGGTTCAGATGCTGCTGCTGATGACAATGACATCATTGTCATTTCATATTTTCGGCTTCCATTTTGCTTTTATAGCTACTTTTATAGTTCTTATTTACATTCTCCTTCTTCTTTATCCTTTACCATTCATCATTTTCTTCATCTCACTAGGTGGGGTCGGCACAGGCTGTTTTTGCTTCCACGCCACTCTGTCAGCCGTCATCTTCACATTCACTCCCTTCAAAGTTTACATTTTTTTCAATTAAATTATATGCAAGCAAAGTCTAGCTAAGATATACCTAATCCATCTTGTTAACTTGCATATTACTTTAAAGTCAATTCACTCAATCGCATTTGAATAAGTCCCATCGCATTGAGATGGAAGATACTGCTTATTTTATGAAGATTTTACTTTTATCGTTCTCTCCAATGGGAATGTAAACTAACACCGGACGATTTAAAATAATTATTACGTTCGGATAAGGATCGTGTCTCGTCCTCTCAAGTGAAAGTAAAGCAGGTGGATGTTTCTCAATATCGTTATCAATTTTATGGGTTCAGTGGGATTTAGTCATTGCGTCATTAATAAATGTTTATTTATGTACATACTTTATTCTAGATACTTTAAGAATGAATGATTTTGTGTTGATAGTAATATTTTGACGACCCGGTTGCGAAATGGCTAGCACGCCAGAATACTATCCAGAGGATCCGAGGTTCGATTCCCGGCACTGCCAACATCGTTATAATGAACTAGATTTGTATGGGGCTTACGAGCTGAGTGTGAAATATGTTCTAATATTTATTTATTTGAAATTCATGAGAGAATGTTGTTATTTTTTAAGATATCGTTTTTTTGTCTATAGGTTTGTACTGCAATGCATTTGTATATTTTGATACCAAAAGTGTTGACATGTTTTAATGATTTATAGTAAATAAATTAAATATGTACTACAATAATCATTTTTTTTGGTTCACACATAGATTTAAGCAAGTTAAAATAAAAAGCTAAACATAATACAATTTACTACAATAATTATAGTTATATATCTGAGAATACCTCTAATTACAAATATCTTAAGTGGAATCAATATTTAATTTTGAATTATAGCTCCCTTCCCCGCATGTCTGTATGACCTAAGGGTACAGGCTGTGTAAGAGGCATATAAATCGATCTTTAATTAGATATTGGAAGTTAGTTATCTCGTAATGTAATTTACTACAATTTTAGTTTGTGAAGGGGTAATTCATTAAATAAATAAATTTAATTCAAACTTATGTGCGGCAGTGGTTAGTATTTATTGGATAACTAAAGTGGTATGACGCAATCATCGAAGTCAAGCAACGGTCACTTCACAAGAATGTCTTTAGATGTTAGTTATAGAACAAACAATCGTAAAGCCAAGTCACAGGCCTTCAGAGCTAATTCGAAGAAGAAAAAGAATCATTGTCCGCTCGTATGTTGAGCGACATTAGCCCATTTTGTATTACATATCTGTTAAAAAAAGTCCAACTTCCAAGTTTTAGTTTTACCCACTTCGGCTCCCGGTATATCAACAGTTGTGGCGAAAATGTGTTTATACCGGAAGCCGGTGTTTCAACATACTAAGTCGATATGCTCTATTTCTAAGTACTCACTTCAATAACATCTCGAAGCATGAATCTCCGTCGCTTGCGCCTGCGCAGCGGCGCCGGCTCTGAGTCTCGCTCGATGCCCTCATCGTCCGTGTCCGCTCGGCCACCCTCGGAACACATCGAGCCTTCCGAGAGAGCCTCCAACTCATCCTCTTCTTCTTCTGCAACAAAATGATGACACTAACTATTACAAACTGCTTACTGACACATCTGACACCCTAGAAGAGAAACTAACTCCCTCAAACTCAGGGAATCCTACTGAGGGAGTTAGTGCCCTTAAATTACCTGTTTAGAGCTTATCAAAGAAAAGATTTTTATTATTTATTATTATTTTTTATCTCCGAAACCGTTGTGCAAAACTAAACATAATTATGTACATACAAAAATAATTTGTATTGTAATGTTCAAAATATAATAATCATAATGATGAATGTCCTGATATGTGAATGTATGTTTTGCCTTCTGCCTGCGTTTTATTTATTATTTAACTAACTTTCTACTACAGAAGGAGCAGGAGAGTCAGTTCCAAAACAGAGTTGAAATTCCAAACTTTCGTGCAAAACGCTTTGCGTCAACCTTTATTTTTAAGACAGCGAAGCTTTGGAACTTTCTACCTGAGTCTCTGTTTCCCGATAGGTATCGTCCGGGGATCATCAAAAGTAGAGTGAATAGGTAAGCGTGCCACATCGTTGACTACAGCCCAGCTTTACATCAGGCAAGCTGTAGTCAAACGCAAACATATCAAAGGTAAAAAAACACATCGTGAGCGTAGGAACTGATTTCATGATTGATGCCATGATTATTATCCGTCAGGGCACGCGGAGACAATATGATAATTGATATCAAAGTTATAAAAAAGGCGCCTTATCGTTATACAAAAACGAAATATATAAGAACAGTTTGATATATGTATATAAAATTATTATCTTATAAATAAAGTATTTCATACAGTTTCATTTCATTTTACATTTTTTTTTATGAAAATGAAGGAAATTAAAAATGTTGAAAGCCCCCGACAATATTCTACGATGGTAACTATCGTGGATTTTAAATTTACCATCCTTAAGATGAAAAATATGTCACCGAGCCCAACAGTGTATTCTGGCAGCCTTCTTGAGAGCCAGTTATTCTAAACTAGACATGCTCCACTTTACGCCTGAGTGTTGCTAACTCGTGTGGTCACGCCGCCTACTGGTCCAATTCCTAGTTGCAATAAGTTTTTTTTTGTCTATCAATCAACTTACTGTGTGGTCCAATCTATGTATGAATAAACTGTACCGTAGAATCCGTTACACATATTGACTCGGGCAAGTTGATTGCGCAAACGCATCTTCGAGCTTTTAACATACGCGTTTGAATCAAACCTCGCGGGTAGCGCTTGAGCTACTCGTATATCTTTTATATTTATTGGGACACGTGGCTTGAGAGTTATTAAACATATCAAATGATACATTACGGTATATTAAAATAACAATAATAATGAAATCCTTATTTTCAGGCACAAAGTCCATAGCACAATTTTCGTACATGATGTACAGAAAAAATAAATAAAAATAAAAAAGGGGTAATAAATAAAAACAAGGAAAAATTTTGAATTTACAGTTTTTTCGTTATTTATCATAAAGAGTAAGAAAAAATTAGGAAATAGCTTAAAGACCGTCCTAAAAACAACTCTAAAATATTTACCTAGAGCTATCTTTTCGATATTTTTAACCGTTTATGATCTATTTTATTGCGTTTATTTAACAAAAAACTGTTATTCAATTTTGCCTTTGTCATCGCCTTAATCGTTTATCTATTTTCGTACACTTACATATCTTATACGGTCTTACAGAGTTTCTACCATTACACGACTTAATGTACAATTCTTTAAACTGTTTAATAAATATTTTATCATTTCTACAGCTCTTCTTCATTACGATTAAAAGGCCACGAACCTGGTTCTTTTAAGTAATACATTGTACACAAACAACTCTCGCAAAGGGAGCGAGCGAGTGCGACGAGTCAGCACCACTGGCCCTAAGTGAAGCATGCCGAGTCTAGAAGTAATGGCTTTTAAGAAGACTCACCGTGAGGTATTTTGCGACAGATAACTAACTAACCAGGCGAGCACTAGAAAATGCTTCACCACGCAACACAAAAAAGTTTAAGTAAAAACGTAACAATGTCTACTTTATCTACTGGACTATCAATCGAATTCTTATTCAAAACAGTTCTAATTTCCACCCACACGATAAAAAATAACCAATGAATATTTAATTGGACAATCCCTTTACAAAAACGAATCAGGTGCAACTAACAAAAGCATAATACACAAATGGCAATAGGCTCCATAACATTTAAATTACGCAATTAATATAGCCCTACTTTCGAAAAATAAAAGTAACGTAATAAAACAAATGTGTTTCTATCAATCTGTATCAAAAACACAATGGTGGTCATCAATGGAGCATAACGTACCACGTAAACATATCATCGCCTGTAGGGTTGTCGCAAACAGTTCCGTAAAAATATTATTTAATTAAAAAAGTTTTTTTTTAATAGCTAGAAAGCTGAAACTTTCATAAGATGTATTTCCCGTGCCGCTATAACAACGAATACTAAAAATAAAATAATAATAAGGGTCCCCATATATAGTAAACGTGTTATTTCGTATTTTTTGTTATAATATATCAATAACGGTAGCTGCTAGACACTTAAAATATTCACAAAATTTATAAATGTTTATGAGCTACCAAATTGAATAAAACAAAAATAGATAAAATAAATATTCAAAGGGGGGGGGGGGGGTCCCATACAACAAACGTAATTTTAAGTAGTTTTTAACTCGATCTTTATGCGATATTTGGTAGACCCTCTATACATCCACAGAATATTGAATTATACCCATACAACAATGGTAAGTAAAATAAATATTCGAGAGGGGGGGAGGGCTCATACAACAAACGAAATTTTAAGTAGTTTTTAACTCGATCTTTATGCGATATTTGGTAGACCCTCTATACATCCACAGAATATTGAATTATACCCATACAACAATGGTACCGAACCCTTCGTGCGCGAGCCCAACTCGCACTTGGCCAAATTCTTTTTACATATAATAGAAGAGATAATAGAAGAGTAAACTAATTTCCAATAACCCAGGGGAGTGCGCAACGGAGTTATATAATATAATACCACCATCTCCGTTCCAATACAGAACGAGCCGAAACTCAGCGGAGAGACATAGATATACGAGCGAAATCCCTAAGTTTCGCACAAGCCCTTTCGCTTCTTCCTTTCTTGTGAGGACTGCAAAACTTTGGAATTCTCTTCTTGATTCTCTGTTTCCTGAGAAGTACCACCTGGGGGTCTTCAAATCTAGAGTTAATAGGTATTTTCTAGGTAAGCGTGTAACATCGTAGGCCATAGTATTGTTTAACACCAGGCAAGCTGTGGTCAAACGCAAACCTATAAGTTATAAAAAAAAACCCCACAGTCCCACAGTCTAGTGTCACATGGAAGGCGGAAGTAGTGATCCCCAGTGAGGTGGCGCCAGACTCTTTCGCCTCCATATAAATTGGCCTCTGCGCCCGCCATTAATATGGTTACGTCTCGCCATAAACCTACAGATACAAATCACAATTACGCAGATGGATAACTTCCACAAGCATCGGAAAACAAATCTTCACTCTTATAACAGCTTATTTTTGGCTTCTTTGGTTTCTGTTCTGACTTTTATCTCTCAAGAAGACAAATTAAAAAATCCTACTAATATTCTAAAAACGCTCAAACGGCTGTACTAATTGTGATGAAGTTTGGTGTGAAGATAGGTTAGACCTTGGACTAACAGATAGGATACTTTTTATACCGGATTAACTTCTTTTGCCCCGGAATAATGCAGGTGAGATCACGGGGCGCAGCTAGTATATATATAAAAAAACCCTTCGGGGTAATTAATGTAACCAATGTCACGTCTCCAATTCCTAGCTTTCATAAGAAGCCTACAAAGTCTAAATCTATTCAGGTGTTTAGGCTATAGTAAAGTGGCTATAGTAAGCTAGGTGGAGTGACGCAATGAATCCTCTGACACACGTACCATACACATTTCAAAGACAATAACACTGTGTCTTGGGATTCCTTGAAAATGTTGAATAGCCAAGAAGCTAAACCAACAAAGCAATAGAACTTAGTTATTCATCTATAATATAAAAATAAGTCGGATTTTCCTTCCTGACGCTATAACTCCAGAACGAACGAACCGATTTCCACGGTTTTTCATTTGTTAGAAAGGTCTTGAGCTCCGTGAGGTTAGTAGCAAACAAAATTCAGGGTAAATTTCAACAGGAAAGGAGGAAAACATCTGGTGGAGAAGTAGATTTCGCCGGGTTTGCTAGTCTCATATGAAAATCAAAACAATTAAATCATTCCTATATTTTGCAATGACTTGTCTCTCTGTCGTGTTTGCTGTGGCGGACTACAATAATCTATCACATAATAGGCTCTAGTCGGGCGTCGCGTCGTAAACCGTTGCGCAAACCTTGTCTATCCGATCCTTTGCCGTGACTCAGTTGTCCAAACGCAGCTTTGATCCTAGAGGATCTATTAAATTAACTTACACAAGAGTTAGTACGCCCTTTGTTAATGAAATATGGTTATATGCATAGGTATATGTACCTATTACACCTACGAGACTGAACAGGATTCATCTAAGCCAATCCATTCCAGACCGCAGTTTTACTTTTAACGTAAAGTGAGGTATGGTCAAACGCAAGCATATATCTACCATAAAAATGATTTTAAGCCACCATGCCTCTCGTACTAAACCTGCTTCTTTCGTGTTCCAGATTTCGTAGGACAATTAACTCTAAAGACCCTTGCAAAAAAAACTTACATTTTTGTAAACATTAAAAGAAAATTTCCCAATCGAGGTTTACCATGGAAATTTGACCATAATATATTTTTCTAACGTAACACAATCTAATAACAGTCAAGTTACAACGTTTTTCCATTAGACTGCTCGTCTATGGCACATGATGACTGAATTATGGCTACAATTTTACAAATCACACTCATAAATCTCATCATAAAACTTGTAAATTGGAATGTAACAGATAAAATGTTTTCTACTTTTCTAAAAGTATAGTTAGTTTCTTTCATTAAAGTTAAATCACGCGTGGTTAAGCCATTTTTTTCTAGAACATCGATTTGTACTCGTAGAAGGTCCATTTAATTTTATCGGTTATCAGCTTCTGATATAAAAGCAATCGTAACGTCAAGCCATAGAGCGACTAGAAAACTTTTGACACCAGAGCCGCAGAACATAACTCATATTTTTATGGTGGCGTCCATCTGAGATTTAACATTTATCATTATTTATGTATTATATTATATATAAGCCCATATTTGATTTCCATATTGAGAGAGTTGCGAAAGAAATATGCCAAACGCCATTTTGTAGGGGCGGGCTCATCGGACCGATTTTCATTAAACATAACACTCAAAAGATAAAAGACCCCGTTTCCTTAAAACAAAAAAAAAAACAAATCGGCTCATATACAGCTACGATGTCACATACAGACCGACCATCCGGTTGTTTTTACGTTGGTGTTTAAAAAAAGCCCTCAAATACCTTCATTATTTTTTAACATCTTATATATAAAATTTCCATCTTATATATAAAATTTCCATGTCACAGTGTTTGTTACCGTACTCCTACGAAACGGTTTGACCGATTCTTACCAAATTTTATATGCGTATTCAGTAGGTCTGAGAATCGGCTACTATGTATTTTTTATGGCGAAACAACGTTTGCCGGGTCAGCTAGTATTTTTTATAAATTACCATTGAAATCATTCCATTCCACCCGTTATAAAATAAGCTTTCCAAGCTCCTGTGTAAATAGATAGTTAAGAACAGACTAACGAACTCGTAACACCTCGGTTCCTACAGTTTCTCGGTAGCTGACGGACAAAAAGCCGGAAACTGCTTTCAGTACAGACGATAGTAGACGTCTTAACAACCGGCTGGAATAAATTAGAGAGCCCCTTGTACTGGGAACACAGATTGATTAAAACTACTGATGGAATGGTCTCGAAGGAATAGAAACTATGTGATTTGACACGCAAGTGCTAATACTTTGACTTAAATAATACATTCCAATAAATTTCTCAAAGTTTTAAAACAAAAAATTATAAGGAACTGTTTTTTTAACTTATTAATCGATTGTCTAATTTTCCCTCGGTATATAGCCCAGTCATATTGCGGCTAGTGCGGCGGATGAGCTAATGCAGGGTCAAGCGAGACCCTGCATTAGCTCATATATTATTATGACTGTACGCTGCGCACTCTTCGCGCTCTACCTCAAAAACGGTTGATCGTATAAAAAAAAAGTTTAGACAAAAGTTGTAGAGAATTTTATACTCTACAACTTTTATTATGGGTGAAAATATCATTTTAGCAATAGGAACCGAGATATTCGCCAAAAATCGTTTTTTGTGACCTTTGACCTTCAATATCTTAAGACGCGGACACGATAGCATTTGTGACTTTTGAGACAATATTTAGGGTAACAAAACAAAGGTTTTTACCAATTTCCAGCTTATTATCTTTCATTCCGAGGTTGACCCCTTTTTTTACCTAATTTCACTGGGCTAATATTTACTCCCGACTTTGCCGAAAAAAGTTGGTCAGATTATGCAAAAAACATAGTAATTTTTACACATTACTGATAGCTATAGTTATTTGACAAAAAACTATAGCACAGATTAGCTATAGTTATTTGACAAAAACTATAGATTAGAATTCTTTATTTTCACACACTTATTAAAATAAATAATTTCCTTACTTAAAACTAGTACCGAAAATGGCGGCCTCATTCTTTTATTGTCCAAAATAATTTCTGCGTCGTTATTTGAAAAAAAAAAAACAGATTCGTAATGCTATATTCTCTACAATTTCCCTGATAATTTATCAAACGGCACGATCATCACAATGGCGCAGACGCAGCCTATTCTGAGCAATAATGTCCACCGAGCTATTAATAACAATTTATTACATTGTTGGCTGCGACGCCACACTTTCTCCTTCCATCGCGTATTATGACATGTCAATATATGGCGCCTGTAACTTATGAATTACGATATTCTTCTAAAAAAACGCATTAACTTGTATACGTAAATTACTAGTTATCAAGAATGGAGATCAAATGCATATGAATATGAGAATGAAGATCTCATATTCAAATGCATATGAATATGAGAATGGAGATCTCATATTCATATGCATTTGATCTCCAAAAACACTCCAAAACATAAACTGCACATGGCGTGCGAATTTTATTTTAATCGGTTAAGTGGTTTAGAAGTCCATTGAGGACAAAAATTGGGACACGAGATTTATATATACTAAGATTTTCTATAAAATATTAAATTATAAGTTATATTTTACAGACTTAAGAATTTAAAATTAATTAATAAAGAACTTTGAATTGAAAATGTTGCCCCGCCCGGAGCATGGGCCCCGGCACGACAGTTATGCTTCAAATGATTTATTATTAATATATAATAATATATAGGTAATAACTATTAGGGCATTTCACACACGGCTGGTTAGCCCCATACTAAATCCCATCTAGTTTGAATTATGGTTGCTAGCACAATTGATATACTAATAATACGAGTACATATACATGCAAAAGTACTTCATATCCATACATATTTAACATCTAGACCGACAGCCAACAAATGAAGTTCCTCACAAAGATGTCAGCCGTGCCGGGAATCAAACCCGGGACCCTCTGGTTGGCAGTGCGACATGGTAACCATTACGGCAACGAGCTCGTCAAAATATGCTTGACCTTCGACCACTGTCCCTAGCTTGTATGGTCACAAGACCTGCTGGTTAAATACCTGCCTTAAAAAAAACGCGGTTTCATCGGCAAATGGCGCCATGTCATGTGTAATATCTATTTAACATCTCATGCAACATCTCTATTTACAAATCGTAATCTACATATTCATGGGAATTGTTCCGCTACCGGCCACTGGGTGGCAGCCGTGACAATTGAAGTCAATAACTCGACTCGAATTGGTCGAGCAACGGTGGTATCTTCAAACTTCAGGTGGTTACTTTTAAAGAACGGCTAAGTTTTTTTTTATATTTAACCAACAGGGCGCCTAACCACATGAGCTGGCGACACCCCGGCTCAAGGAAAGCATGTCTAGTCCGGAATAACTAGCTCTCAGAAGGGCTTTCAGAACAAACGGTTAGGTGCTTGGCAATAGATTTTTCAATTAAAGGGTCGTAGCTAGCCAGACGAGGAGAGCACTAGTAAATGCTCTATCACGTTGGTTTCCTTACGATTTTTTGTCTTCTCCGAAAGCTCAATATAAAAGAAAGCTCAAGCTCATTGGTGCCAGGAATCGACTAACCCACGACCTTCGGGACTTTATACTGCATATTTATGCAAGTAACATGTGTGCGATTTTGTGGGAAGGTGCGTAACTATATACGAGGGTGAATCAAAAAATTCTTGGAATCAATATTAAAAAATGCAAAGATTTAAATAATAATATTTTATTTTTCTACATAATCTCCCTGCAATGTAATGCATTTAGAATAACGCGTTTCTAACTTCCTTATTCCTTGTGAAAAAAATTATTTTCTTGACTCTCGAAAAAGTCCTCTACGGCAGCTATAACCGCGTCATTATCGTGAAATTTTGTTCCACGAATTTCCTCTTTTAATTTTGGAAATAAGTGAAAATCACTTGGGGCTAAGTCCGGAGAATATGGTGGGTGGTTAAGGAGATTGAAGCCAGCACAGCGGATTGCGTTGAGCGCAACTTCCGATCGATGAGCAGGAGCTTTATCTTGAAGGAACAACACGCCCAACGACAGTTTTCCACGACGTTTTTCTTTAATCGCTTCACGCACTTTCGGGATTAAATTTGCATAATAGGGTCCAGTAATCGTCTGGCCTTTTGGAATGTAATCAATAAAAAGGATTCCTTCACTATCCCAGAACACAGAGGCCATAACTTTGCCAGCGGTAGGAGCAACTCGAAATTTCTTAATGGATGGAAAGGATGGTCGTTTCCAAGACATGCTTTGTCTTTTAGTTTCAGGATCAAAATGGTGGACCCACGTTTCATCCATGGTGACAAGACGACGGCAAAAATTATCCGAATCACGCTCGAACATTTCGAGATTACGCTTGGAAATTTCCAAACGTCGCTTTTTGTTTTCGTCGGTTAACATTCGTGGCACCCATCTTGCAGACACTTTTTTGAACCCCAGTGAATCAATTAAAATGGATTGAACGCTACCAAAAGATATCTTTAGGATCTCAGCTATATGTTTTATAGTCATTATTCTGTCTTCCAAAACCAGATTCTCAACCTTTTTGACATTTTCTTCTGTAACGGAGGTTGAAGGCCGCCCAGCACGCGGGTCATCTTTACAGCTTGATCTACCTCTTTTAAATTCAGTCACCCAGTACGCAACCGTAGAATAGGGTACAGCATCACCACCTAATGTCTGCTGAATGTCCAAAAAAAATTCCTTAGTAGACATTTTTTTCAAACTGAGATATTTTATCACCGCACGTAACTCACTTTTATCCATAATTTTAACTTTTTAGCAACTCGTTGCACAAAAAATTTTTTACATGCGAACGAACTGACAAAAACAAGTGACAGTCTGCATAAATATAGTGTGATAGACACTCTTTAATTTGAATATCGAACTTGATCCAAAAAGGTTTCATATATATGCACTTCTAAGAACTTTTTGATTCACCCTCGTATATAGAACCATAATAATAAATAAATACTGAATTGACAAGAAAAGTAAGTACTCCATACCTTTTCATAGGTTTTGGTATACATTATTATATATAATTGAGTTTAATCGAAGTGATTTTTTGATGTTATTTATGCACAATTTTAGTGCTAAAGAAAATCGTGGAATATGGATTCCTTTCTTTGCCAATTTAAACAAACAATATGAATAGGGCAAGTCCACCCACCACAACTATATCTGTAGCACCTACATGCTTGACACATTGTAATCTCCGACATAATGTGGGTCGGTCTGGCTTATTATACGGTATTTTGGGATATTCTAATAAATTTCGGAAACCAATTGGGGCCACCTTAGTAGAACACAAAAGAAACTGATAAGAACGACCCAAATAGTGCCTCTAAAACCTTTTCGTGGGTAGTATTGTTGATAGAAAAGATAGAGAAAATTAACAACATTATTCAGATAAAACTTCTAAATGAATATTGTCTTTTTTTACATAAATATCACGCCACATTTCACACACGGCTGTTTAGCCCCATATAAAACCATGAATAGTTTGTATTATGGTTGCTAACACAATTGATAGAGAATTTATGTATATAATACATATTATATACATAAATTCTCTATATCGATACATATTGAAGACACTGACAAACAGCGGAAATCGACACCTGGGATTTTCTGGTTAGCATTCCGGCATGGTAACCATTAAGCCATCGGGGTCGGAACAATGTTCTTAAAAGTAGGGACAAATGAAATGTTTTAAGAAGTTCTTACAACAAAAGTAACCACACACGACAACACAAATAATTGTATGTCACTTTCACTACAAATTACTTTAAAAGGCCCCGAGAACATGTCCGATATTATCGATTCACTTATCGAGATACATTTTATAGGAATATAATATTGACCACCCGCCGTTTCGTATTGAGGACGCTATTCGAATCAAATTATCGACAATACTTTTACGATTACGATCTTGACACTTGTAAACTTACGATAGAATATTTTTACGACGCAAAAGTAACATCAGATGAAAGTTTAAGATTTAACAAGTACGTATTTTAAGATTACTAAGATCGGAGTAGAGTAGACGAAGATAGAACCAAACACAAACATATTATAATCTTCGAAAACATTGAAAACAAGCGAGACTTTCCAAGTAAAGGCTTCTCATTTAAAAGACTGCATGTTATTAAGGAACCATAAAGTCTAACTACATGCTGCAAAAATAAATTAACTTTTCTTAATCGTGACTAGCAAATAACATCCCATTATGTACTACGTACTCTGCCCTACTATCAGAACTGATCAAAGTGCTCTTACTTAGAAAAAGCTTCGTTTAACCCGTACCGCAGCTATTTACATACCTCTCGTGGGAACCTATTCGCTCGCTAGATCGAAATATAAAAGCCTAGATAAAAGAAGAGTAATTTGCTTTCAGCTTTTTTGCTCTGACCTTGCAATATGAGGCTATTTTTATAAAAACTTCGAAATGACTACAAAGATAACCATAAATTATATCTTACTTTCGCATGAGTCGTTTATGGTCCTGCATTTTTTCAGATTACATCGCAAGTGAAAAAGAAAGTGCAATAAAAGCACTTTAACGATACGATGTAGAGACGACCTCGAAATTTGAACGATTTCAATCGATCACCGAATGTCAGATCGGTCGCGATAACGTCATTGCGGGAGCGATAATGCACCTAAAATAGTCAGCAATCTTCAAACAATGATCGCTCGTCAGTGCAGTCACAGCATCCATTGTATCTGAGCCTTATTCACCTGTCCGATGTGACCCACTGACCGGTATACTCTCGCATCTCGCGATCGAAACGATCGATACTTTCGTTGGGATCCCATGCGGTCGCCCACCACAACAGATAAACGTCCAACAGAACGACCGTGAACTTCATGATCAAACTTTATTGTTCGAGCAAGATTTACGATAGCCGCCTCGAGGCGGCCTAGAGATCGACACAAACTCTCGATCGATAAATGATCCATGTTTCTCTTTCTCTGACTATCTCGACGGGCTTTCTTCTTTCTTGTTTTCTTCGTCGTACAAAAGTGTACTATCCGTAAACGACTATCTACCCGTTGACAGTAAAACAGTTAACAAGTAGGTGCCCACAATTTGATTGGCATTAAATTAAAACAAACATTAAACGGTACATTATCCGGTGCGAGAGATTAAAACGCAATAAATTCATCTCGGAACCTTCGCATAGGAAATTTTCTTCAACGCTAGAGGAAGCAGCGAACGAACCGGAGAAATTACAACTCGATTATGAATCGAGCTTGCGTCAGGCGATGCGGGTGCAAAAAGTGCCGTCGCGGAGGTAAACCAGAAAATGTGACAAGTTAATTTAGATCGAGTGGCTCCGAGAGAGTTGGAAAGGGAGGTGAAAGACAGCCGAGCCGGAACGGATTGTCTCGTGCGGTGCGATGGGAGGCGTTTGAGGCGGAGCAGGGGTCACCTGCCCGCGCTGTCGAGCTAAATGTCATCAGTTGACAGGCCGTCTGCAGCCACCCTGACAAACAACACTGTTTGATAGTAGAAAGTGAAAATGAATAGGCCGCAGCCAGCGGACAACTTCCTTATGCAAATCTAATGTAACTGTAAACACTGTAACTTATTCCTAACACTTTAGCTGTCTCATTAGAATTTGCGCAATGGAGCTCTCAATCGTTAGATACTGCTGCCAGTGCCTGCACTTTGAGTCAGTTTATGTTAATATTTTCTGTTACATCATCTAAATATATATTGGCTACTTCATCAACAAGCTTTCGAGAATTAATAGAATGAAAGCTTGGGTGTTATTTATTTAGTTTTAGTAAGGTGTTGTTGCAGTTTGCTTATTTCCTTTTCGGATGTTTAGTACAAGTATATCTGTTACTTCCTCAAAGTATGTGTTCTATATTAGAGTAGATATGACCTCCATTCCAAATGAGTTACTATGTATTTGGTGAATAGTATCGTTGAGATAATCCCACAGCGTCTGTGTGAAGTCGGAAGTAGCACCAAGCCGCCTTTCTTCCGCTCCGGAATGCGTTGTGAATAAAATGTAAATACGAGACTTTTCCCGCCATTGTTATGTTAAAAACCATGTTTAGAAAATGAGACGTCAGTTAAAATAAATGACACTACCGTTTTAATAAAAACGTCGCCTAACACTACTATACATTTTAAAATAACGATATGTTCCTGACTTTTTTCTCTCTGTCGATGCATGTATGAATAAATATAATGGATGATAGTATTTTTACAGTTGAAAGACCGACTTCTTACTCTAAGATTTATAGATATCCATTGCAACCCATATTAAAAGAAAGAAACCATGTCATACAGTCTACAGAACAACACACACGCTGATTCGATTTAACCAAACAGCGCCGAAGACAAAAGCAACGGAAAGATTACAATAAGCATTCATCAAAACTTTTACATTGTAGCAGTCATAACTCACAACGTACAAGTGTAAAAGCTATAAAGAGTCACGCACAACATAAATCAAGCAAAAACTTAATTATCCCGACCCGGATTCGAATCCTCTACCTGCGAGCACAATGACAATCGCAAGACTCCAGTCTCGACGCACGCATCTCGTGCGATTGAAGAAAGTTCCCAAGCTCCAACGGTAATGATCTTGATAACGCGGCCGATGTTACAAGTCATTAATGAAATTAAAGAAAGCCGTTTAGATAAAAGTGGCAATGATGGTGTGAAAAATAAAACACAACGCTTCCACGTTCTTAGTACGGGCGGCCAAACTGTGGAACTCTTTGCCGGAATCCCTGTTCCCACTGAACTACAGCCTTACTGTATTCAAGGCGAGTATGAACCGGTTTCTTCTAGGTAAGCGCGCTTCATCTTAGACTGCAATGTCACTTAACATCAGGTGAGTTGTAGTCAAGCTCAAACCTATAAAACTAAATTAAATCAAAATCGGTTCATCCATTGAAGAGTTAGAATGGCACAGACAGACACACACATAATAATATACACGTTAATAACATCCCATCATTAGAAAACGACCACGACTTCTCTTAAAAGGCTGACGAAGTAAACTTTGTTGTAAAAAGTATAAAAAAAGAAATAAAAGCAAATATTCCCACAGAAATAGAAAAGCTATAAAAAATTAACGGCATTATTTATTTATCGGAGTTTGCAGTTTGCACGCACGTCTCTAATCGAAATCTCAGCGTGATAGGGCTCGTGTAATTCGACATGACAAAAAATATTAGCTTAGCATCAAAATAACTACAGATAACCAATGTCAACGAACTAATGATAAAAAGATATATTGTAGGGGAGTGTGTATGTTTGTAACTCTGACGCTCAAACGGATGAACCGATTTTGATAACATTTGTAAAGTTTCAGTTTCCAAATTTATTTATTATTCGTTCCAGAAGTAACAATAAAAAAGTTGTATTTACAATAATATTAACCTAGCAATTTAAACAATGTTTTAAAGAAATATACACTTCGCGAGGTTACTATAAGAACCCTATTCACAGTTTATAATTTGTAAATGTTAGTATTTAATTAGAAAATTGTTCATGAGCCATTTACTAAACATCTAAATTATCCTATGCACGCTTTAGCAATAGCAGTGCATTTACTGACGACATTTGTCGTGAAGTAGCTTAAATTTGATAAATAACTTTAAATGTCACAAATTGGTTGCCGCGAAGAAGTCGTTTTGAGTGTTAAGGCACTTGCTTTTAAGTTTTTTGTATAGTTCTTTTCGTAAGTTATTGTGTTAGTACTCTTTACAGCTAGGCATGTGTGAAAGGCGCGGCACTTCATGAGCGACGCCTTGGTCCTAGGACTCCTAGGTGTAGCATACTTTGTCTCGAATAATAAGGAGGCTGCCGGAAGATCCTGTTAAGTTAAATCCTTGGTGACAGAGAGGACTAATCAGACGAGCACTAGAAAATCCCCTGCTACAGTGCAATGTATAGTACTTTGTATACTGATATCGTAAGGACGTATTTCCAACGTTTTTAATTAAAAGTGACCGTTTGTTCCAGCAAATATAACATATTGCAAAGTATGTTGTGAATGTTATATTATAAAGTATTTATCTATATATTTATCAATCAATATATAATGTATAGATACTCGTAGTATTATCAAAATAAAGTCAACCATTATGAACGATACACGGTCTCTCAATCTCTCAAAAATTCCAAGGTACAATTTATAATAGGAGTATGTTCGAACATTGATATCAATGTACCTACATTATTCTAACGAGGCTTGTTCCCGCGCCCTTCCACCACATTGTGAACGACGTTATCTTAACAACTAGCAGAATGCTTTAGCAAATTACGATACGATGCAACATTACTATCCTATTGAAGGACTGGGAACTGATTTTTCTCTGGCCTTTGATGTTTTTAGAAAGATTTAAAAAAAAAATCTACATTTCTTAAAACTCGAGTCTATAAAGAAAACAAATGAACATTCAGTCGCGTAACCGACTTTTTAAAATGTTTTCTTTATGGACTTTCTACCATCCTACACTTCATACCATCGATATATTCTCAGAACGACCAAATGAAAAAAACAAAATAAGTACGAGTAAAATGTGTATGATGATGTATATCGACAACGTTTTTTGTCGATATACATCATCATCGATATACAGTTTACGGACATTCAAAGTTGTAGTTTCAAAACTATTCCCTCGTTCCTAAATAGACAATAAAATGGCCATGAATACAGTACATGACATCGTCAAATAAAAATATCAACTCACCAAACTTCTGTTACCAGAATCGAAAGTTCCAAAGTTCACACAGTTGCTCGGAGCAATCACCAAATAAATCCCTATCAAATTTTCCAATTTGCCATCAATTTAGTAAATAGCAGTGGTCTTATTTCGCCAAGACGTGACAGTACAATAAGGTCGGCAAGGTGAAAGTTCAGCTACCGACAGAAACCGGTGAAAACTGAGCAAGGTGAATACAAGTCAATGGGATCCAGGCCTTTGTTGGGATGGTATTGTCACTCTCATTGAAAGTCGAGATTAGCTATAATTGTAAGCATTGAGGAAAATGGTAATATTGACATGGAGTGGTGATCAATTTTGTTCATTGCAAAAGCTACAACCCAATAGATAGATAGATATTTTAGAAAATAGACTCGTGTGTTTCTATCAGCGCGCATAACCACACGAGATAGTGACACTCAGGTCTAAGGTGGTGCGTAACTAGTCTGGAATAATTCGCTCTGAAGGATGCCTGTGGAACACTCTATCAGGAGCTAATATTAAGTAATTTACTGACATTTATTGTATTTTTACCACAAATTGTCATTTTTATTATTTAATAATTTTATTATTATATAATGAGCTAGGTATTTAAGATACCGTATTTACATATTTATAATTCCTGGCATGTAATATTCCTTATTACCAATAAATGAACTATGAACTAACTAGGAGCTTGGCGATAGATTCAATTTAAGGCTGGTTGTAAGTCAGGCAAGCTATAGCGAATGCCCTACCACCATTCTATGGTACCTATATGTTTCCTCACAATGTTGACCTTCTTTAATAAATGTACCTGCAGCACATGACGTCATCTCCGTGATGAGACCCTCGAGGTCTGGCGAGATGAGCCGCTCCTCGTCCTCAGCGTGCGTGTAGTCCAGCGCGTGGTATATCACCAGCGCCAGGTTCACTACCATCTGGAACAAGAAGATGATGAATGGGTTAAATTTAATGGTAACAAGAATCACAATAAGGTTGGATCGCTTGATTCTATTCCACAGCATCGCATAGCACCAGTGTTGCAGTAAAGCAAGAATTTGGTGGATAAAATTAGCTTACTTTGTCACAACCATAAAAAAATATATATTTATGTTAGTAACTTGTGTTACATATAGCAAAAATGGCGTCAGTGTTATCGTGAATTTCAATTTTGTAGTATTTTAGAGGGGTAACCATCAAGAGTTTCTGAAAAATATATTCAATTTACTAAAGAAGAAAAAAAATTGTTTATTGTGCACACATAAAGTACATAAACAATCACTTGAACTATGCATATGCATATATATAGTATTGTGTATGTGCACAAGAAGAGCAGCTTTAGTGTGTGCAGTACGTACATTAGTATTCCAGCGTTTTCAACCTATTCTTTTACACCCATTAATTAAAGTCTCATAATTCTACTATACTACACAAAGGTACTATTCCAATATCAATCTTACTGAAACTTTTCCTCAACAATCGCATCTTCTTTTATAAAGAACAAGATACCTTGGAAAGATTATAGTTTTTAAACATAATGCATATTTTAAAAAGTTAATAAAATTTCAAATAAGTAAAACCTTCTTTTACTTTATAAATGATAACAATAATAATAAAAGCATAACATGTGATAACTTATTAATTAAGTGTAATTTATGTCATTGACCTGTTAATCAATATATATCAATGTTGTTGGACATTCCTTTTACTATCTCATAATTTTTTCAATCAAAACAAAACGGTATAAATCAATATTGTTGGAAATTTAAACGTCCCCAACATCGCATTTTGATAAATATACTGCTGATGCAGTTCGCATTCAATGAATTATGATTCATTCAGAATGCGTGCTTCCCAACCGTAAGGGGGAAATAGTATACCGTGCGTGATTGTAAAATCCCGTCGATATCGCTTTATGACTGTCGAAAATTGTTTTGACAACAATAAGGGAGTAAAGAAAGCGGGTATACCTAAACAAAGGCTACATAACGTAGCTAAGTGCAGAAGATAACAAATTAACGAATTGCATCCAAATACATATTTTCTAGGTACGTTCGCGTTAAAAACCGGTTACTCTCTACAACTAGTTGCAATCGAATAATTTGTTTTTACTTCCGCGCTCAATCGTTATCAAAATTTGGGATAGAACTTCAGAAGATACTTTTTACAGAACTAACTGTACAGTAAGACATTTGTAACTACACAGGTCAACGGCACAGTGGCTGAAGGTGTCACCTATGGTGTGTATAATAAGGTGCATGCCTGGTCTGGAATTCTTGGCTCTCAAAGAGGCTACCTGACACACCGTTAGGTGTTTAGTGATCGATTTTTAACTTTAGGGCAGTGTCTAACTAAGCTAGCACTAAAAAAATAATATCCAAATTACATTTATTGAAAAAGCTCTGCCACCTTGCGAACAGTCAGGATAATGATGAAAACTGCAACACGGAAAATATAAGTATATCCGCGGCTCGATCTGGACCAGTCCATGAGGCAGGTAGGTATCTTTAATGGTGATCTGAACGGATATAGGTCTCAAGTGTCATTATCCGAGCCACTAGGCCTACTCTTGCATAACGTGACACACCCTGCACGCAACGACGCACGTTATGAACGAAGAGCGAGCACAAATCAAACGGAAAACGATAAATTCACCTTCGTTTTCGTTATCGTTTGCCAAGTGGCCAAGCACTGGTGCCTAGAGTTTTCAAGCCGCCCAAAAGCCTTTGACCTGGCTTAACGAATGATAGTACTAAAACTAACATCCGGGACCTACAAATGTGGCATTTTCATCGAGGCGCTACCGTAGATCGGATGACTTTAAATTAAATTGTTGGATGGAGAAACATGAGCCAATTTTACATTAGGCATGTGATACAAGTTTTTATCAGCTCTGGCTTTATTACGGCTTCAAGGGTTCAAGATGATATTTGAAGGTATTCAGTTCCAGAAGAAAATAAATTCTTGAAATATCAGCATGGGGCTGGAATAGAACTGCTTGTACTAGGAAAGGATCATCAAAGTTTCAAAACTAACACATTTAGCCAAACATTTTGATGCTAGGCAAAGTTAGCAAAGAGTTTCAAAACTCCTACATTTAGGCAAACATCCTGTACCGCACACCACTCACGCACCATGACTATCAGACGCATGGAGCGTGTCGGCGGACGCAGCAGCCCATTGTGCTCCCCATTGGGCAACTAAAGCAACTATCAATGCAACCGCTCCCGTGCACTGCACACTCCATTAACCCACGTTTGGTAATAAGATCGATAGGAGCACTCATGTGAGAACACCTTAGGTAACGAACGACGATTGTAAACAAAGAGATTTATGGTAGGAAGTGGGGGGAAAGGATATGACAAGAGAACATAAGGTTTGTAGCATAGACAGTGATGATAGGGAGTATAATGAAAAGCGTCTTAAGATGACCATAGATTGAATTGTCACCAGTTCAATAACTGGACAATAAGATTTAGAATTACAACTTTAGGTTGACTAGTAAGTAGTTTGATGACGCGTCGAAATTTAGTTATCTATAAGTTTTTAAATGGCACTGTTAGCCTAGTAAAAACCTAGCATATTAAGTTAATGTTGTGTAGAATAGAAACGCTGTACATACATGTTATAATAATTATGTCAGTAAAGTACTTACAAAATCAAAATCAAATTAAAATCATTTTTTTTAAATTGGGATACAAATCTAGTATATTAAACGGTAAGTCGGAGTGACCACTGACAGTTTGTTTGGCTCACGAAATTTAATTAAATTTATGGACGTTTAGTACGACTACAGCGAAAGGCACTGGGATATTAGTAGCCGAGGGTACAGGGTACCACTCCGTCTACCACGGATCTGCAAGCGAGCAACACTATCAAGAGATGCTATATATTCTTCGTCAACTTCTTCGTATGAGCTAAGTGTCCAAGCTCTAGTGTCGAGAGTTTTCAAGCCGCCGGAAAGCCACTGTCTTGCCTTAACGACTGCATCTACCGAGACTAACTTCCGCAACATATAATACAGTGTATGTAAAAACAGTGTATGTAAAACAGTGTTTGTGTAATATGCGCAAGTGCATACCCGGATTGTAATAGCACTTACCTTCAGGCACCAACTAGCTCGTCTTGTAATTTCGTATCTTTAGAAAAAAAACTGATTTCAATATAATATTTAAGAGTAGAAATGAAATCAATACATATAGTAATTGCATATTATCGAACGGAACCGCACCAAATAGAATGCCATGCTCATGCCTGATCTTAAATCAAGGTATGCAGTGACTGTGAATGTCAATCATATTATATCCCGTAACCTACATACACAAATTGAAACAACAAACCGAATACAAATCACAGCTGACCATTATTTTGAAGCAGCGCTAGAACCGACAGAGCATCGCTTATCGGCGCATTGTATGCTAATATACGGCACCACACTGCGATCGCAAATGATCTCACTTGCGTAAGCGCATGCAATCGGTATTTGGACATTATTATTTTAGTTCTTCCATTAATAACATAATGTACTGATAGTACAATAAACGAACTCTAAATAAACTGTTATTTCAAATAGACGATGATATGATAATAAATTAGTTGGAAAAAATGTATAGTAAACTTCTCAGAAAGTACACTTGTGAAATTCGGGGACGCGCCGATTTTCGTAATTCGAATCTCGGGGTACTACTATTATATAAAAAAAAAGCCAGCGTTACACTTATGCATAGGATCAAGATATAGAAAAACTTTACATACACTACAAATGTATTACAGTTGTGGCATAAAAGTATGGTCATTTTTAGGTAATGACTTAATAATTTAATATTACTTGTCATCCTTTCTTCTTCGTCTCTTTTAAGAGCTACGCTTTTGTATGTGTGGTTTTCACCAGTTTATTACTCTCTATCATACGCCATATCCTTGCCAACATTTTGATGTTTAATTTTACTAATCCTTGTATATATCCAGAAGCCTACATAAAACTAATTTAACCTTTGAATAGGTAACCCTCAGAATACAGAAAGTACCAGAAGCCGCGTTCATCTGTATTTGCGAGCTACACGCTGTGTCCAAAAATCAAAACAATGCCCCCCGCCCGCGTCACTTCCCACCCGCGTAATGTTCTAGCTCAGGCATTATGTGCGTTTTTAGGGTAAAATTTGGGAGTCCAGGAGGTGAGATACTATAGAATAAAAATTGTCCTAATCTTTATTATAATTATGTACCTACCTAATTGTCTCAAGAAATTGATAGATTTATTGAATTTAATAAAACGCTTTAGAAAAAAATAACGCTTTAGAAAAAAATACATTTAATTTCCTTTTTGCTTAGTAAGCTTTTTATAATATAGTCTCTTAGAATTTGAACTTAGTAACAAAAATTTAAATTTAGATAAATGATGAAATCTTATGTCTAGGTATTTTTCATAGATACTAACATACTATTTAATAGGACTATTTGGTTATGTACACACAGGCTGCTCTGATGTTTTATACTTTCTTTTTTCAAGTCGGTTATTTTATATTAAATTAATTATTAATATTCTACAATGAATAAAAGCCCTCAAGAGGTAATAAAAAGAAGGGTAAATCAAAACTCTTATACTGGCAACACTAACAAGATGGATGCCTCATTATCTATGACAATTGAAAACATAGAAATTTATTCAAAGTTGATACCTAAATACGATACTTACACGTGAAATGTGATCCCATCCTGTTTCTTTTATAGACCCGCTGCATTTTATAGGTAGGAACGACATAAGACGGCATAATTTAATTAAATTGGTACAGCGTCGTACGTCCCGACGGTCACAGAGTAACTGATTAGGTCGCGCGTCAAACTACTCCATTTTGGAGTAGTTTTAGTAGCCTCAGTTTTAGGCGCGCTCACGGTTTCTGGTTCTTTCTGTATTCTGAGAGGTAACCGAAGTACGCTTTAATTTAGTCAACTATTCGTTTAACGATTAAAACCTTTTCATTTCATGCCGTCCTAAAACGTAATTAGCAAAGCGTGACTACAAACTAATTTATGGATCTTTAATCGGTTTATTTAAATCTCTAATTGAGTAATCAGCACAGCCTTGCTACAGTATAACATAAGCAATAACAATATTTTATTGTATTGCGTTCAAATGTTTGCGTCCTTGTCGACGAATTTCCAAATAGGTAGGTACCAACTAGAGTACATACTAGAAATATATATGTAAGCAAAACAGTAGTCCGTCTATTTATTTAAAATTACATTTTTTTGTTTTGCCGTAGGTAAAACCGCCACGTAACTGCTCTTTGGATTCTAGGTCTGATTTTCTTTAAATAGTTTTTTCTATTAGCTTCTTGTACAACTTAAGGTGTTTCAAAATAAAGTCAATTTTGAAATCTCTGGTAGTGGGCTAAAGCCTACTTCTTGTAGTAGTTAGTCGTTATTATTGTAAAAAAATATTGCATAGTTGCGTTTAATTTAATATGTATTTCGAACAAAAACTATAAACTTTGGAAACTGTTCACGTAAGACATAATTATTTTTGCGTAGAAAACGGTCACACTTAGACATTATTATTAAAATTCGATCGGTAAGCACCGAAAATTAAAAGTTTGGATGAGTTGGACTTGGACTCATGTGAGTAATAATGTATGTGTGACTGTTTCCTACACAGAAATGATTAACTTTAACCTTACGTGAACAATTTACAAAATTTATAGTTTTAGTCAATAATAATTTAAATTTCACTTGTAACATATTAGACTTTTTTAATAGGATCTATAATTTGTTTGAAATATATATTAGTAAATAAATAAAGGGTCTATAAACGTCTAGATAATAAGATAAGAATTCAAATGTACAAGTAGAGCTCTTAATGAAGTTGTCCACCCAGTCAAGATATGTTTAGGTTCATATAAATTACATAGATCCGAGGAATAAAGCCATAAACTCGAGTGAGCTAACTGGTCTGTAAATCTATCCCGATTGTTGTGTGTGGGCCTGTCTAGCCCTTTCCTAATCTTATACCAGCAACTTGTTACTAAGATACTATTTATATTCAGAAATAAGTGGACTATAGACCCAGCGAGAGATTCCTATCAATTAGTAAAATGAATAAGAAAGAGGTTTTATTAAGAATATTCGTTTTCGAATTCGATTTCGAAATATGAGGTCGTCGTTCTAAATAATTTGTACAAACTGTATTTTCGCGAGGCCTATTATTATTACAGAAAAGTAGAATTTAGATTAATCAATAAAATATTCAAAACTATCTAAAATTAATTTCGGTCAGTCATATCGTAAGTAAATTTGTCTTTGACTTTGACTTTGAAATATCGTGGGAATCTCAGTTAACAAGTGTGAAGAATGAGTAATGTTTTTGAAATAGCGTACGTTCATTCATAAATAGTTAATGAATCGACTTACATTCCTTTTACGAGGCATGTCCATTGCAATGATGCTCGTGCATTTTGTACGTGCTTCGATCAACGAAGCATATACATACTTATACATATGTACATTTCTAAGTTTTGCTTAGATTGAAATAGATAGATAGAAAATTCTTTATTGGACACATTTATTAAATTTAAAAAAAAGATAAAGAAAGAGCTTACAAATTAGTGAGCCACAATTGGCGGCCTTATCGCTTAAAGCGATCTCTTCTAGGCTTAGCTCAACTAAGTACTACTAATAATTTCCTTTGTATTAGCTAAGTTGCTAGACTCTAGTGTCTGGAGTTTTCAAGCCGCTCGCTTACTTTAAGACTAACCGGAATTAACAATTTTAAGTTTCATCCGACTCACGTATGAGCCATTTTTGAAATGAAAATATTTTAAACAGTTATCCATCCAAAGACTGTCTTACTTAACTTCGGTGATCACGTCAGATCACCTTGGTTAGCCAAGCTACAGACGATGTTATGGGAGAGCATTATGTATCATCACGCTCAACCGATTTGCATCAAATTCACTATGGAGATAGCTTAAACTCTGGATTAAAACAGGCTTCTTTTTATCCCTGATTAATGAGGTTAACCGAAAAACCGACTTGTTACGAGTAATAAATAAAATAAAATAAAAAAGAAGTTCCACAGTGCAGTGTCAGAGGCCCGATTGAATGAGTTGCGCACGCGCCTCTATTGACACATTGATATAATACATCGTTTACTCGGTGAAAATACTACCATACCGCCGGCTTGTAAATGTCTTTACAGTAATACTTAAACTATGATGATTGTTTCTATCTGTTCACTGTTACCTAATTTTTACAGACGTAATACAGAATAATAAAAATAAAGTAGAGGTGTAATAATTTAGTTTGTAGTAGTTTGGGATCTAGTCAGAAACTGTACTTACACTTTCACATAAGCAGTTCAATATACGTTCCCTCTGTTGGAACTCGGAGAAGCCTTTCAAGAGGAGTCTTTCAAAGATAGGCTTTTCGTATTTTGTGATCCTTGGTGAATGAGGGTTTCCTCGCGTTGTCTTCATTAATCGTATTAGCGTGTGCAATATCCACACGAAACTTGAAATACAAGTCATTAAGACTTTCAATTTGTCATTGTCATTGTGATTCATTCAATGCAGTCCAACGTTTTCCAGAGACGAGGGACACTCGTTCTCTCATACTTACTCCTAATTCCTCCTCCTTCTCCTAATCTAATACTTAAGACATGACTTGACTTAACGTTGACTTCCTACCCATAGATACACGGTAGCCTAATAATATTGAATGTTGTCTTCTCCTTCCTTACCAGACCGCTATAATCGATAAGGCATAAAATATCTCCCGCACGCAATCCGTTCTACAAAACCCAACACATGTTCCATTTGTACGATTCCAATTGGAGTCGTGTTCTTGTGGTGCCTCGATGACCAGCCGAGATAACCCTGCAGTTTCCACAGTTCAGTCGGTCACTGTCGTACAAGAGCCCGCGGTCTATCGTACCCCTTATACGGAAACGGAGAAAGTATATTTTCATCCAATTTATTAGAACCGTACGGTCGAGGAACGATGTGAAATGCGATTGATTGAAAGTACCGAGCGGGAGCTTATGCTCTAAGCAATTCGAAACGTAGCGTGGTAGTTGTTTGGTTACCAAAACGCGCGTTAGTTTGACATTTGACGATGATACTTATGACAATGGAATAAGGAAGTATTTTGATCTAACCATACGTTTCGTACACATATCGTTAATATACTCGTATGACATTGAAGATGATTATAGAGGACCCGCAACTTAACTAAATTTAAAACCGTCCTGTGTATCTTTATTATTACTGACTAATTTGATCACGAAAAAATAAATGATATCAGCTTAAAAAATAAAATAAGAGGATATTGTAGAATGCATTAATTAACATCAGATTCTGTCTCTTTCATATCACTGATGATAAAAAGAGCCAGGACAGCTTCAACATTATTAAAGTTCTGTACCCACCAAAATTACTCCATTGGTTAAAGCATACCAAAGAAACCACAAACGCTGCCTCGTTTGCCTTACAGCATAGACGCCCTAAACGCATAGATTCCCAGAGAGAAATAGTAACAGTTTAAGAGTTTCACGGTCAATTTTGAACATCGTGACTTATTGTCAAGATTATAGAAAGGTTTTGTGAGTGATTTGTCAACGAAAGTGAGAGCTGTTTGAATAGAAAATATTACTCGCAAATAGAAAAGATCGAAAGTCTTGGTCCTTTGAGACATCTTTTCTATGATACGGGGTACGAGTAATAAATATACATAAATATGTATAAAGAGCACGCCTGGGATATGGTTCGAGAAGGTTAGAATTAATTTCCTTTTGTCGGAAGGAAGTTAGTTTATTGCTTATCGATACACAAGGTAAATAGATAAAAACACCTATTAATATTTTTTTTGCGTACATACTTAACGTTTCTTAGTACATCAGTGAGTTATCTGCATAGTTATATTTCCGCAAAAAGAAACAAATAATGGTAGCTTGCGTAAATGATAACATAAGAATATTTTGCATGGTGGTAGGGCATTTTCTAGTGCTTGCTTAGCTAGTTGAAAAATCTATCGTAAAACATCAACCGCGTGTTCCGGCAGCCTGAGAACAATGTTATTCCAGTTTAGGCATGCTCCACCACAGCCATAGTATAGTAGACTATGATTGCTGATAGACTGGATTGTGTATATATAAATAATGGATGCCTTTAGACATTGTCCGATTTCTGTTTCCAACAGTAGAGATTATTATAAAAGTTAATTATTAATGCGGATTATTTTTATTATTATTATTTTTTAATGATAATTGTGTTTAATTTTAATTGATTTTTGACTTATTTTTACTAATTCCATTGTTTATAATATTTTTTATTTAGTTGTGAGTCGTTGTTACTCGTAATGAACAATTTGAATTTGAATAATGTCGCTAACTCGTGTGGTTAAACCCTGCTGTTAAAATGCCTACAGTAAGGAGTAAATAGAACTTTTAAATGTATTCTTTATTGAATTGCCTTACACGTAGTGTTATTATTTCTCTAAAATCCCGTCCTCAATAATAGTTCTATGTTGACAACTGTGTCGTTGACAACTGTGTCAACACAGCAGACTGAGGTCGGCCCTCAATTGGACTAACACCACTGACGACCCTCGCCAGTAGATGTGGCTTATTAATTTGATTTGTCGACCAATACTAGATGATTGTCTTTACGATATTTATGTACAGGATGCTCTCGTAAGTACCTAGGCTTTTTATAAAAAAAAACATTGGTACTGCATTGGTTTTGGTAATGGGTTTTTTTAGATAGGTTTGCGTTTGACCGCAGCTTGCCCGGTGTTAAACCTACGTATTAACTCTATTCTACCTATTTTATACGAAGCTTTTGTTGCATGTTTTGCAATTCAAAGGCTGCTGAGATTTGACGTATAAATCTATAGAGTTTGTGATAAGAAAATAAACACCTAGCGGTCTTCAAGGCGAGAGTGAACCGGTATCTTATAAGTAAGTGCGCTCCGTCGCAGGCCTACATCACTTACCATCAGGAGAACTGTGGTCAAGCGCTGACCTATTTAGAGTTTAAAAAATATTATACTTATACTATTTTATATATTGCGATATTTTACACTGTAGTTAAGTAACTAGCATTCGACCATCAAGGCGCATATACTCACATGTCAGCGAAACTGACCGAAGGTGGAGTATGCTTAGTCTGAAATATGTGTCTCTCAAGGTGGCTGCCGGAACATACACCGTTAGGTGCTTGATGACAAAACTTCAAGTTGACTATGGTTGTTATATCTACGACATATTTTTTTAACTCGACCAATAAATATGAACATCCTTTAGGCATTGTTGTTTTTATTTGATCAATTCAAACGAATTGACCTAAACCTACATCGTGTTACAGTACAGTAGCACAATTTCATCGATCAATTGAACAATAGTAAAAAATAAAACTAGATATCGTCACATTTATACAGATCAACCTTACTATTTCACAAACTTGATATTTGTTTTATGAGTTGAGAGAGTGATTATACCTAGTGATATGTTTTTTTCTGTTGAGCAGCGAACGAAATTAAAAAAAATATACCAAATCCGAATCTAAAAGTTAATTCAAGAAAAAACGCGTAGTTGAGAGAACGCTGATTACTTTTTACCTAATTCAAAGTTTTTTTATTTATGTATTTATTGTGTATTTTTATTCTACAACAACATTTTAGTTGAGCTTTTAAAGTTAGCAAAAGCTTTCGTTAACTGTCATTTATGAAAGCCACAATCCGAGCTTTTAATGGCACTGAATAGAGAAGCTTTCGAGTGCTTGAACCGATAACACAGAGAGAGCTTTAAAGCTTAAAGCAAAGACTATTGTGGTGGGACTTAGATCATTCCTTCCATTTATATACCTATTGTCAGATACTAGATAGCTTAGAGAATTTCTTACCAAAATACATATAACTCTATATAAGGGCTTGCATTACACTATTGGATTTTTTGTAAGGCTGAAAGTATTAGAACTTTTGGATACAAAATATAGCCCATGTTACTTGGGGATAATGTAGCTTCCCATTGGTGAAATAATTTTCCAAATCGGTCTAGTAGTTTCGGTGCATATTTGCGTCAAACAAACTATCTAACTTTTCCTCTTCATAAAATTAGTACAGATAATAAATTTCATCAATTTAAAATGTCGCATTCATGAAAAGTCAGGAACACCCACCGTACAAAGACTGGCGCAAAGGTGCCCATAACGCTGGCCGCGTTTCCACGCTGAATAGCGGTGGCTGTCCTCTGCACCAAGTACATTGTACATAAGATTTAAAAAAAAAAACATTTTATAGTTACTTTAAGTTAGTGAATTTGATCTACATTTACCAAATATTTCCAAAAAGACAAGGAATTTAATTCCCATACTCAGTGGGGCTGCCACAAAATATCATATCGATACCTTAATTTGCAAACCTAGTGGAGAGAGTCACTAGTAAACTGGATGCATCCAAAAAGGTATTAGGCGTATTTCTAGATTTGGCCAAGGCATTTGATAGTGTGTCTTGGCCTATACTATTGAAAAAGTTGGAGCTTTTAGGAGTACGTGGAATTGCTCTGGATTGGTTTCGATCCTATTTATTTGAAAGGAAGCAACGTATCCGCATCTCAAACCATTATAGTGACTACGAGAGTATCTCTTATGGGGTTCCTCAAGGCAGCGTACTAGGACCTACCCTGTTTTTGACCTACATCAACGACCTTTGCCAATTAAAGCTAACAAATACTAGTGTCTTCACATTCGCAGATGACACGGCGCTTATTTTTTACGGTGACAGCTGGCAAAATGTCGTGGATATGGCTCATCAGGGGCTTTCACTAATCACTAACTGGTTACATAAAAATTTACTTACGTTAAATGCCAGTAAGACTAAATATATAACATTCCAAAACACCCAACGTAATAATCCAGGGAACTTAAAACTTAAACTCCATTCTTGCGGTGACTACTCTTGCTTATCATGCTCATGCCCTACGCTTGAACGCGTTAGCCATTTAAAATACTTAGGGTTAACCATAGACTCATATTTAACTTTTGAAAACCACACTAAATCACTACGAGTCAGACTTCGAAAAATGTTGCATATTTTTAAAAGGTTAGGTACCGTCGCTGACGAAAAAACTGTACGAATGGTATATATAGCTCTCTGTCAGTCCGTGTTGACCTACTGTATTGTTTGTTGGGGCTCGATTGTTAAAACTAGGCTGAAAAAAGTCGAGGTTGCCCAGCGCGCAATCCTAAAAGTCGCCTTTAAAAAACCCTTTAGATACCCAACTGCGCAACTATACAGCGAGACAAAATTTTTAACAGTCAGGCAACTGTACGTCTTGGCAACTGGCCTTCGTTTTCATAAAACAGCGTTATTAAATGTCAAAAGAGCAACTAGAAAGTCTCGTTCCAATATGTGGCCCATCCCTAAAACCAGGACTTGCCTTGCAAAGCGCGGATACTCTTCTCTAGCACCGAGACTTTATAAACAATTTGACCATGAGCTAAACATTTTAGATACGACACGATACGTATTCAAAAATAAAATTACCACGTGGCTGCTAACCCTGGACTATTACGAAACTGAAAACTTTTTTAATACTTGACATTAAGGGGCCTGCACTCTAATAGCATTCAGTAGATTTCTCTAAATTATTAAATTATTAAACTAAGTCATCCATTATAATTAAATAGACTAATCTAATTTTGACAAAAATAAAAAATAAAATTATATATATATTATTATAATTTGTCGCTACCGCTCGTCGCTACCGCTCGTCGCTTATGCCTGATGTAAACACTCAATCGAGTATTGCGTCACTCCTCTAACGCGGCGCTCGAGTCGTGCGAGCGCGAGCGCCAGTCGGCGGCCGGCGGCCGGCGGCCGGTCAGTACGCACTCGACTGTGCGGCCGTGCTGCGCCTACTAATGCATAACTAGTTTATCACAAAACTTTTATCTCTTGCCTTTATTGTAACTTGTCCATCCATTAAAGAAACCATCTTTCTTACTGTACTGTTTGTGAAGAATGCAGGCCCCTACTCACTAATACTTACGCATTATTACTAACTAATAACTACAAAGTTATTACCTTGACGTGACATTCAATTCCTCTTCTTACACTTTGTTTGTTGATTGTGCTACCTACATTGCCTACTCTGTTAAACTGTTTGCGAAGCTGCAGGCATATTTTTCTTTTACAAATAATTTTGTGTTTTTTTTTACAAATAATTAAGCTTATTTATCTATATAGTATTAATAAACGCTAGTGTGTAAATTCAATATATACTTATAACTATATCTATAAACTTAATAAATTAAAGATATTATCTTTAGCTTCAATAAGATAAAAATAGATTAATAAGTGACCTACCTACTATTTACATATTTAAAAAGTTCTTTTGCAATTCTTGTACTTTAATAGGTGTTTTGTAATAATGTTACTTTACTTCTGATTAATTTTACATTTATACCTTAATATATATATATATATATATATTTTCCAATTGTAGTCCAAAATTTTTTTATACGTAAGGAAGAGCCTGAACTCCACGACCCAGGTCGATCCTAGTGTGGAGTACAGCGCCCCCCGAGTTAGCATTTAAGTAAATTAGCTTAAGATTAATTTTTAACTTTAACTCGATGTAAGCTACTTCGTAAGATTTTTGTGCAAATAAAATTTATTATTATTATTATTATTATTATAGATTTTGGATATCTGAAGAGATAAGAAATAATAAAACCTACTAACTCCTTTGCGGGCTTACAATACTTAAAACTTCATAATAAATTTTATTTAACACAAAAAAGAAAATCCAAAATCCTGTTGGAATTAATGCTTTTTATTTATCTAAAAACACTTGGCAATATTATTGCCAATTCAGTATAGATTACTTTCAGATTTTAAGGTAGACAAAATCATTGTGGTTAACATTCTGAGTGTAGGCACGTTGTCAGGGCCGTCACAAAAGGTATTCAAGTAGCTGCTACTAAATATTCAATAGAACATAAGTCTGCTTACGTTGACAGCACTGTGACAACCCTGGGTAGGAAGTTTATGTTCATACAATGGTATGTGATTATGGCGCATGTAAATAGACTTGTTTTTGATTACTGTTTGGTGATTAATGTGTCAAATACTACAAGTTTATCGCTAATAGTAATTAGGTGATTTAATTAAATAAACGGAGGAAATTTCTTGCAGGTTTACTCAACTTAATAGAGTTAATTAAATAATCGTTAATTTATTTAGCTATAAAAGCTTAAGGCAATGGCAAAATCTAGAATTTACAGTTTTTTCGTTATAAATCTAAAAAAAAGCACGAACAACCCTAAAAATATTTATTCTCTTATTTTAGTACAAATCAGATTTAGCAATACGAAAAAAACAGGTTCAAAAAATTTTAGTTTAGAGTTTTTCAATCAGTTTTTTTTCTAATTTATAAGTCTGGTTGGTTCCAAAGTAAGTAAAAATATTGTTTTTTAGACGGTCTGTAAGCTATGTTTTTTCATCAATATTTTTTACAGTTTACGATTTATAATGAAAAAACTGCAAATTCAAGATTTTGCCTTTTATTTTACTTTTTCATCGACTAATGCGTCTTATGTGATTTTTTATCAAAACGTACATTTCTGCGAAAACAACATGGCAGCGTTCAAAAACTAATTCGTTTTTCATCACCTAACACTTTTGTAAGAACTTAATTACGTAAGCTTTTACGCTACTAGTTATTGCTCAAATGGCCTTAAAAGGTAGTCAAAATATTTTGCATACCAAAAGTGTGCATGAAATAGTAAAATTTCACGCGTGACATAGGTTTGCACAAACAATGCCTGTCAACTGCATTCAGCAACTCATGTCAGAGGATCCATTGTCCGTGATACTACTCTATAGTAGTGCCATTTATTAGTGTTCTTGTTTTCATATAAAATGGACAATCGTTTTACTGCATCGCACCAAATAGTGAGTGTCGATAGAGTACGTTTGCACGTTTATGATGTGCATTTTCAATCTAGATTTAGAAAGAACTAAATTCTAGGACATAGGGAACCTGGGATAATTATATTACATCGGAATCTAGGATATTACAAATGCTGTTCGTATTAAAAATGTTTTTTCAAAATTTTTGGAGCGGACAAGTGGTATAATATAGATAAACATAAGGAATACTCAAGGAGTGGTCAAGGAGTGGGTGAAAAAAGATTCACACGAGTAAATCAGACTACTGATACTTATGTTCTGATTAATTTAACAATTTTGTCTAATTAATCTAACAGCTGAATTACATTCGATGACTCAACTCTATGGTAGTGTCAAACGATAGTGTCACGGACCACGGTTAATATAGGGTCTTTTGTTCCAGAGCGACGCTGACGCCACCTAGCGGAAATGGAAAGTGTCATGTAAATGTAGCGACGGCAGAATGGAACGCGAATTTTCCTCACGTAGTCTCGCGTGTGTGTTTGATACATCCACTGGGTGGATGTAAAGCTCTGATGCTTCCTGATTCCGTTCACTCATTTTATACGTAGCGCCAGTAGCTCGGCTAGCTAAGGTGATTTGACGCGATCATTAAAATTAAGCAACGGTAGATGTGGGCGGTGTTTGGATGGGTGACCATGGACAAGACTGTCGTTTTTAAAGTGGCATTTTCATCTGGGCGCTACCGTGGGTCGTACGATAAGTTAAATTGTAGGTCCCGGCTGTTATGTTACGTTGGCTGTGCCAGGAATCGAACCCGGGACCCTCTAGTTGGCAGTCCGGTATGGTAGCCATTGCGCCAACGAGGTCGTCGCCAAATAATATCGCATATCGATGACCTGCATGGTTTTTAGACTTTTGAATAAGATGTTTATCATCACTTCTCATGAGGACAGCTTAATTTCTAAATAAAGTACTCGTAATTATTTGATGTTTTGACGTGTTTGTATCAAAAACATCAATCAATATTGCCTTGACCGTGTTGTTAACTCAAATCCTCAAGTTACGATCAGAGACGCATGACTACGTTTCTAGCAAAAGTTGTATTTTGTTTCCTTCATGTGAATTTGAGTAGGGTGAAACACAAATGTTCAAAACAACAATTTAATATTTATTTTTTTAGAGAGGTTTGCGTTGGAGTAGATCTTATTGTTTTTTAACTTATATGGAGTTCCATATAAGGTGTTATGCTACTCTGTTGTGGTCTAAAATGTAAAAATAACATACCTACTTACGTATTAACTAGATTTGAAGATTTCTCTCTAACTTTAAATTAACATTTTATAAGAATGTTTAATTCCACACATTAATTAGTTTTTATTTCACTTGCTTTGGAAAAGCAACATAATAACATCTTTCTATTTGAACCATTTTCATCATGCAAACGTTAAGGTAACTATTTTTTACATACCCCTCTGACTGACAGTCAGAACAACGTTAAAATACTTATAAATACGTTAATGCGATTATTTTAGCTACAATAAATTTTAGAAAAACAAAGAGAAAAGAATCAACATCAATATTTGACTATGCGATGCATTTTCATCTTACAACCGATAAGCTAAACAAACAAGCAAACAAAAAAATGTTTAAAATACCATGGCGACTAACCGTTAAAGACAATTATACGCTACGGCGATAGTCTTTGGGTGTTACTATTGTTTATTTTGATTTTTCTATCCGTCACGGTTTTTGCTGCCGCGTCTTTAAATGCTGGAATTAAAGTTCAATGGCCTGTTTAATCGCGTGTTTTTTTTTCCTCCGACTCTAGGTTTTATTGCGAAGAGATTGTAACGCAAATAAGGTTAAAGCAAACAATAAATACTACAACCAGTTTTTACAAACAAAAAGGAAATAATTCAGACCCTATTACAAATCGTTACAATTGGTTTCTTCATATAGAAAAACATAAAACTCTTTTATATTTGTTACTAGCAGATCGGCCCGGCTTCGCACGGGCTATAAAAGAATCTAAGATGCAAAGAGAAACAAAATATAGCCTATGTTATTTAAGGATAATGTAGCTTCTCAACGGTGAAAGAATTTCAAATAGGTCTAATAATTTCGGAGCATATTTGCGTCAAACAAGCAAAGAAAAAATCAAACTTTTCCTCTTTATAATATTGGTATAGATAACCTCAATTGATACGGGCAACACCTACAACTTCAGAAACAGATATCTGGTTCAAAATATAAAGTAATGAGGTTTCACCAAAACACAAAAAAGTTTGAAGTAAAACCTTCAAACTGAAAGTTAAATTTTACTCCTTTCAATTTCAAGCAAATACCAGCCCTTTGCTTCAGGATTTCAATAATCCGAAATGAGCCGTGGTTGTCTGGCAGTGACGCAGTCAGTCGGCCGAGTGACAGTCGAGTAATTGAATTCCAGGCTTTCGACGAAGATTCGCTGATATGTGATACCTACCCTAGGGCAATACTTATACAGTTAGGTATTCGGGAACCAACTGGCAGAATAAAAATCAAGTTTGATATAGGTAGAAACTAGCCGTATCACACTGTTATTGTACCTACATATGTTGTTTTTTTTATCTTGATTCTTAATTTTCGCGCAATCATTGCGATATTTTTATTACCACATAAGTTGTTTTTATTAAACAAACTGGCAAGTTAACTGCAATATTAATAAGTTTTAACCGCCACTTAAAGATGAAGAAAACCATGAATAACTTTAAGGATAACCAAAATGTGCAAGCATTATTTAATTTTGTACTAAATCAATGTTATATATAGATTTTTTTTACTCTAAACAGGTCAGCGCTTGACCACAATTCACCTGATGGTATGTGACATTGAGGTCCACGCTGAAGCGCGCTTACCTAGAAGGAACCGATTCACTCTCACCTTTAAAAATCGCTAGATTATAGTCATAGTAAATACATCATTAAAGTTTAGTTACAGCCACAACGTTAAATAAATACAGAATTTAGTATTTCTTGACTTCTGTATACATAAATAAACATTTCCAATTTACAACATTGTAGCCCCAATTACCGTGCAACATTGTTAAGTGACATTTTCAGCACTGCCTCAATACATCAGCACGAAACTAGCATCCGCAAGTCTCGAACCCACTAACTCGACTTAGTTACCAGTAAAGTTATTCGCAATTAGAAATGTAAACAAATGCTTGGCTGCAACCGTAAAATAAATACAAAACGCTGCTTCGCCGTATTTTCCATTGAGCGTCTTCGAGGCATGCTAATGCTGAGAATTTCCCTGGGAAATGTTAGCGGGGCCTCGTGACAATACCAGCAGTACTAAACATAGTTTAGTGGGAGGGAAAAGAGAAAAAGTATAAAAAAAAACATATAGAAAAACCCCACTTTAAGGTCGCGGCCATCTTGATTTTAAAATTTAACATAGTGTATGTATGTTTATTACTAGACAAGTTAATAACTCGGTTCATCTATTAAAAAGCACACACAGATATTTCAAACTTATAGCACACCGTCAATATTGCGCCAGGGGTGAACACATTTTTTTAATATTCCATAATATTTTTTAAATTGTGCTAGAGTTTTTGATCACTTAGGCAATACTAGAACATAAGAATATCTAATTTACCTAAGACCTCATTAACTTGACTATTATTTCCGTATATATCCATAATATACACAAAAGCAAAATAAATAATCAAGCCTAAGAACCATTGGAAGCAAAGTGTGTTTTAAAAAAGTTTCATAAATTTAAAATAACAATACCCACCAATTATTCCATCAACACTTTGCACGAAAGTGGTGATTCCATCACATTACCGTCATTATGAAACACATTTGAAGAGAGTTTTCTTTCACACCATGAATTTGGCGAATCCAGTTCCGTTATGAACATTGATAAAAACAACAATGCCCACGGAGAAATGTGTTTCGTAACAAAGAAAAGTGAAGCACAATGAAGCGATCAGAGTAAGGTGGAACTGTCAACGTACAGGGCTATATGTTAATAAAGTCAAATGTTTTTGCATGCTTTTAATAACTACTTATGTATTTAACGTCTAAACTTTATGGCGTTATGGAACTGGAGGCCAATGTCAGACAGAAGTGTCGGTCGGTCATTCACTCATTAGGTCGACGACATACGAAACATCTTAGGCAGGACCTGGATGAGAGCAGCATAAGACCGAGAAGAATGGCGTAAACGAAAAGAGGCTCAGTGTTGAGCGATAAATTACTGAAAATGACGATGATGATGAAACCTAGAGGATAAATAAGTCAGTCAAGTTGATATAGGACTGACTGCTGCTTGGATAGACATGGGAAAAGTAATTGTCAACAATATTCTTTGCTATTAGTTAAGAAGCTTTTGTTTTGTTGATAATAATGGTATCCGTGTCAATTTTGGCAGAAGAAGTTTTCATCACAACCTTCTACGTTCTTTCCAATCTCTTGGGGCGAAAAGTGCAGATCGGTGATGCGGCGAGTATCGTAAAATAAACTAGAATGTTTGCACTAAAAGTGCAGTACACTCCAATTAAAAAAGGGCAGCTCGACGTTTATAACAAGACCAGCAACCAAGTAGCATTGTCAAAGTTAAAAAAATAATTAATTAAAATGCACATTATGCACTTGACATGTTATGGGACTGTGGGATTGTGAGGATTATTAGGAGGTGTGTGTGAGGATTATTTTACAAGTAGCCCTGTATAACGGAATAGTTTTGACGACATGTCATTTCCCCGGCAGCTTCCCACGGACGAGGTGCGCAGGATTGCGTAACTTTGCCAACTTCTAAAGGAAAGGTGAATGAGACGTGTTTACAATGTTAATTCGTAAGCGAAATGACATACTCACTGATTGTCAGTTATTTAACTTGGTCAGTTATTAAAAGTAGGTATCTCTGTTATTAGTAGATCTTGGAAACAATTTCTTTAAACATTGTTCGGGGTGTTCTAAGGTTCTCTGTGGTGGGTGGCTTTGGGGAAACGTCAGTATCTTATATTAAAATAATAAAATATCCATTTATCTGTTATTACTTTTAGGTAGATCTTGAAAACAGTTTTTTAGTACATTATTCGCGCCAAAATTCTATAATGATTTGATAAACGCGGCAATTTAATGCGCTGCTAAACCATAAAATTAGAATCGAATATACGAGTATATCGTTCAATTCGACCAATAAATGGCAGAGCAATTTTTTTCTTAATTATTTTGGAAATTATTTACCATAGTAGTATTCTCAAATTACTCTAAAATTTTTAGGGACTAATCCGATAGGTATGTTTAAGGTCCTCTTCCGAGAAAAGCGTTAATACAAGAAATACTTATTCTGTTATTTTACCAACACAATTTAACTTTCCTGTAATGTTCTTCAATCCCATAACGTAAGCCTTCCGTTTAAGCTTGTGCTACTGTAAATATATAAAAAAAAAATGGCGAAGTACGAATCGGTCTCACACATAAACGGTTCCGTATTATTATCTATAAAAAATGTAGTTTATCAATATCATAAATATATCATAAAATCATCAATTTTTAACCGACTTCAAAAAGGAGGAGGTTATATATTCGACGTGTATGTATTTTTTTTTTTTTTTATGTATGTTCACCGATTTCTCAGCCATTTGTGGATCGATTCTCAAAATTCTTTTTTTAATTGAAAGAGTATGGTTCTGAATTGGTCCCATTGTCACCAAAACTGGTTCTGATGATGGACTTCTAGGGAAATCGAAGAAAAACCTAAAAAGTTAGGTTATTTTTAAGCATGAAGAGAGATTCTAGCTCGTTTGGCTGTACTGATATTCATGAAATTTGAGAAGAAAATAGATAAGACTATGTGTTAACACATAGGCTACTTTTTATCCCGAAAATAAATACTATTCCCGTGGGATGCACCAAATAACATATAAATCTTTTTAACTTCTTCACGCTCGAACGGTTGTACTGACATTGATGAAATTTGGAATGAAGATAGGTTAGACTATGTGTTTACACATAGGCTACTTTTTATCCCGAAAATAATTATTGTTCCCGTGGGATGCACCAAATAACACATGACACACTGATTTCGCTAAAATTTGATATAGGGGGTAGACTAGACCTTGTATAACACGAAGGTTACTTTTTATCTTAAAAGTCATTGCTATTCCCGTGGGAAGCCCAAATAACTGGATAACCTATTTTACTTCTTCGCGCTCATACGGCAATACAGATTTCGCTCATAAAATTAGCAGCCTGGCTAACAAAAGTAATCTGAGGCGAACATCGAGGCTAAGCAACGGCCCATGCGGCCAGTCTTTGGATGGGTAACCATGCACGAGACTTCCATACAAAAATATGATATTTCATCTGGGCGTTACTGTGCTTCGGATAACACGTTAATTTGTTGGGCCTGGACCACTACTCTTAGTACAAGCAGGGGTCAAACTAAATCAAGGGCTTGAAAAACTCTCGACGCCAGAGCTTGGCCACTTGGGTCATACTTAGTGGAAGAAGGAACTGTAAAATTTGATATATTAATAGACTGAAGACCCTCGAACGGATAAGGAAAATATTTACGCGCTCGCTTCGCTAGGAGTTATCCCGCTTCGTTCGAATTTCCCCCAGGATGTTCTGGGCTTATGACACTCCAAATATTATATAATTTGTGCTGCTTTGGACTTCTTTATGATCAAACGGTTCGAACAAATACGGTGAAAATTTTCGCGCTCGCTTCGCTCGCGCATAGCTCGCTTCGCTCGCATCCAGCTCGCTTCGCTCGCAATTGGTTCTTGTACGTTTTGACACAACAAACATTATGTAATTTGTGCTGCTTTGGACTTCTTTATGCTCAAACGGTTGGAACAAATACGGTGAAAATTTTCGCGCTCGCTTCGCTCGCGCATGTCTCGCTTCGCTCGCATCCGGCTCGCTTCGCTCGCAACTGGTTCTTGTACGCTTTGTCACTACAAACATTATGTAATTTGTGCTGCTTTGGACTTCTTTATGCTCAAACGGTTGGAACAAATACGGTGAAAATTTTCGCGCTCGCTTCGCTCGCGCATAGCTCGCTTCGCTCGCAACCAGCTCCCTTCGCTCGCATCCAGCTCGCTTCGCTCGCAGTTGGTTCTTGTACGTTTTGACACAACAAAAATTATGTAATTTGTGCTGCTTTGGACTTCTTTATGCTTAAACGGTTGGAACAAATACAGTGAAAATTTTCGCGCTCGCTTCGCTCGCGCATAGCTCGCTACGCTCGCATCCAGCTCGCTTCACTCGCAATTGGTTCTTGTACGTTTTGACACAACAAACATTATGTAATTTGTGCTGCTTTGGACTTCTTTATGCTCAAAAGGTTGGAACAAATACGGTGAAAATTTTCGCGCTCGCTTCGCTCGCCCATATTTAGGCTTAAAATTATTTTTCCCTTTTTAGTTGTGTTTTTGAAGTCGGTTGTTTGTTTTTTAAAACAATTTTAAATAATTATATTTTTTAGTATTAATTCTTTCTTTTCTTTTAATTTTGAAAGGGTCGTTATAAATATCAAGTAAAAATAGCTTAAATATTAAATTTGTTGAACGGATAATAAAACCCATTCCTTCCCCCTTATTTTTTTTATTTCATCGACAACTTTGAAAGATAATTTACAACTAAATATTCTGTGAATATTTTATTGTTGCCGTTATTAATATCATACTTTTTTATAGATTGGTTGTTATAGCGGCAACAGAAAAACATCTTCTATGAAAATTTTAATTCTCTACGATTCATGAGATGCAGTCTGGCGACAAACAGATAGCGAAGTCTCAATAATAGGCTCCCGTTACTACCGTTTGGGTACGCAACCCTAAAATATGAGTCAAGTGTGCGATAAAGATCACATTTTCGCTCTTTCGCCGTCAGAAATAATTACAAAATAATTGCGATGTAGATGCAAATCTGCTTTCAAATTCTTCGTAATAATTAAAGCAACGCTCAAGTTGCCCGTTACATGTTAATTTTAATACAAAGTGGAAGTTAGTTACATGTTGACATAAACTTAACGAATTGGATTGTTCAAGGAAATATTAAAAAAATAATTCGAGTTGTGATTTAATAAAAAAGCTTTTGCTTAATATTTTTAGTAGTTAATTATTTTAAGTAGTAATTCTCAAACTTTTTGATATTTTTTATATTTGCCTTTTTCAAATTCGATTTTTAACGGCTCTTACTCAAACAAAAATAATTTATACTAAATATTTTTATAGAATTGATTTTAAGCGTAACGTATAGAATCACTCCTGCTTTTAGTAGGTACGAGTACTCTACTCTGTGCTCACGTTATTCGCAAATGACATAACTTTACCCAATTACTTTTAATAAGATATTTTATATGTATGCTTTATTTACCAAAGATCTCTTTCTTATCTTTGATGATGAATACATATTGAATCTGAATTAATACGCCTCAATCTTTAGAGTTGTATCCTACAGAATAGTCTAAGACTATGAATCGATCATCTACAGAGACTAAGAATGAAGATATTCATTGCGAAATTGATTATAATAAATGAGTTAATCCGTTACAATCGTTTATTAGCTCAAGAATCTGGTAGTGAAACGTGAATTATGCGAATTAATCGAATATGTCAGTGGTTTATTGATTTGTTGGAAGATATGAAATATATTGAAACGTTTTGCAATTCCAGAAGTTATGTGCAGGTTGTAATTTATTTGCCGAAGCAAAAGAGACTTTTAAGGCGTATAGTTCTAACTTTGAAATCCAAATTTTAACCTGCTTTATTTTCGAATTCTTTATTAGTCACATAAAAAAATCACAGTGCACTTTAGATGAATTCTAACTAATTATCACCCAAGCAAATTCCTATTAATATTTATTGCTTCTACAAGCGGAATGTCGAAGCACAAGCTGTCGTATGCAAAATTTATTTGCATACCAAGGTTCCGCAACTCGGCGAAATTTTTCACACAAATTCCAATGAGGTAATCCCTAAGTACTTTGGCGGAACTGAGTCGCAACGATGCACCAAAAATAAACGCAATTTCGCAATTGCCACCAAAGAGAGCACAATGGATCAGATAATGCACTTATGCATGGTTATGCAATCACATTCGTGATTGTGTCATGAGAGGTCGAACCGCGGGAGAGTGCGAGTCATTATAATATTATTATCATATCGCCAAGTAAATTGACGCTAAGATAGACCTATGGACGGGTGACAGTGCAACACCAAGTGGCATTTAAAACTGTCCCGTGAGTCAGAAGACACGTTAAATTGTAGGTCCCAGCTAGCCACAAATAACAGAACAAAAGTGGAAATGCTACAGTCCGAAAAACGTGGTCTATAGTCATGTCAATTTGGCATAATTGAAATATAGGAAACTTGACGCTTTTCACCTATTACGACATTAAAATTTCTGGAATTATGATTTCCAATAAGGCTGCCATAGCTAAAGAGCCGCGTCAAAGGTCCCTACAGCGATTTGGAAACAAAACATACAAAATAACGATTCTGCACGAGCAAACTTCAAAACTATCGATGACGTAATAAGACACAAACACCATTACTCCCCATAAATCACCATCGGTGGCAACTGGAAACTTCCAAAACAATTTCACACAGCCTCGAGCGAACCATAAACAAACCTCGTCGATTCCACGATCAAACAAATCTAAATCAACGCGATAATTTGTCAAGCAAGTCGTAAAATTAATTTAAATCTATTAGTCAACTGAATTAACTTGCAAAAGCCGTGTAGCCGTCTATGGCGCATTGTTTCTTGTTGTTATTTAATGATTTAACAAGAATTGTTTAGGAAATAAACTGAAACTGCATATCGTACCTATGTGTAGAATTTTCACTCGTTCATATGATGAAGGAAAACATCGTGAAGAAAATCATGTGAAACAACGTACACAAAATCCAAAAAGTGTGCTTCTAACCTGGATTTGATGATCAGCATTGTGGGTTGAGGCATATATCTGCCTCCTTGTGAGAGAGGGCCTGGAGTCCCAGCTGTAGGAACGAAAATTTGGATGCTTCCTTTCATTTAAAAGGATTATAAGCTATTGTGTAATATATGTACATGGCTCACACGATATTTGAAATCGAAAGTGACTTCAAACTCTCTCCCCCAAAACTTATGTTACAACTGAAGATCGTCATGATAGGGTTGGCATCAATGATTTTAAACGTATACAAATCGTTGTTAGTTTTTCTCTTAATTATCAAATAACTTACGTTTCCCAAAGGATATATTAAGGATAGGTTTAATTCTAACTCTCCTGTTGGAACGTTCATAACGATACACATTTGTTTTTTTTTATTCATGGGTAATGGTCTTATTTTAGTTTTAAGATGGTTCATAAGATTCAGTCTATGCCTTCAGTTTGAAGGTTAATAAATAATTCTAATGTGCATGTGGAAATAACTAAAATATTTTGAAATGAATTTGAACTTTCAAAGCAACAAGCTAAAATCTATAATCGCAAGGGAACATAATATTACAGTATTTTTATAATTTGTCGAGCTGAATAAATGAATTAATGTAATCAAATCGAAGGAGAAATCACGTTGAATAAATAACCTTTAGTAATTATATCAAATAAAATCCGAAAGAAGTTGTAAAATTACTTAATTTTGAGACAAAATCTGTTCCGCTATAAATTAAAGGAAAGACAAGCGACATGGAAAGAAAGTCTCGTCAAAAGGAAAGTTCACAAATCATGCAGAAATTCACACAGGATGTTATAAAAGTGTTGCATCCTGAACACATTTATTGGTATTAGCTAATTTATATCATCTACAAGGCAAATGCGCATAAAAATTGATAATCGCAATTTCTAGACTTATAAATAATTTCTACCTTATCGTACAAATATGTCAATACGTTTTTTATCACACACTGCTAGTCATACTAAACCATTTCTAGTTTGTTATTGCTAAGACAACTGATATACTCCTTACTTTGGACTTACTCTTGAAGACTCCAAAATTGTACTTCTCAGAAAACAGAGACTCAGGGAAAGAGTTCCAACGCTTCGCTGTCTTCACAATTAGAGTCGTAGCAAGGTGCTTGTGTGTGAAGAATATTACTTCTTTCTTTAATCGCTTATAATTATAAGTGTGAACCCTACATATAGCGCCACCAGTGAAACCCGTGGGTGGCGTTAACAGATGGACAGACAGAGACTCGTCATCACACCGCCCACTATTGATATGGATTATTGCTCGCTAAATGAGAAAATTGCCAACAATTTGTTAAAATCGCTAGCAACACACAAGTTTGGCGAACATTAAATGTTTTAACATCTAGATGTGATGTATATACCTACAGGAAACACTTGCCAGATTTGGCCATTGTTGGGCTGATCTGATCTTTCGTTTAGCCGTGATGACATAACAAACAGTCACACAGAGTTACAAACGTTTTTAAAAGGCTGGTAAGATATAGAAGTAGTTATAGATTCTCAAACGAAAGTGGACTGAAAAGTCACAAGATAGTAGAGATGTGGAAGAATAAAAGTTTAGAGGGATAGAAATCTAGGAATGTTAGTGAAAGAATGTATAAGAGATTCAAGAAAATATATCTATCACGTCGATAGAACTTAAAAAAAAATTTAACGAAATTTTACAAAAGGATCTCTCAAAACTTGAGAATATAGTTATAGAAATAAAATAATTTTATGAAAACAAAAATATTAATCCTCATTTATACATAGTTTCCGTATAATATATGTAGAGACGCCATTTAGATAAAAAGTAATCATACCAAACCTATTAGTTCATTGGTTCATCTGAAATTATTCATGACTATAATCTAGCGATTTTCAAGGCGAGAGTGAACCGGTTCCTTCTAGGTAAGCGCGTTTCACCGTAGACCTCAATGTCACTTACCATCAGGTGAATTGTGGTCAAGCGCTGACCTATTTAGAGTAAAAAAAAAAAAAAAATTAATAGATGGCGTTGTTTATGGACCGTACAAAAAAAGTTAGGTACACGTATTACACAGGCAATGTTTGTTCGACACGAATTACTTATTACGTGCATTAGCAAAATTTATTTTATAATCCGGTCGCAACCGTGAGTTACGACTGTATTTCCAAAATGCATTTCGAGCTATTCCATAATCGGCAAAAATATTTAGCGCCAATCCGCTGTCCGAATACCACGCATTGGGGTCAGTTGTAAATCGAGCTCACTTCACTAAAGACACAAATCACAGCATTTACTTTACGGTGAACGTTTCGTGAGCAATTTGAAAGAAAAGGAAAATGTCAGTTACGTGTTAGCATGTGATAACAACGGCATAAGTGGCAAATACTTAATCTTGTTACGACACAAGGGAGCAATTGACGGATGACTGCGAAGACTGCTGGTTCGCGTGACCGCGCCTTTCTAATCATTTTTGGGTAAAGCGCTTGAGGATAAAGATCTACACATCACATACATATCTACTACATAAAATATAACTAAATCATCAGTGACCTTACGTAGTCTAACGAGGTGTCAGTGCCAAAAATAATAATAATAAAAATAAAATACAAAACAAAAAATTCGCCGCGATCGCCGAAGTTAAACAACGCTACGTAGAATGATTTAAATAATGCCATTAAGATACATTTAGATGCTAACCCATGATGGGTTGTCAATCTCCTTTGTCCATTGGTAACTAGATAAGTCACAAGTTTATTTTGAAACTTGAAAGATCTTGGACGGATTTTCATTAAACGTAGCTTACTCATCTGAAGTAATCAAACTTATTACATCCCGAATGAATAAAGCTACAATTCCACAGGCACACACACACGCAGACTATAACACCTAATCGTTTTGCGTCGGGGGTAAACAAGGCTTTCATTAAATTACTCGTAAGCTGCAGTCAATATACGTTCCCACTGCTGGGACTCGGGGTTTCCTCTCACGAGGAGAGCTATGTAAGCCATAGTTGACCACACTGGCCAAGTGCGGGTTGGCGTAAGGCACATGTCTTCGGATATTGTGGTCTTCAAACATATCGTGACGTTTTCCTGCACCGTACAGCCATTGCAAAATCTTGAAAAATAAGTAATTGGTGTAGTGCCGGGATTGAACCAGGAGCCGTCAGATTTGAACACAGCTGAGCTTGAACACTGAGCCACACTCGCTTTTCATTAAATTAAACAGCTGTAATCCTGACTGCAGTTAATAATTACTACCGTTGTCTATTGCATAAGAGACTAACATCTCTGACGTAATTCTAAATCACTTGTCTCCCAGATGGGATCTGATACGAATAAATATAGTTTTACGCCTTAGGGCCATATTTAATTGCTTAGCGATAGTGTGGGAGTCGTCCGACGCGGATATTGACCGATCGGTTAAAAATCCGGTTAAAATATTGAATAATGCATAATTTATGTAACAACAATATTTGTTATTGATTAATTGACACCTGGCAGTTACAGGGTGTCTTGACAGCGTAATTACGGAAACCTTTTCCAGTTTTGTAATACTTGACTTGCGTCATCGGATTTGTAACATCAGAGATAGGTGAATTAATTACTGAAAGTTTAGTCATTATTTCTTTATACCAAATTGGTTTGCAATTGTTCATAATTGGCCTGTAATAACGACACTTATTATCATCAGGTAAATTATGACCACGCGTAAACTAACTCTTAGTATGTACCAAAAAAAATAGTTAACTTAAAACCCTCCAAAAATAGAAGAAGAAATCCTTTACAAAGAAGGCAAAATAGAATTATTATATGATTTAGATTTGTAATTTGATTTACCCGCTTACATTAAGTAGGTAAATCGAATTCTTACGATAAAACAGTATGAAATTTCAGATTTCTTATCTCTTTAAACCTCGATCCATCGTGAGGTGATTGACCTCACACGACAATGAATTGGCATCGAATAACCTTTGCGACTATAGACATCGCAACACTTTCAATTCCTATTGGGATTGACCACGAGCGAGCTAAGGCTAGTCTACATCTGCTGCAGATAGCAAGTATTTACAACACAGATAAGTAAAATTATTTATATGGCAAATAAATCCAAAGTAGTTCCCTTAACAGTAGACCTCGCTAACAAAACATCTGGGATCTTGCTGACTGACGAACTTGGAAGACGACATCAAAAATTGCCAGTTAACGCCAAAGACTTTGATCGCTTCGCTTATTGGATCAAAAAATGTTATACATGCTTACAATTTATTTACACTAGTTTTAAAAACAAATCACTAATTACATTTAAAAGTACTAAACATTACTTTTCTATTAATATACCTACAATCTACAACCTATTAACAATCAAACGTTTAGCAGTGCGGCACTAAAAGTTAAGTAGATGTGAAATGAAATATAGGAATCAACATTTCATGTGCACACAGCTTTTTGGCAATCTTAGGCTCGGCCAACGATATACAAGAAAATAATAGCACCACAGCTCGTATTAATTACCTCATGAGTTAACCACAATAGATGGAAGAAAGTTCACTTACGGAGCGAATTCGTTAAACACAATGAAAGCTTTCTTTCTATCACATAACATTCGAAATCACGCCAATATGAACCGTATTTTCACGTCTAATAAAGTGCATGTAAAAATATATAATTCAAAATCGGCATAATTAAAACTTTCGAACTGATATTTAATAAGATCTGCAGCACAATGGATGTTATCTCTTTAATATAAACATTGAATAAGCTCGTGAGAACTTAATGATAGGAGTAATAGTTATGTAAGTGTAAACAAGCTCTGAAACAATCTAATGGTTAAGTCAAACTTAGAGAAATGTATAATGAAAACTAACTTCAACGAAAAATAGATAAAATAATGATGTAGTGATATTTTCAGGAATGGTAAGAGATTCCAAAATATATATAGCACTATAGAAAACATTGCAGTGAAAGAATATAGATTAGATACAAAATATACATTAGAAGTACCTATATTATTTACAAAAACATCCCTAAGAATAAATTTGTTTAATTCCCTAAAGTATGAATTCATTTAAATGTCTGCGCATCACACGGCTCGTTTACATCGATCGAAAGTAAACTGGCTGCAAACGACCAGAAAATTGGAATTTGACGCGTACATCTATAACTCACAAAAACATTTATTACGGCATAACTTTCCAACCAACCAAATAAACCATTGTACCATCAGGAAACTAAATATGTAGTGTAAATTTTCCAGTAGTACCTAATTCATAACATTTCAAACGACAAAGAAATGAAAATCTTAAGCCACTGTTAAGAAAAATAGTATGACATGCAAATTTATAAAAACAAAAATAACACAAACAAGACACAAAAAAAATTAAAACAACTTTTCTAATTGCACACGATAGAAAGTAAGACGAAAAGAGTGCTATCAACGTCAACCACAAAGTAAATAAACGAGCAATTAAGGCATTGCCGCAAAAAGGCTTCAAACAACATATAAATGAACGTAATATATACGATGAGTAATTTGATGAGTTTTTATTCAGCAAACATGATTGATGGCGCCCGGAGACTGACGAGGGAAACAGGTTTACAGATTGTGAACATTATAATATATCACGCTTCTAAAGATATAGGTCGTTATGGAATATTTTACAATTTTGCACAAATGCTACGATAATTATGACACATAATAATTTAAACTAAAATATTCTCTGATAACGGTTCTGAATGAAATTCAGAGTATATTCATTTTAATGCAGGAAAAAAAATCTTTCTTATGACTACTGCTTTGTAAAGTAACTGTTCTTTAGATCTCCTCGGTACTTTACTAGACATGATCTTTTGAACCTAGAATTAGTATTTATACTTGCCAAACGTCAAAAAAAAGATGTGCCACATAGATGTAAAAATCTTTTTGTGTTGTTCATTACGTGTGCTACAAAAACACAGATGAAAGTGATTGAGTTCGCTTTCGTGCTGCGGATGTACGAGCACAGATCTAAGTATATACATACACTCGGGCTCACAATCATTAGTGTTAATAGACCCAATGGTACTATTCGAGGAGATTTACCAGATTAGCAATCAAAAAGGAAAGAAAATAGAGAGTGTGAAAGTAGAACAAACATAAACGTTGTTATATTAAAGGAACTATGCAAGAACAAATGTATTGCAACTAAACTTGATTAAGTACCTATGCGATATAAAAACTCGTGAAATTAAAATCTGCCGTTAAAATAGACGGCTCATTTCCAAAATATAAAATAACTAAAATAATCAAAATAAAATCATCATAAGTATACTTTGATTCAATTAATTTCACGTTTCATCCGACTGTACGCTTGTAACTCTGCCAAAGTTACTGACACATCGTGAAGAGATTAGAATTTCACTTGTTTCAATGTCAGGTTCGTAATTTTTTGCGTGTATCCGAGCCAAGCTGTCGATAGATGATTGAGCCGAACATTGATTTGATTACACGGATTCTCTTTCGATTTGCCTGATCTTTCTCTTGAATTTCAAGTTCGTTTGGTAGTAAATTGCTACTATTATGAAAATTGGACAATTCTTTTTTGACGACAATAATGAGAATTATTGATGACTGATAGAATCACTTCGTCAGAAATTTAAAATACACTATAAATAAAAAATATATGGTGGAGTCGCCAAAATACAAAAAGACAGAACAAATTCAACGCAAAGTTAATAATTATCAAAGAAAGCAGGTTCCAGTAAGTAGCAGCAGGTATATTATATGTATATTAGAACTGCTTATTTGAAAAGTTGAACGCACGGTGGGAAATAAGAACTACAAACTATGAGATAAACAAAAAGCTATCCAATATCATGGCAACCTGTTACAATGGATAAACATACGCCCCTCGACGGTTATTGACATGTTTTTATGACACAGTTATGAACTGGCTATGATTCATACGGCAGACGGCGCGGTTTCTACGTCACTCACATTCTCATCTTATCGAGGTGCTTTTATTGAATCCAATCAGCAGTCCCTTATGTCGAAGATACAATAATGGCCGAAGAATCACTGTAGAAATTATAAAGTGATCCTATGTGCCTATGCAGCAGTAATAAAATTGATGATGATCTGATAATAATATATTGTAAAATAAATTGTTAGTACTACCAATGACAGAAAGACCGATAAAGAATTATATGAAACCATTCCATCGAGCCCTAGGAACATGCCATAAGAGAGAGCCATTGGATATTCTAAGAAAAACAACACATCTCATCATTAACAGGCGCGATTAAGCATTCTCACACAACTTTTATAACATTCCTATATTCCGAGGAATTCCTGCAATTCCCTTCCCATCCTGAGAGGAGAATTAACCCGCGGAAGCTTGTCCAAGTGACCCGGTTACAGCGTGCCTTTCGGAGAGAGTACCTGCGGAACAACTATAAATATGGAAAGTGTGCGCTTCACCAATTGCTCGCTTATTTGCTGCATTTCCTAGTAAGCTAAAAATTGTTTATTTTGCTTAATTAACGTGGCGACCTCACTTGTTTGTATGTCAAATGTGGAAGGTAAGGATTGTTGGTATTGGCGGTGACGTCGTGGACGATGATATGCAAAAGTTACGGAGAGAGCCGTTTCACTTTGTTAATTTGGAAAACGTGTTCTTTTTTTAGTTCAGTTCTTAACAATAAATAATTTTTGAACCTTCAAAATATGGCTAAATAAATGAAGATCTATTGCACAATCTAAAAGTAAATTCACGAATGATGTATATTACAGAACAAATACTACTCAACCAAATATTATGAATGAACAATCGCAGCAAGCAGCGGTCAGTGCAAGCGCACTGATAACAAACGGTAGAGCAAAGTGGTCGAACTGGTTGTCTTTTGCCCAGACGTTTGGTCTCACTCGGCCCGATTCGACCTGCGTCTACGCATTGGCCACGGACCATATCATCATCATAATTTTCAGCCATATTTATCGCCCGCTGCTGAGCATAAGCCTATTATACCCAGTGCCCTGTACAAAGGAAGTTAAAACACAAATAGTATTGCTAGGACATATTCCAAAATAAAATTAGTAATATCATAATAATACCTCTGTTTTCATAATTTAACAACCAAAAAACCAACATAAGAAGTAATTTAAAGCACTCCGCTTAAAATAACATCGACCTCGAGTACACACACGTCATGTTGCTTGACCGATTGAGTCAACATAGTTACGGTAATGGACTTTTATTTTGGTTTACTAAATGGGTCACACATTTGACCCGAAAATTAAAGTATATTTTAGATGAAAGTAAAAAAATTGCCGAATGTATAATTTTAAGATGAAATTGAAACAAAATACTTAGGTAGATAAATACATAAACGCTTTATTAAAACACTTACCTACAGTGGTAAAAAAGAAAAGAAAAACAACAAAGAACTTAAAAGCTAGTGTTTTAACTAGCGCTGAAAGCCATCTCTTCCCGGCAACAAACTTTATGGCAGTACACAATGAAACAAGTGACAAAAGGTGTATTAATGTAATTTAAATTTTGTGCCAAATGAAGATACATATGAAGTATCGAGAATCATAATATACTCGTAGGCACTATATTAGTTTTTAAATAAGTAAGATTTTAGTAAACTGCACCTAAAAGAAGTAATGTCGCCAAGCACCTAGCGATGAGTTCCGGCAGCCTCCTTTAGTGCCAGTTATAACAGACTAGGGATGCTCCACCTTAAGCCAGAGAGTAGATGACTCAACAGGGTTTGCACCCTGCTTGTCAAATGCCTAGCATGTACTGTGTAAAAAAAATGTTGTGTTAATGCGACAGTAATTTAATAAGTGGTTTGTATTGTGCTTATGTAAAAGTAGTGAAATTTTCTTATGAAATTTACTGTTCCTGATAACTTTATATCTAGAATTTATAAATTATAGTCCATATTCTTCATTAAATTTTTTGTATGCTAAGAAGAGCCCACGACCCAGGTCGCCCTAGTGTGGAGTACAGAGATCCCCGAGTTACCACTTAAATGACGATAGAAATATTCTAATATTTATTTGTATTTTTTTACACGCTTTATAAAAGCTTCACCGGTATGTTTGTATGTTTGTAACCGACTTCTTTGGGCGCGATTTTGACCCACTTTAAACGGCCAGATTTCGTTGAAACTTTGTAGATTTATTGAGGACCGATGACAATACACTAATTTGACAAAATTATTACATTTTTTTGTATTTTTGTTTGTATGTAACCGACTTCTTTGGGCGCGATTTTGACCCACTTAAAACGGCCAGATAAGCGTGTTTTTTAGTTTTTTTTAATTACTATTCTATGTAACTCGATGTAACTTATCCTTAAGTCTCTGTGCAAATAAAATTCTTATTATTACTATAGTAAAAAAGTCACAAGATTAAGAAATAGTATGATTGAAATCGTTGATTGTTAAGATTTGTTAAGGGTCTCCACTAAAGCTATAAACAGTCATGTTGTATACACAACATTTCAACCGTGTAAGTAAACCGCAGAACGCGGCACTTCGCTGACGAATCCATTCGAAACCGTATACGATTAAACTAAAAACGCCAATCAAATTAGCTGAACCGCATCTGGAGGTAGTGCCAAAACTAGGTTCATCTAGAGTGCCTAGTTACCATAAACTAGTTATTTAAACTCAAACCACGGATAAGAGACGTAAAAAAAGATGTGGTATGTTAGGATAGAACCTAATCTATGTATCATGATCTATTTCAGTCGTACATATAACGCTGTATTACGTCAATTTTGACTTTTACATCTTATTATAAAGTTGTAGTATGTCAATGTGTAGGTCTTCTAGCGCGACATCTAGTTTTGAAAATTAGAACTAGCTCGTTTAACTAATGAATGTTACGCAAATTTCGTAATTAAAGTCTTCCAATACAAAAGGAAAGGGGCGGCCTAAGATAGTATGGATTCTTCTTCTACTTCTTATGAGATAAGTGGCCGAGCTCTGGTGTCAAGAGTATTCAAAGACAAATCCTACAATCTAAAGTGTCATCCGACCCACGGTAGCGCCCAAATAAAAATGTCACTTTTTAAAAGAAAATCTTGTGTATGGTCACCTATTTAAAGACTGCCCGCATCGAAAGTTGCTTGACCGCGATGATCGCGTCAGATCACCTTAGTTAACCGAGCTACAGGCGCTGCAATGTACGGATGGATTGTGTGAATTACGATATAAGTAGGAGGGGTGTAAATACAGAGATGACGAATGACACAGATTAATGGTAGAAGCGTACATACTATACCAACCCCACATGAAATGGGATAAGGTGATGATGAAAAAAGAATTAAATACTTTTCCGAAAGCCAAAAACAGATTGTAAATTTGTCGAACGTTTCCACTGAGAAGTAGTGAGTGCGACCCGGTTGTTTCAAGCAGAAGAAAGTTGATTTATAGCACCTGAAATTATATCTGAATCGGGGCTGTCATTTGCGCAAAATATAACTCAAACTAATAAAGGTGTAGTGATAATTAATAGCCAGATGTACAAGGCCTGCCCAATCGCGGTCACGGACGCTAATTCACCAGAAAACGACAACAAAAAGCAGCGACGTACTCCCACGCCTTAATTTAAACCGTATAGGTGTAATTTAATTTGATACGGGTAGTTTTATAGGAATTTCTATTCTGACGTTTTTGTTGCTATAATCATCGTGTTCCTTATTTAAGGCGCGTAAACGTCCATCGTGCGCATTAAAGGTCCCTGGCGCAAGTTTTTTTACTCTTTAAAGCCAGGAATTTGACGAGTTTGCGACAATCCGACCTAAGGTGGAGAATGCCTAGACTGGAGTAACTGGCTATCAATGACGCTGCCCGAACTTTTTTTTCATACACGGCTGGTTAACCCCATACTGAACCATTTCTAGTTCATATTATGATTGCTAACACAACTGATATACTACATACATATTTTATATATACATATTTAACACCCAGACCGACAGCCATCAAATTTAGTTCAGCACAAAGATGTTGGCCGTGCCGGTAATCGAACCCGGAACCTTCTGATTGGCAGCCCAGCAATAGTAACCACTATTGACGATAGGTTTCCCATCTTGAGGGTGGTTGCTAGCCAAGCGAGGACTAGAAAATACCCTATCACCATGTTATAGTTTCCTCAAAAGGTTTTCCTTCAGCGAAAGCTCGCTTCTCCGGAACGTAAGGCGGTTACACGACCGACTGAGCTGGCGTCGCTTCAAATTATTTAAGAGGCGTAAACGACCGTCGTGCGCATTAAGTCTCTGGCGAAGGATCGACCATTAAGGGTCGTTTCCGAAAGTCTTTTTATGCCTCCAACAGTTTTAACGAGCATACATTTAATTAATTTGTCGTAAAGTGCGACTTCCTGTCGTCGGCGTAACTTAGTTCCACGAAGATTTCCGTAATAACTTAAGGTGCTGGGTCGGAGAAAACCTCTTTTCCCGTGTATCGGAAAGTTGTAAGATATATCTATGAGATAATTTATGCCTTAGGTTGCTCATCACCAGAACCCGGAGACCTCCGTTAAGCACAGAGGCAGGTCACCGGGGGGGTTTTAGTGGATACAAATCCCACATAACCTGGCTGCGCCCCATCGTAGTCAGGTATCTTGTCGAAGATTTCCCCCTCGTCAACAAAAAAAAAAAAAAAGGTTGCTCATCACGGCACTAACTTCAAAATAACTTTAGCTAAAAACCGTTAAATTAGTTTTATGTTACTAGTGGCTATCTACATAAAACTTTAATATGAAATCTTGAATTTGCAGTTTTTTTCGTTTCAAACCATGAAGAATAAAAAAATATAAAAAATAGCTTAAAGACCACCTAAAGAACCACTGTAAGAATATGTATACTTATTTTGGTACCAATCAAATTTACCAAAAAAATCTAAAACTTTTGAATCAGTTTTTTTTTTTTCAATTTATAAGTTGGTTCCACGAAAATAATTTTAAATATTCTTTGAGTTGTTCTCCAGATGGCCTTTAAGCAATTTTTATCCGTTTATGATTTATAACGAAAAAACTGTTAATTCAATGTTTCGCACTTATCATCGCCTTAACTTTCTAATTAAGTGATTACTTACGTTATACATAATAACTCGATTCATTAAAGAAAATATTTGTAAGCCCGTTTCCTCTAACTCTCCCTTATTCGCGAGGACGTGCACTTTTAAATGTTTTCTTTGCTGATGCGAATTAGGTACAACTTAAATCAAAAGTACTGCCAGCACAAACAAACAAACACACAAGAATCGAATACCGAAACTATTTCTGAAGTCAAAAGTAAAGTTGGAATGTAAATTACAACACTATTGCACAGAAAGTGCAATAATCACAGATTATCTACCACTTATAATGGGTTATATTTATATTTGCATTCTCTTATCTACAATGTACTCGTAATTTAAAAATGCCTAGTACTTGAGCTAAATCTTCGACTTACACTAATGTAATGCTTAGTATTTTATGCCTACTGTTTTTGTAAAAAAAATAGATGAGTGGAGTGACATAAACGGACAAAATAAGAAATTAGAGGAAGTTTGAAAGTAGTGAGTGAAAAATTAAAGAGTTAGAGGTTAGCGTGGTATGGCAATGTAATGCGTAGAGAGGAGATGCATGTTACTAGGAGATATATAGAAATGGAAGTGCAAGGAAGAAAGGCAAGAGGGCGACCGAAGACCTAATTAATTATATAAATAAAAAATAATTAAGGGGTGCTCCCATGCAACAAAAGTCACTTTTCGCCAGTTTTAAGAAAATGGTACGGAACTCTTCATGCTCAAGCCCAATTCGCACTTGACCAATTACTTTTCAAATTGTTTGTTGTTTTTTACCCGATAAAAATGTGCTATCTATCTATCTTCTAAAGTAAAATATTTCGACCAAATACAAATACAAATTATTTATTGGTAACACCAAAAGTTACATGTCAATTACATTTTAATCAATAGAACATGAAATTCAAATATTTTAAATAAAAAAAATTATAACAACTGGCCCTGTATATTATGTGGACTGCCAATTTTTCGGTCCAATAATTTGATAATCTTGCGTTACGCAGTCGTGAAGTATGCAGATCGTGTTGGTAAACCATAAAGTTGTGGCATATCGTGTTTCCTAATTATGTAAAAATGTTATATCAAAAATTATATATGCAAATACCCGCGGGTTACATACACATTCTTGGTGTTCGTTGGCTAATTGCAGATAGTAGGAGAGCGTTACAAGAGAATGGGGCTTGTAATTTTGTTTCTTTAAACCATTTTAGCTATGAAATAACATAAAGGAGAACTTTGTTAGCAAATAAAAACGAGTGTTTTTTAATTTAACTTTTATACAGGTAATATGTAAGTTTTAAATTAAATAATATACCCACTCGTAAAGTGATCGAATTTGAAAAATTAAAAATAATACATTTGAAATTAAATAGAAAATTGAAAGTAAAAATGTATATTTCAATTTCAATTTCAAAATTTCTTTATTAATTCAATAAGTATTAGCTTAAACAACAATGCCAGTGTACATTATATCCTAGCTGCTATTAACATAACTATTACAAACATTTTCAAACACAAGGCTTATTTAAAACTTACAAGAATGATATTAAGGATTAACTACATGCTATTAAAGAAAAATGCTAATATAATACAACAATTATTTGCAATATGTTCGCTTTGATAGTAGCTGAACATTAAAGACGAAATAAATAACAATACGGGTAGAATAAAATAATACTGAGAATGACTCGCCGGTTTGAACTGTCGTCATGCGGCCAACAATAACACTGGCAGATCGCGGTGTGGGCCACGCGCATAAGCGCGAGCGACTCGCGTCCGAGCGCCGCGCCCGCTGCCACCGTCTGATACCGGTCGGTAACACAGACGGGGACAGTCCACGCGGAGCGGACATTAAATCGCTCGCTCTCATGCAATGACGCGCCCTATTCTTTGCACTCATTGTACTCAAGAAATAGATGGTGAGGGAGTTTGTATCGACAATATTTATCGATAAATGACAGATCAGATTTACGTGATATACAAAGTGAATTTACTAGTTTATTTTTACTACGGATATTAGAATAAATATAAAACTTTTCAGAGAGCTTGTAGACATATACGTCTATTCTAGGGAGGCGTATCTTTGTATGCAAATGAAACAAATTGGTACGGAATGGGGTATTAAATGCGATCTTGAGACATTTATTTTGTAAAACCTGCAGTTTTTTTATATTAGTGAGACAGGTACTGCTCCATACTGGACAAGCGTATGTGATGCACGGCCTTATCAGAGTGCGGTAAATATGTAATTTCGTATTACTACTCAAATTAGAACTTCTGTTTAGTACGGGACTTAGAGCATTTATAGCCCTAGTGCCCTTCAGACACAGTTTATTCGTGTTTTCAGACCAATTCAACTTGTTGTCCAAGACCGTACCCAGATACTTGACGGAGCGACTCCAAGGAATTTTTGTAAAAATGTATATTGTTTTTTTCATCTTTGTAGTTAGTAAAAACGATATTATTGACCAAGAACATAATGATTTAATTCTGTCTGGGTTAATGATACATTTCTTAAAATTAAATACGAATGAATGATTTCTTAATAATATTTGTAACCAGCTATCACTTACGTTTATTTTGTCGGTATTAGCCGGACATGTTTGAATACAAAAAAAATACGTGAAAGATATTTTTCACGTAACGATTTCATCTAGGTAAGCGCGCTCCACCGTAGACCTCAATATCACTTACTATCAGTTGAATTGTGGTCAAGCGCTGACCTATTCAGAGTAAAAAATTACGTCTCAATGATAGTGAAATAGTATTCGCGAAGAGTGAATGTGGACTAGCTAATTATTTAGTTCCGAGAAAAGCCCTCTAAAGCTGTGTGGTAGAAAATAGACAGGTACTTATTCATTATAGTACTAAGTAGAAGGCTTACTCCCTAATGCTAAGGTTTAGCTGTAAATGTTGTGCTTAGTGGTCATTTGCTATGTCCGTACACGCCCACTGCTCTTAGTTTCTAAACGATTTGCTCCATTGCTACAATTAACGTGTGTTCTGGCCGTTATAATAACCTGAACTGAACGAGCTAAGTGCATGGACTACATGATTGACAATAATAAGGAAGAATTGGTCAAGTACGAGTCAGGCTCACGCATGAGAGGTTCCGTACCATAATCTATAAAAGTGCCAATAAAACAGTTTTTTTTGTTATGGTAGTCCTATTAATAATTGTGTCTTTATTCGAATTATATAGTATTTTGAATTACATGTGCAAATCAATATGCAATTGCATGATAGGCAAATCAAAATACAAGTTTTTTATCACTAGTCTACTAGTCATTTAAAATCAAAATACTCAATTTTAAACATAAGGTCCCGTTGTTACCTCTTAGGTACGGAACATTAAAAATAATGAAACTTTTAAACTTTTTGAGATATATATGTCCCTTGATCTAACAGCAAACAACTATATTATAATAAAGTAAAGCATAATTTCAATAGTTATCCTGTCCCTTGGTGACATGACGTTTATTATACATACTAAATGGGTTTGCGTTTTGTTTTGCGGTAAGTGACATTTCGAACTATAGTAGAACGCGCTTACCCAAAAGAAACTGGTTCACTAGTGTCTTGAAAACCGCTAGTTTTTTTTAATATTCTTAATTAAGTAGTCCTCTTTAGTAACAATTAAACTTTAAAACTAAAACACCTGTTTCTCTCCGCATAACTTTAAGACGAAAAAAATCCATGTACCTGACTCATCCATCACTTTCATCAAACGCAAGATGTTTACACGATCAGCTGTTTGCCAGCTGATCGATTTTAATTCGCTCTCTTACTATTCTTAGAAGAATGCGATGAAATAAACTCGGCACGCTTAGCCTTTAGAGGACAGACAGGCGCAGGCGCACGCGCTTTGTAATTAATTGGCTACATCCCGCGCATGCCTACACCCAGCTTACTGTTTTTGCATTTACTATCTACATTCTTGGGATGGTGCACTTAGTAATGTCCAATGATTAAAGATAGTATGTATATACTTGTTTGTTAGTATGTATGTATATAACCATTGTTGCTGGTAGTTCGATAATATTTCGGTTACATATATTAGGTAATTAAGTAATAGATTAAAGCGGGCCTGTTAATGAAATATTATAACAATTTTCGTATGAGCCAAGTTACCGAATCTCTAGTGCCGATAACCTTTGACTTGGTTTAACCCCTGTTTAATTATAAAAGACTACCTCTCAGGACCTGCAATTTAACGCTTTAACTGACCCACTGTAGCACCCAGATAAAAATTATACTTTTTAAATGACGATCTTATGCATAGACCAAAAATTGTCCACATCGCCCGTTGCCTTCATTCATCATTTTAGTTAACCGAACGACAATGTTACTAAAATGTAGATAAATGAATATACTAAAATAGTTCCTAAAGTAAAAAAAAAATAGCCATAGTGATTGTGATAGGTTACTTAATATTCTTAGACGCGGTACGGAAGGAAAGCGTCATTATGCTAGGAAGGAGAAACAAGCTAATTGGATTCCTTAACCGGTCGACATTGCTTGCTCATGCGCCGATAACAATACAAATAAATCAGAGCTTAATTAAACACCTCGATATGGTAGTGCCGAAGAGATCTGAGAAAGTCTATGTTTTGGAATACCAATACTCAAAAAACTACTAGATCAAACAAGCAGAATAACAAACTTATGATTGAAACTTTAATTACTATGGAATCAATTAAAAACTTTAGAAATCAAACGCGGTACGAATCAAAACATACGCAGTAAATAGAAAAAAATAATAAAGTAGCGTTAGTAAAGTAAAGCTCAAGAGGAGCAATCTTCAGACTTTTGTTAGGTTATCGGCAGATGGTGAGGCAGACCACTCACGACGCGACATTCCAGAGAATCCACCTGCCGACGGCGTACGCGACACATTGTCGCGCAAAAACTAAAATAAGACTATAATACCTGCCATTACGCACCATGTGGTAACACGACTGTTTCATTTCATGGTGGGTTAAAGTCGCAGTGCGACAAAATTATGCCTTCGGAATTGCAGGCTGCAACACCAAGGCTATGTGACACATTCATCAGAATGTTTTGTTCAGGATAAAACAAACGGAATAAAGTATAGTGTCATGGTAAGTGCCCTATTATTATGGTTGACCTATACTGGATGTTTTATTGTCAATGAAACGCTGCTTTGTTGCTATTATTTTTCAATGTGCTGGCAGTAATTGATACCTAGAAGTACATTGAAAGACCAACATACTACCTAGGAGTGTAGTTGGAAATAGGAATGGTAAATAACAAGCTTCTCTGCTACAAACACACCGTAGCTAACTCAAAGACCGTAGACAAAATAATAGTTACTCTAACCTAGGCATACTTCAGAGCCTTATCTTCACGCACAATCTATATCGGAACTAAAATCAAACGCTATAAATCGTTTGTTCCTCCGTAAACTAAAGTTTACTTACCAATTAAAGTAGATTCGAGATATTAAACCATAAATAATACCCGAGAGCTGTAAAGCTTTGATGATGACCATGTACAACAAGTTATTAACATCCTCGGCACGGTTATTAAAACTGCAAGCGTGCATCTATATTTTGCCTAGGAAAGTAAGACTTCATAGTCTTGAAACAAGACAGGCTATAAATAAACATCAAACTACGCCCTTCATCGTCTCAAACATATTGTAAATCTTTTCAAAAATTTACGACTAACGTGATCTGATGGCCGACCAAATTTTCGCGTACTTTTTTAGCTATTGATAGAAAATCGAAAATCTCTACTTTATTGCCAAAACACACAATAAAACACAGTTACTTCAACACGAAGGTAACCTAGTAGCAAATATAGTCGTCAAAGATCGATTATATAGTGGTAACAATGACTAATCGGATTATGCTTCTCAAAGCTCTGTAGAACTTCCCACACGTTTGAATCTCAAGATAAACTTTAACAAAGAAGCGAGAATAATCGTCTGATGCGATAACCAAGTGATAGTCAAGATAGGAGATAGTTGGAAGATAAGGATGCTATTTAGAAAGTGTGAATTTACCATTACCATGGAAATCAATGAAACAGCAATGAACAATAAATAAATATAAATAATCAAACTATCGGATTAAATGCTGTGATTAAACCTAAAAAAAACGGTATTTTCATGAATCAATAATTGCCTTGCCATATTTTTTTCCGAATTACAAAGATACACTAAACACAATCGTATTGACAAAGCAAATACATACTCAAGCATGTTTAATGAATGTAAAGTCAATATTGAACCATTATCACCGATATGTGAATAAGAGAGTAGCCTATTAAACGAAGATCGATGATTGAGCAGCTCTTCTTAGAGAAACTCGTATTACAAAGAAAGAATAACTTGAAAACAAGATGACTTTTGATGGCTATAAATATATAATACATTTAATATATTACATACAAACTGATTTTAGAAAAACAAACTAAGTAGAGTCAATACCAATTTTTTTAATAAAGTACTAATTTGAGGTATTTTAATACTACCTAACCGAATACCCTAATCAGGATTGGAATGCCGTCATTATTATCATCATCATCATCTTATTACATTCGCATATGAAACAAAATAACTGTTTGGCAATGACTGCAACAATTTTGCATAATCAATGTGTACATTTCAAACATGTTAACGCCTGTATGCCACATTTGATTGCAAACGAACTTTTAACGGTCGCCGGTCACACCGACCGGTTCGCGCGTCCAATCAGGAATCCGCGCTTTTTGTCCGGCCACGAGACAGATCGGCAGCTCAGTTACATTTCCTTTTTAAACACTCAACGTGCATTTTCATTTCAAAAGTCTTCTAAAATATATATTTAGTACCACTCGATTCAATAAAGAAAATTTTCGAAAGTGTTCTACATGAACTTTTAAATGTCTTCTTTATTGACTAGAGTTATAGTGTCAATTGTAAACAACTATTAAATATACTTACTACACATAATGTGGCGTTTATATTTTATATCTTATCAGCTTAAGCTCATTCTTCACTTAAAGCTTAACTGAGTCGGTTCTGATAAAATCAAAATAGTTGCAGTGCATTTTCAGTTAATATGCACGGAGCTGTAAAGACTCCGAGATTAAACTTATGATGGATTGGCACACAGCGCAGCAGCGGCGGCGGTAGCAGACAAGCAAGAGGTGCCGGTTTGATTGATTTGACCAGGAGTAATCTCTAGCGTGGGATGAAAACATCAGGACCGGCGGGATGTAGAGAGCCAGATAAGGGACCAAATTATAATCGCTTGTTTGTAATGGATTTGATAGCGTGGATGTAGACATAACATTGAGAGATGCGACCAACTAGTTTGAAGAATCATACATAGAAAATAACTTATTTGAAGCTAATAAGAATATAGTGATGATGATATAAAAAGTCTCTCAGTTCAAAACTTAATCAAACAGTTAACGGCTTGAGAAATGACACACGATTCCAACTAAAGAGAAAAACAATTCTTCACAAAACACCAATATTTTGTCCAGTACAATAAAAGGGCCAACAAGTACCTACGAGTAAAACTGTCTTTCTGTAGGTCAATCGAGAAGACAACACCTATAAACGGTTAACAAATCAAAGGTCCCCCATACTTAATAGTGTTAAATGCCTATAGAACAGGTTTTTTGTAGGACAGTGGGTCTATAAATGGAGATGATGCCTTCAAAAGTCGGTTACAGACGACCCATGGGTTTGGCGACGGGACATGAAATTGATTCGGCGACCGTTGAGGTGCTTTGCATAGGTTATTGAACTTTAATTTCGAATTGTTACCCGTCTAGTCTGATCAGCAAGTGTTGTGAATCCAGTTTTTACTTGTTAGACAAGCTGGCTGGGTATTTACTTCAGAAACAAGAAATTAAATACTATCGAGATGTAAAGGGAGACTCAACCAATTTAAGCAACTTTGTCTTGATCATCTTCTTTCGAAATGCTCTCACTGCTGGGTCACTTTATAGTAGTCCCCAACAAGAATGTGAAATATACCTGACTGATTTTTTACACTGATTTCTGGATTCATTTTCCAACCCATGCATAATTTGTATTTGTCATTGTACTCGTAGTTTCCGTAAATTTATGATCTGTTGTAAATAAAGCATAGGTAGATAATAAAATATATAAGAAAACTAATCTTCAAGGAAAACTAATATTGTAATATCAAGTTGCTTTTCCAGAACGAATGGAAGCAAACGTCTGCGGTGTAGGTGCACCAGATCGCGCGAGCCCGTGCTCACTTCATCCCTGCGGTCTTCGCTAATCACGTTTCTGAAGCCACAGACAGTAATATCAATTCTATTGGATATTCAACTCGTCTTACATGATACGTAATAGTAATTGCTTTATTACGCATACCAGTTTTCTAAGAAAACATATAAATCAACTAAGGGAGAATGGCCATCATCATAATAATGGAATCAATGAATGAACAATTGAATGAATGGATTCATTATTTTATAAATTTCTCGAAAACAATAAAATAAAAAGCAATAATGACTGAAATTGAAAAACAATGTGAAGAAAAACAAGACTGTTAAGTACAAGTTTATATGTATATTTTTTTCAAATTCACTCATTTATTTTACTGGTTTCGAAAAATTATGAATGCATTATGATGATTGACATTCGCCCTAAGTTTATTGATATGTTTTCTTAGAACACTAGCATATATATACCGTTACTGGTAACTAGCGCCTGTAGCTCGATGAAATTCCCAAAACAATATTTCGCTTCTCTGTACATTATACCGCGCGTCGACCAACTTTTTGTATGGAACAGCTGATATTTTAATTAGGTACTGTACGTAATGACTCCTTTAAAAAACGTAAAATTATTATAAATAAAAGTTATCGTAACTGACTTAAAGGGTTAGATCATCAAAATCTTCTAGAAAATGATGTCATATCTCTCATTACGGAACTTAAAATCTTGTAAGATTTGATAGACTGCTTTATCGAGCAAAAAAATGTTTTGTCAGTTATTCATAATTAAAATTTAAATATTTTGCCTCGGAGTTGCTATCGTGTTGCTTGAAGTTAATAAAACGGTGCCCCAATAACTTGTTTCATTGACGATCTATTTTAGCTAAACCTGATCAGGAATATATTAGCTGCCTACACTAAAAAATATACTGTTTAATATTCCTAAAATCACTGTTTGTTTAATGTCGGTGTGTGTTACACAATATTTTTTTCTTCATACTTTTTTATTCTTCAATATTTTACTCACGATTATTAAAGCAAAGCTTAATTGTAAAAAATACTTTACTGATACTTTCGATAACATTACATTTTCGTAAATGTTGATATGCGTAATCGTCACCGCACAAATTATTGTTGTAAGTTTTAAAATTTACCATGATTTTAGGCTTAGTTAGGCACATTTGCCGTAGTACGTGCCGTACTCAAATTTTAATCAAACTGGATTCAAATTTGGGTATTTATAGTTTATTATATTACGTATTTCAGTTAAAATAAATTAAAATTGGACTGCGCAGCTGATAAAAAGCTGGAAAACGTCCATAGATCTTCTGAACTAAATAAGATGGTGAAGACATCAAGTTTGCGCTCTTTAGTAAGGATCATAACAATTTAGAAAAAAACTTTTAATTTACTCATTGAGTAAATTCTTAGATGAATCGAATAATAAAAATCTTTAATTCATTTTAAAATCCAATTCCAGTTACGATGAACATAAAAACATAACCAACTCTAGGTGATCAGGGTGCGGCTGGAACCGTTAACAACAAGATCGGAAAATTAGTACACATACTTTCAAATCAAATTAAACCTTAAGTAGTTGACATAGAATTGAAGATATGACAGCATTTCTATGCTTACTGCACTTGTTTTCAAATTATGCACCACTAAATGCAATGTTAAGGCTTAGTTTTCATGTTTATCCTGATGATCAAGAAACTGTGCCGAGGAATTTGTGTTAATATCGGTCTGGATCGAACGCAACTGCTGTTTTGTGTGGTACTGGGTCTACAGTTTCTATCTTGGTGTATAGGTAGCTTAACCCTGCAGCCTGGGTGAAGTAATAAAGCTGCGGAACTTGGAACAGGTCTCTGCCTGTCGTAAGAGGCGACTAAAAAGGCCATCAGAGTCGAGAGTGTTCGGAGATGGCGCTCCGACACCCGCTTCATCGGTTGGTGTCATTCTGGGGTGGATGACGGCGCTGTGTGACCAGTGCAGTTGTTGACGAATAGGTCAGGAATCAGGGAAGGGCCATAGCGCAGTGTAAAGAGGTTTCCCGGAAGAGCTCAGAGTCCTCCGTTAAGCTTAGAGGCAGGATACCGGAAAGTTTCAGAGATTAGAAACCCCACATAACTTGGCTGTGCCCCATTGTAAGCAGATATCTAGTAGAAGATTTCCCTCTCGTCTACAAAAAAAAGTAGGTATGTAGGTAGCTAACGCACAACCTGGGTGTTAAAGGGTGGTTTTTGTACAAACAACTATTTCTTCCAAAAAAAATTCACCTGATGGTAAGTGATATTGAAGTCTTCGTTGGATTGCGCTCACCTAGAAGGAACCGGTTCACTCTCGCATTGAAAATCGCTAGATTGTAGTCATTGGGGAACAGGGAATTCGGCAAGGAATTCCAAAGTTTGGCGGTTCGGACAACAAAGGTGGAGGCAAAACGCAAAACACTTAGATCTAGGTATCTCGTATATGTACTAGATAGTCTCGCTGGCTGACATCAATCTCAGAACCTCAGCTCAGAACATTTTATTGGACACCTTAGGGATTCCAATGCAGATTGAGATTGAACATACTACGTCTCAATTTTATGACTACCTTTACGGCATATCATTAGAGATTCGAAACATTCTAGGAAATATGTACCTACTTAGATGCACACAAAAATAAATTAAAAGTTTAGAAAACCCCTGTCAATATTATTTGGTGGTCTCCGTCTCCGCCTCTAACTTTCAAGTTAACATTGTTTATGAATTTTACTATTCAAACCCTTAATTTTTTTACGTCAAAATCCGTAATTTGAAGAAATATGTAATCCGATATTTTGTAATAGCGACCATCTTTGACATAGCTAAGAGCATTCCCGACTAACAAACCTTTAGAACAAAACAAACTTAATTTAAATCGGTCCATCCGTTCGAGACCTACGTAGCCACCTACCGTTGAACGTATAAATATAGTAATTTACCTAATTATTATTTTTTGTCACACAAGTTATAAAATTAATTAGAGAGTAAGTTTTATTTAGTGTAAAACATACCAATGTCAATATTCTTACAAACATTAAGAGCTGTTGGAATTATTTATACCTCAGTCTTAGTTTAAAAAGTTGGACAATTGTGCAAATAAATATAACTGAATCTAGATTTTAAATACAAATGATTACTTATTGAAACAGTAAGTAATTAATGTTATGATTTCTTTCTGTTAAAAACGTGGGAGCTTTATTCTTTCTGGGTCTCTCTGACTCATGTTAAAAAAGTGATAGTAATTACTTTAATAAATATTTCTATAATGGTTTTCCCATGCCCCCCTTAAGTTTACGGCGAACATTAGCAACTGTAAAACAAGATCGGCCCTCGATTGGACTTATTAGGCCTCGATACGACTTCGCGTTTACGATTCGGCTTTATTTTATAATCGAATTGCCTAGTCCGATTACTTGCACCGAGTTTAATGATGCAGTCACTTTCTTAAGGCAAAGTTATACCGAGTACAACCATGCCATACATACGAAGCGCCTGAAGCGCTATAGTATGTCACGAAATAAATACATACATATAATATTAAGCGAGTGTGGCTCAGTGGTAATAACGTCTTTTTTTAAGTATATTCTATAATCAGACGGCCCCTGGTTCAATCCCGGCCCTACACCTATGACTTGTTTTTCAAGTTATCTGTGGATTTGCACTCGCAACTTTTACGGTGAAGGATTATCGTGAGGAAACCGAGATGTTTGAGGAACGTATAGTGGGCTGCTTATGCAATATTAAGCAATCAACAATATTAAAGTAATAAGCTCTAACGAATCTAGATAATATTATTACCTTCAACAAAAAGTAAGGTTGGTTTTAATATCTGTAAAACTTTCAGAAACACGTTATTTTTAAATTGTAAAAACCTATTTATCAAATGAATCGAGTGTTATATGCAAAATGTTGCTTTGGGACTAACGATTCTTAACACAGAGTCAAAGACAAAAATAGTAACTTCGCCCCGGGGAGCTACTCGCTCTTTTGCCGGATAAAAGTAAGCCAGTAAACTTTATGTTAATCCAGGGTCAAACCGGCTCAGAAACAAAAATTCATTGAAAATGTTTCAGCCGTTTGAACGTGAAGAAGTAACACACATAAACTTTAGCCTTTATGATTAAGAGGAAGATAAGGGCAAAATCTTGGTTTTACAGCTTTTTTCGCTAGAAATTGTAAACAGACTTAGAACCTAAATACCTAGCATACCTAGAGTACCTAATACCTAGAGTAGGGCCGCTATGTGAGCGCAGGGTGCCAGGTTCACGGTGTTACCGGCACGAGATTCGATGCGCCTCAACTTCTAACCATTAAGTACGTGAACACATGAATGGACCGGAACCAATCATAGGCGTGCTAGATTCCAGCGAACATACAAACCAGGGGGAGGAAAGTCTAAGCGAATGTAGACTTTTCTTAAATCTTATTTGTTATAATTGTATCTTATCAATTATCATCCTTACAAAATTTTTATCAACTAAATAAGTATAAATTGATTTTGCAAATTTGATTAATTTGTTTGGGAACTATGGTGCTACATACAGACACAAACACACACACACACACACACACACACACATAAGTTTGTCGTGTCTGTGTACACACCACCCTCAACATAAACTTAAAACACCCCATCGTTTTTGCGTCTCAAATATGAAATGAGCCATAATATGCGGCGTGCCTATGCCGTGTAATTTGTAATAGAACTTTCAAATGCAACTGCAAGACGAAAAATGCGAAATTATGAAATGATACTTTGAAGATAACTGATCTTAAGTAAATTCTAAATTAAGAACTTAACCTCTCTCTAAATTGACAATGAATAGAAGCCTCAATCGACATGTCAAAATCAACTATTATAAATGTGAGGACACATACGAGTAAAGTAACTTAAACTCGACAAGCAGTCGCTGTAGCTGAATCTGGCCTAAAAATCATCATCATCGTCATATACATAAATAATCTGTGTAAAGAGTACACATTCACATGGTAAGATCATAATTATGAGAATCGAGATATGAACAATCCAGAAATGAGGAATTATTTCTTAAAAATCTATTTATTTAATAATTTACACTCACACATCACTCATGAACTTTGACGCAAATATGTCTCGTAAAATCCAAGAGCGCAATAAAAGTCCATGTAATAAAATTCAAGAGAACAATTATAATAATTCAGTGACAGGATCTTTAGCTTGTTTATCGTATGTTTTACCCAAGATAACACAAAATTAGTTACCTACATATGTACACTGCTGTGATAAATTATAGCACTGAATCAGTCATACAAAGGCTTCCTACGTTATGAATACCCCTCACGCATGCTCAGCGTGGTCTCAAAGGGGTCTCCCGATACCCACGCTTGACCTTATCACTTTGCGCTTCGTCAACCATTCACATCTCGCAATAAATATAAATAAACGCTGATATTTATGTAACCTAACCTTGCAGTCTATTAAGTTCGTCCATCATTCAAATCAAAAAGTTTCCAAAAATAAACATAAATAGATTAGAATACCTTTATGCGCCTCAAAGCGAAGAAACTGTACTTTGAGTAAAATAAAGTCACTGCTAGTAAATAACTGTTGGTTATACAAGAAATTACTGTTTATTGAAATGAATAATTATAAAAACACCATACAACTAATGAAAAAATCTAACACTAGTTTGCGCGCGCGCTTCGTTTAGATACCATAGGTATTACTTATTCTGTGGCAATACTTCCACACGGTCAAGGTTCCGTTCGCTTTTTACGCGCGAAAGTTCAGCGCACTGCAGTAACTGCTACCTAAACTATGAGTACAGTATGACAAACGATCACAATCTCTCAGTCACTCTTACTTACTCTATGTCCACCACTATCGCTAAAAACTGTTAAACATTCTATGGTATGATTAATGTTACAAGCATTATGTTTAGCCAGCCGTGCTTGTTTTTGGGCTTGTGTTGTGTAAAACATTACACTGTTTTAGAGAGCTTCAAAGCGTAATGAACAATTTCAATAATGTTTAGGGCTGTTATATCAGATGGTCGATCAAATGTCATTCGATATTTGGCTGCCCTAAATTCATAATTGTTGGTTGTGTACTTTATGACATAACATCTATAAATCATAAAACAAAAATTACTTGTACACGTTTCTCCATAGCATTCACATTTTAGAACATGTGCATAAGTTAAGAAAGCTAAATGGGGATATTCAATTAAATCTTTAAATGCCATCATCGACGTTTAGAGATAAGAAGGAAAGTCTACACGTCGCCCATTAGCAGGAACATCTTCCTAATTAACAATACTTCAGTGAATCGACAGAGAAAATTCTTAGAAAATAAGATAATATACACAAACCCTTGAATAAAATAAAATTTTTGGTTATTAGAATAAATCACCGTTTAATACAATAATTTAAATCGTGTTCAAAAATGTGTGACTTGCTATCATAACGCAGAATCAAAAGCAATCTAATTAATTCAAATAATAATCTAAAATCAACAACATGAAAATGTAGAACAAGGTCAAGTATTGTCTCAGGAGAAGATAGACTAACATGGACAATGGTACTCCATATACGAAACTGTGAGAACTGAGTTTGGGAACTATGGTCAAACCACAAGACAATAGCAACAAAGTCTATCGCGACAAAATTATAAATGCATCTAGGAATCTCAGCATTCCACAAGCGTACAAATATTAAAACGAGGAGAATGGGAATGGTAACAGCAAACGTAAAGTTGCCAATAAAATGGTTTAAATTCCTACAAGCTATTTTAATAAAGTGGGCTCGCAAAACAAGTATAATAAATCTATGATTCAGAAATAAGCGCGAAATCGTTTGAATCCATCATTTATTACCCATCCAGCCAAATGAATCGACCTGTCAGGTCATTATTCATATGCATAGAGAATATTAGCAGCTATTAACCCAAATATTGTAGAGATCGAAAGCAGCTATGACAATAGAACTGTATGGTCATCTCCAAAGATGAATATCGTTGCCATTAGCGAAACATTACCGAACGAAAACATCATTGCCCTATTCCAAATAGAAACCAAAGTGTAGCTTATGTATGATTGAATATCAATTTCCAGCGCGGAATTAAGTCCATATTATGTTTCAATAACGGTCACATGTTTTTCATTCAATATCGAATCAATACGCCATGATTAGGGTGCACAAAAAATATTTATTACCTTGTAGCATGTAAGTAATTGCACATCAAGTGGTGTTGGTGATTACAAAGTAGCTACTGAGCGGCATCTGTGAAGAGATACTGGAGCGTTGATGGCCTCAAGCCTCGATGGATCCGATGGGTAAAACAATCTAACTGTTCGCATGATTGGACTCCGCACCCTGGGACCTATTACAGGTTTGCTATCAGGGGTAACGGTTGTTGTAACACCACTGTGTTTTACTCTAATAGAGAGAACTTATCACGGAGTCTACTGATGATACTCGAAACCAATAAACAACCACTGGCGAGAACGATGCAATATTCAACGATTTCTATTGCCTGTTATAGAAATGACCTGGACGGAGTGGAATAGAAATGACATAAGAATAAAGTTACATAATGTGATTGTTTAAGAAGTATACAGCAAATGTCACGAAATTCTTCTAGATTTGCATAAAGAAATGCTTAGCATAATTCACGAATCAATAAACTTTGGCATTTGAAATCTGAATTAAAACATTAGTAGAAACAATTTTGAAGCGATGACAGCTCAGTCGGGCGTTCAATCGCCTCAAGTCTCGAAGGTCGTGAGTTTGATTTCTGCCAATCAGCTCGAGCTATCGGTGAAGGAAAACATCGTGAGGAAACCACAGCATGGCGGAAAGGCATGTTCTAGTGCTCGCCTACCACCCTCATGCTGAATAATCTGTCGCCATCACTTATGTACATACTCGTAACAGTGTTTTCTAGCAGCCTCATTGAGATCCAATTATTCCTGACTAGGCATGCTCCACCTTAGTCGAGGGTCCAGTGGTAACGCGCCCTGTTGGTCAAATGTCTAGCTGTAGGGCTTAAAAAATATATTTGTAGCCTATCTTCGACTAACACAGCGAAAGACAAAGGAGTACTAATTTACCGCTTTATGAAAAGAAGGATAATGGAGCCAAAATTATTTCAATCTCTAAAACATAGATCCGTAGTAGCGATAATGTTGTGAATTGATGTCAAGTTTGCGCTAGCCCGTGTTCCCTGGGGCGGCTACATGCAAACTACCGACCCAACCAGCCAAACTACTGCCAATAAAAGCACAGTTACTGTAAACGTCACTAAACATTAGAGACATTTAGTTTTGATTTATCAATTCGAATTGTATAGAATGAGAATGTGCTAAATTATAATGGTACAAACTCTATAATGAAAGTACATACATAGTTTACACTAGTTTTTTACCTATTTCTTAAAAGCTGTCGACTCCCTAAAATTATCACTTTGATGGTGTGTTGAAAAACAAAGTTTTGTTTTGTATTTAAATTAAATTATGCTACGACTGACTTCTTGTAAATATTGGAAACGTTGTAAACGTTGGAAACAACGAGTAGTACAGGGAAAATAATATTCCAACGCTCAATTCAACGCTCGCGCTGGTTAGCATCAAGGTTAAAAAAAGCTGCAGCACATTTAAAATATTGTAGAAAGCAAATATTATAACGCCATCATAACAATAGGTAAATCACAATTTTCCAAAACGATGTGCTTTGCTTCGAGTATGTCTGACCTAATTATTACCATAACTGTCGAACAATTCTTTAATTATAGTCATATTAAATTTGTATTACCTTCCAATAAAAGATTAAGCTTCATAACTAGTTTCAAAACTTGTATGTCGTGGTTTTTATGAGTACAGAGAATTAGGCAAAAGAATCGAATGTCATGATGATGATATTAAAAATAGGCATGTTTTTGACAAAAAACTAAACGTACACGTACCAACCTAAACCATAGGTTTGAGTACGATACATACTAATAATTCTACGAACAGACAAAATTTCTTGGAACATAGTTTGTAATTACCGAAAGTTTCTGATCTCATATTCACAACATCAACAATCACTTGACCAAACTTATTTATTTTCATAAAATCTTTTAAGAAAATGGAACTTAATTGCTCGCCAAATATCATTTAAATCGGCTAGTATACAGCGCTGCAGCTAATTTCCCTCGCTTTAGTAGACATATCATCCCTTAATCGAAAATCGCCGACGACTGACTAAAAAAATATTTGTATATCAAATACATCCTGTATACCAAGTTTCGTTGAACTTGGTTCACCTTAAAAAAGCAACTTATAATAATACATACAGACATACGAAAGCAACTTTGGCCAGTTTTTTTAAATAAATTAGAATCATTATAACTGTATTTATAATAATAAGCGTTTCTAAAGAAGTATAAGCAGTTATGCAGAGATTTGCTCGCTTTTCTCACTGGGCCAAAGAAAGCCCTTAAAAACGACGGTCTTATAAACGTGACATTAGATTTTACACATAGTTTAAAAGTAAACATGTGTTTATAGCAAAGACAAATAAAACCAAAACTCAATAGCGACCACAGTGGTTTTTGCTATCATTAGCGTAACAGTCTGTAACGTAACTGTTTGTTCTCGTATTTACTCAAAACTTCGTAATAGTGTCATGCGACGGCCATTTTAGGTTTAAGGCACTATCGTACCTTCGGCCGTGCCATACATACATACATACGAGTATCTCTGAGCGAAGCGCCTGCTCGGCAATAGATATTTCATGAAATACATCCATATAAAATATTGTTTTATAAAATTGATTAACAATATTGAAATTATAAGCTTTAACAATTGTAGATAATTTTATTACCTAAAAAATAGTAAGATTTGTCATAATTTCTCTTAAAGTTATAAACTTTAGAGACTTTACTTAACTTTAGAATTTAGGGACCATTTTTCAAATATTAATACTATACATTTTTAGTTTTTTTTATCTTTGATTTGTTATACTTAGTTGCAAAACACGATTACGTAAAAATCGCTCGAGTTTACTTTTACGAAAAATAGTCTTTTTTTATTTAAAAATGCACTCTATTTCTGAAAGTTAAAAAATACAAATGCAACTTTTCTTATAGGAAGTGAACTAATCTATAATTTTTAGAGTGCATCCTTGCAATTTTGGTATTTTTTCATTTTATATGAATTTATTTTGGGAAATACCTACTACCGCACAATTAAAGCGCTTCGCTCAAATATTTGTGGCACGGCAGAACTCAGTACAACGTCGCCTTAAGAAGCTGTTTAAAGATCATTTGGGCCAACAATTTGAACCGTGGGAGGAAACCTAACTACTTCTGCATTGTCCAATTAAAAGTTAATTTGAATTTTACTGAGCCAATTGTGTTTTCCCATTAGTTAAAACGGAAAATCTCTACCTTGAACTTCGGGACGAGACAAATTGGCAATTAAAAGCAACAAATAAGACAACGCAGGAAATAATTAAGATATCCTAGGAAAAGTTTACCTATAGAAGTAAAGTGTAATATGGTTATTTAAAAACTATTGATTAATTGTTAAAAGCAATTGGGTAACAACTATATTTTATTAATATCAGAAATTCCTCTATAGTAAAATTGAAAGCACAAATATTTTAATTGTTATGCAGGTCATTATTCATTTAAATAGAACTATTATGTTAACAAGTATAAATAAAACATTTAGAAAAGCCCGTCAGAACATTTTCGCTCCCTCCACTTGTATCCAACGGTTAGATCCACACTTGTGGTGGCGGTTCTTGGATTTGAAATTTATCATAATGTATGTAATCTACTAGCCGAGCCCTTTCATTTGATACCCAAAGTGAGGTATTTGTGAAAAAATAAGTATTCAGCCATTGAGTCATCTTGAACTGATTTCGTCAATCATACGAGTAGTTACAAATACAAATAGTTTATTTGGAAAATAACACTCCCGAATAACACACCTACCGCACAAAAAAAAACAAATTCGAATCGATTCATCCTTCCAGGAAACACAAACACAAACACACACACAAATTGAAAAAAAAAACTAGTTACTATTGAAATAGCCAATATTTAAAGTTATGTAGGTCTACATAGATATTAAAATGACTATGTTAATAATAGTAGTTTAAAAAAACTTTATCGCTTATCTGGCCGTTTTAAGTGGGTCAAAATCGCGTCCAAAGAAGTCGGTTACAAACATACAGGTGAAGCTAATATAAAGCGTGTAAAAATAGCGTAGTTGCTTAAATTCAATGACTGTCAAAACAAAGGGGTAACAACGTGACGCCACCGAACACAAATGTTGTCCGGAAACCATTAGAACGAGGAAATGCTCGATGGTATTACAGCATTACCTCATCACAGCATTTGTGGCAATGTCAAAGTTAAACTTTACATTGATGAGCTTAACTTGATAATTTTTACAAAAATTCCTTAATGAGACAGTACATCGTAAATCACACACTGTAAAGGAGTACCTAATCTGTCATTATGCGGTTGCTTGCACAAGTATCAAGAGTTGTTAGCAAGTATACTTAACGAAAAAAATTATTAAAAATTAAGAAAACCTACGACATCATTTTTGGAAGCGGCTACCGTGGATTTGGATTGTATTATATGTATGAATAGTGTATATTCTACAAACATATTATAACGATATAAAGGTACTTGTGGAAAAATATGCCATTCGCCATTTTGAGGCGGCGACCATATTAGATTTATTTTCATAAAGCATAACTAAGTATACTCTGGACTACCGAATCTTAAAATAAAATAATATCTGTTTAATCGTTCGGGAGCTATGGCACCACAGACAAACACAGACACGTCCGAATTATATATTTCTACCAGTAGCGACAAGTGTCAGACCAAACCACTGAACTTCCGTTTCCAAAGTTTGACAAACTCACTTTGAATAAACGATTTCCTATATTTCCTCCAAAGACCATTAATTAATATCGAAGGAAGCTGCCAGATAGCGGGGACAGCTCGCTGACGGACAAGTTTATCGCATAGATAATGGCATTGAATGGTAGCTTGCACCTGCTCGCCGTTTGCTAGGCAGTTAGCATTTCGGTACTAAGGCGGCAGTCGATGCAATTTACTGACCACTGTGTTATAATTATTCATTAAAAACATATAAAGGTGTGTCGGTGTCACACTGCTCTTAGCCATGGTGGTAAATAACTATAGCCTATGAGCTATTTCCACTTAGAAGACCTTGTAGAAGAGCGCGACCATGGAGAAAAGTCACCACCGATTGCATAGTGGTCCATGATAGAGCTTGGTTGGGAGCTTTGGCTCAAAAGCGAGTACGTAGTCATAAAAACAACATAGAACTGAATGCCGCTAACACGCAAGTTACATTTCTGTGCAACCGGTGCGTTCGCGGCTGCGGTTCCTGGATAGGGTTGTTCAGCCACTAGCGAAAGTGCTCATCGACGGATGCTGCTTAAATCAGCTGACTAAGATGTTTCAAGGCACATGATGATGATATCTGCCTTCTCGTGAGAGAAGGTCCCTACATTCTACAGTCTACATTCCCACTAATCCACTGCTGGATTAGTGGGAATGTAGACTTATTATATAATGATATAAGAATTCACGTACAGCTGGTTGGAGTAAACACCTACATACATGGCTCATGATTTTTAGGTAAAACTTACAGCAAAAGAACGACGCTAAAGAAAGGTACCGGCGTCATTCGCAACGCCAACTTAACTGCGTCTTGAATAAAACAAGCACTTACATAGCTTGAGTAAAATATGCACTGCGACCGGAAAAGCGCAAAAATTTGCCTAATCTATGCGTCAAGAATGCGTATTTACTAACAACGCTCGATATTATGCAAACTGACAGCGCATAGCGCATAGATGGGCAATTTCATGCCGACATAACTATAGCTCTCACTCTCGTTTGTTTTCAAATCTCAAGCTGAATGAAGGCAGTGATAGAATGCCCGCGTCTAATTGCTTGTGCGTTAAACGCTGACTGAGCGAAGATATACATTAAACTGTCCGTTGATCTTTCACACTTCTCACAAGTCTACCGAACTTTCGTAATAACTGACTAGAATGATAACAAACTTATAGATTACATCGTTATTTTGCGGAAATCCATTGTTGGATCCCATGACAGATTATTTCTTTTATTTAAATTTTTCTCTTTTATAACAAATCAAATGTATACAGCTAGCTATGTAACTCCGGTGTAACGTGACAAAAAAGAGTACCCTTAATATGTAAGTAAAAGTACGATTATTATTATAATCTTCACGCAAGACAAATACCAGATTGACCAACCTTTAAGTATTATGCAAAGCAACCTACTCAGAACCACGCATGTTAAATCCAACCTAAAACATTAGTTGGAACGGGTTCCGTACAATCTACACGCAAACTAATGGGCCGATAATTTTCACACTAAAAGCTTATTTATAAAGTAGCGGTGCATTCAAAGGCGGGAGTTTAACGTTTTTCTCGTGAGAGACTTAAAGTTAAATTAATGGATGCATAAAATAAAGTGATTGCAGCTTAATTAACAACTAGACCAACTTCAGAAAAAATATTAAAACGTTGCCTAATGACTACAGCTTGTTTGATCTTGATTTTCTTATCAATTTCAAACTAAGTAAGATTAAACATTGTAAACTATAAGTAAGATTAATAAGGAATAAGTGAAATACACATACATTTCTGTATAAAATTTTATGATTAGATTTTGTCATAAGACCACCTAAGTTTTAAAAAGACATTTACAGGACAGGACTTCTAATAAATTAGGGTTTAAGCATAGAAAGCTGTAACAAATTACAGTTTTATCGTTTTCTAATGGTTAGAGCGAAGACTCAGCATTCATCAAAGTGCATGCGCGAATTAATATACGATGCATCACATCCAGATGCGATAGTTAATATCTTTAGATTGAGAAACAAGCAGAGGCGATGTAAGGCATGTTCTAAAGAACGCAAACAAAGTCAGAATAGGCGGATTATTTCTTAAGCTTCTGTACTGTATATTGTTAAATTAACTTAGGGGTTATCTTAGGAATATTGTAAAAGACTAAAACGGAGGTCCAAACTTTATGGAAAACCAATGTTTGTTTCGATAGAAACTGTGAACAAAATCCAGAAAGTACCTATACTAGTATAATAGGTAGCTCACCTAACAAAGAAAGAAAACCGTAATATTTTCTGTATCTTCCCTATAAAATAAACTTCTGACGCCGTCCCTGCATCCAGGTAGTGCATAAACTAGTATAACTTGTGTGATCGCAGCGAGCTTCCACTGAGCACATTAATTTAACCAATTACTGGACGTTAGAGTGGCATCGATTACCAGACGTGATTGCTTCCATTTTTTATTGGCAACCCGTTGAGTTATGACGGCGTGATTAAGGCGCGGCTTGGCACTGTGATTTAGATCGGAAGACGAATCGGGGTGAGAATTTACAATACTATAATAGCATATTTCATTATAGTGTACTTTTAAATTTTTCATAATTAAATAGGAACTAAACTGAACAATCGCCATGATATCAAACTTAAGATAAGTTTAAGAAACAACATAGAAAGTCTAGAAAGTATTAAGCTTTTGGTTGTTTCAACACAAAAAAAAACCGTCGCATCTTCAATAAATCCTCCTCACATCTTGTGCTTACAATGCGCTTCGTTACACTAAAGTAACAATAGATTCACTTTCGTTCCGATCTCAATCGCAAAAAGCGGCCTAGCGAGCTGTGAGCTAGGACTTCCTCTTCTGTCTCTACAGTTCCTGCACCAACATGGTCCAGTTCCAAAGCCTGCCGCCTAACCTGCACCGAGAATGCTCCCATATCGGTCCACATTGCATTTCATTCACCGCGAATGGTGTGACTGAACTTGCATCGCTCGCATCCTTGAGAACTGGTCGCGATTCAACACTGTTATATAAAGCAATGTGAAATTCTTCATTTGAACACGTTTATTTCTATTAGCGCTCAGCAGACTACGATCCTCTTTTGCTCGTTTTATGATCGCGATCGGATATGACTGCGGACTTTTTATTTCGCTCTCGGAACTTCGCGCCGTTCGATCGCTCCGCGTCCAACTACTTACATTTAATGGCGCTATGAATGGACCAATAACAATAATATTCGCAATATTATTTCGTTTTAATTGCAGCTCGGTATAATGTTGCGATTGTTATTAATAGAAAGCTGATAACTGGTGATAACGTTACGTCAGTGAAAGGTCATTGTAGTTACAGACACGCTTCAAATTTGCTCGTCATTCTCAGATTTGTTTTTTTGTGCTTGGTAAAAACTTGGTATAGGCAAGTTCGTGATTGTGTGTATGATCATCATTAGAGTAGCTGTGACGCATTTTTATTTATTTTATAAAAAAAAACTTACAGAAAAATACATACAGAATTTATTTTCAAAATTTGTTCACCAGGTTTCATACGAGTATGAGCCCGCTTCCTTCGGAAGCGGACTTTTGGCAAAAACACTAAGTGATGCTCTATTCGTTAAGCAAGGTCCGCGATTATTTGAGGCTTTGTAAACCGATTTATTTCTTGTTTGAAAGGGAATAATATCTATTTTGGTTCAGTTAGATCAGAATCTGATGAAAATACAAATTGAGAACATACAAAGCATACATCTATTTGAGCCTGGTACTCATATCTTATCTTGATAAGATTATCATGGAAGGTAAAAGTTCATGTGTTCAAGCTCAGGTCATGAACCTGAGCTTAAAGTTTTCAAGAAATAGTTGCATCCTTCCATATTCATAACAAGATTTACAATTAGAGGACAATCACAGAGCAAAGCCACGTACCAGGGCTTCATAAACGTGAGTTAGTTAGCATAGAGTCCCGTCTATCATGTTGATTGGCAGCAGTCACCCGGCCGTAAGTCGCGGTACCGTTGCCCATTGAGACACCGAGGTTGCGCGTGTAATATCGGTTACTCGGAAGACTTGTGAGCTTAGAACTGTTACTGACATAACTCTTCGGTTGTTATTGAGCATTGAAACTTTACCGTAACCGTTGCTCACTGACTTATTGTTTTTACCCCGAGTTTCTTGCGATTTTAACCGGCTTAGAAAGGTTATTTGGAGACATCGTGGGTTGGGAAGCTTAACACTAAGATTTGGTAGCCAGCTACCATTTTGTGGAGGCAGCCATATTGGTCTGAATTTCATAAAACAAAAAAATCAAAATTGCTTCATCCGTGAACTACGATGCCAGTGTGTAGGTACACGCACAATCACATCAAACTTATGACACCCGTCGATTTTGGGTTCGAGGTTAAGAATTGGTTCTCGTTTGACCATAATTTACATGTATTTTTCTGGTATTGTAATCTACGTTATATGGCGCGCTTATCTAGAAATAACCAGTTGAATCTCACTATGAAAATAGCTAGATTGTAGTTTTTGGAGAACTAGGTATACAAGAAGAATACCAAAGTTCGGTGGTACGGACAATAAAGTTTCATAACGCTTTGGGCTCTACTATAAATGAATTATGCTAACACGTTTTCATAGGTCTTACAAGCTACAACCGGCACCACGTGTCGCGTTTCAGTTTCAAACACATAATAAACAAGCCGCTGTGAAGTTAATGCCATTGGAGCATTCAGAAGTCAATACACGGAAGCCCAAGCGTTGTGTCCCATAAAATATATTGAGCGGGTCCACATGTCGATCGCTGGACAAGGCCGCTGTGTGGTCCCCTCGTAAATCTCGATTGTGATCTTCTAGGAATAAGGGCAAGACACAACTCCTATCGGTAGTCATTACACACAAACATATCGATTCTTTGTATTGGTAGGTCAAATACTGTTTTGTGACTGTTTCTTTGGTAATCGCTACTCTGCTAGCTCAGCTGATTGAGGGATTGGACGTGATTGACGATCGAAGTTAAGCAACGGTATATGGAGACTCTTTTGATGGATGACCTGATCATGCAAAAGACTATCTTTTGTATAATGGCTTTAACATGAAGACGCTACACGTGGTTCGTATGACATGTTCAATTTAGGTCCCAACTGTAAGTCTTAGTATAAGCAGACGTTAAGTCAAGTCAGAGGCCTTCGAGCGGGTTGAAAACTCTCGACTCGAGAGCCAGGTCACTTACCTAACATGAAAAAAAATATATATTAGGGAAACGTAGGATAGTAGAACAAATCTAACCTGATTCGATATATCCGATCAGATCAGATGATATATTGTATACATCAGGATGGTTTTTATCAAACACATAATAATAATGTACTCAGTACTGGATGACCGGCGACGCTACAAATGAAGAATCGAGGATTAGAGGGAACTTACATAAATACTTATTTACGTGGTTCAATATCAATTAAGATAAATGTGGTAGGACTAGTAGGTCAATGTCGAATATCAAACATTTCTAGGCGTATCTTTATAACGAACTTGTAAACTTATAAATTCGATACCTCGCTTATAGTCGCTTGCGTCACTAATTGGTGTGTCAACTTTGTTGGTGTCCATATCAAAATATGAAATCACCCAATTAGCAGTGATCTATGCAAATTTCACAGACACCTTTCTACTTAATTACTACACCTACGCAAATTTTAGTCTTGCTGATTATTTTCCCCCAAAATTATAAATCTCGACATACCTGTTGTTCTGACGTAACTTCTTCTCTACTGCTGTCATCTGAAACAACGTAAAATATAATTTTAAAACAATGTCTTTAAATTTAAAAACAATTCACGTCCAATTATCCATAAATGGAAATCAATAATGTGCGCATGAAATTAAATCCTATTATACCTTTAAATTTTTAAATTTTCAATTCTAAATCTAGGAATATATTAATATTATGAATTAGCAACTAAGTATATAAATAAAAAACACACACATACACACACAATTTGGATCCTATTATAAAAAATGCAAATATTCGTGTTTGTTACTTATACGGTTGAAAAGAAATTTCGGTAAACTTAGGCTACATTTTATGAGCGCTTATCGTGGTTCCATGAGGCACAGCTAGGAAACAATAAAATAGAAAAAATAGACCAAGTGCATCACCAGATACGCGGAACAATTGCGCTCAATATGATCGACCCTGATATTATACAGATGGAATGCAGGTGACCAAGTATTTCGCGATTTTTCTGCCCTGAAACGCATCTCGATTACAATGCGGGACACTCGAGTGAGCCGATACTGATACACTCTACTTACTGCAGAACGAGCCGCGACAAATCTCATGATGCTCCAATCAGAATGTCACTTGTTCCACTGGCGAGGTCATTGACTGGTGCATTTTGATGTGCATAGTTATTAGCACGCGCACGCGTGTAAGAAAACGTCTCAGAACAATGTTTGTAATTACCGAAAATATATGACTTTAGCAGTTTAGGTCATATTCAGAAACTGTTAAGAATCAAATTTAAATGTTTTTCATCTCTTCACGAAAATTCTTTAAAATCGATCAGAAAATAGCACTGCAACAGATTTTCCTTTTTTTTGACTGAACATATTCGTTAACCCGTAATGTTTTCTTCCACTTTATTTACCTTTCTAACAAACCAGACCGACTCACATGTCTTGAACGTCTTGCTATATGCAACAGTTGCAATGTAAAGGAGAAGATGAAAATGTTATAAAAGTAACATGAAAATTAATCATTTGTATCATGTCTATGAAATAGTGTTGGGACCCGATAAAGGAAGTTGAACTACTTCTAGTACTGTAAGAGATAAACAATTAATTAATAACGTTATGACATTTATCAAAGTTAATTGAGCATTCTAAATATAGAAATTACATATTGTTTATTCTTACAAAAGGTCATGAAAGCAATTAAATAATGATCTTCGGATAAGTGCAATGATTAACTAATACGCTACAGGCGTATGTGTAGCAGTTTCTACAGATGTCAGAGCAACGTATACATAAGTTCGTACCTATTTACATATCTTTATGTATTTATCGTATATCTTTATGCAATAATTATTGATGTATTTTAGACATGAATTATGTTTGTTAAATATTTGTGATGAATATTTAATATCTTTCAAATATTTAGCAAATCATCGGCAAGAAAGTCGTGACTAATACTTCTGCAATTAACACTATAGACTCCTTGTATAATTCGACCATAAAATAATGTCAAAACTATAACCATGACAAATCCGCTAAAAACCTCATTGATACTCGTAGCACTGGCGTAAAGCCGCAAACATTCCTTAAACATATGAATATAAGTAGTAAGTAAGGTTTACCGCAAAGTTTATGGACATTCGGCCATGATAAATCAAGCAGCGGATAATTGCACTGCAAATGAAATTTGTTTTAACGGTACTCTAACATTTGCAGAGATCGTTCACCCCGCAGCGCGCGTGACAACTCATCCTGCCATAGCAATATTACATGCATCGCACTTTACACCAAACGTCGATTCCCTCACATGATATAACGGTTCACAATTCAAATCTCCATAAGTTTTGCTTCAGAAAAAATTGAACACATTTCATGAATCATGTGAACTCGTAGCGGCAAAAGGCCTCGCATGTTCCACCATCTGATTCCCTTGATTATGTGAAAAAACATGTTATTTTATTACTAAACATAAACCGTTCCTACAATTATAGTTCAACGTCTTTTCGCTTCGCCTTGATATAGTAATTCTGGGGCTGTAAAACATTTTTTGCCTTTATTTATTCAGATGAATTCGTGATTTTACGAGCAATCATCATTACCACCGTGAATTTTGGCCAAATCCTTCTGATTTGGCTATGCGTGGGTAAACCAATTTAGTTTTTATTGGGAACATAAAATAAACAAGAAACATCTCGTAAGGCCGGTTAAAAATGTCATTAACGTGGGTATGGTGGACGTTAGTCAGGTGTGTATAAAAAGCTGAAATGATCTCACGTAATATCGACTGAAGGCACGTTCGGAGCCGCACTGTGATGATGGAAATCAATTTGTTACTAACACTTAGCCGGGTCTTCGAGCTTTGAGTGATACTTGGCCGAGAGTATCTTCTCCAACATCTACGCAGGAACCGGTCCGTCCGTAATCAAATCATATTACCTGCAAATTGCGCTATTGGAACGATAATGATTCTAGAGAAAATACATGACAACGAAGTTCTGAAAACTATCAATCATAGTCATTTACAAGATTTAATAGAGAACTAGAACCTAAGCTCAATTAACAATTTCTTTACACACAATACAACTAGGCAACTGAACAGCAGTGACCGTAACCACACGAGTCAGAGACACTATGACCTAAGGTTGAACACGCGTTTAATAGAATAACTGGTTCTCAAGGAGTCTACCGGAACACATCTTTAGGTGCTTTTGACCGATTTTTTGACAAGAAAGAGGTTGCTAGCCAGGCAAGCACAAGAAAACACCCTACCACCATTCAAAAGTGAAATGTAAAATATATGTATAAATTCTATTTCTATATTGCATATCTTTAATAATTTACGTTGTGCATAAATTACTCTTCATAAGTACAAATCTCAGCATACCATATCAGTAACAATGTGGTCAAGTTTAATAACCACTTGACCGTGATCTTTTCCACTCTTGGCTTCTACCCAATCTCTTACATCATTATCATGATATCATGCTTTATTTGCAACATTAAAAATGGTATCATATTACTTACAATTGTTACCCATACTTATCTCTACTTGAAATTATTTTTGCCCCATAAAAATATATTAAATGCAAAAAAAAAACGTGAAGAGACATACAAAAACCCAGACTGATAACATGGACCTACCAAATATTATGTAAATCAAACGAGACTTATTTCACATTCGAATGGCCATAATTCAGCATTTTCATGACCCATTTTCGAAAGTCATATTTTTATGCAAATCAAATGTAATCATCTTTTTCAGCCCGTATTCACCTAATGCTGGGTATTATTTTATGTAACGCGTTTTCGTATGCTCAAATACTCGTAGATATCAATAACTCATCTACCTATTTCGAATGTTTTGATTTATCCCGTCCAAGTATCTAGACCATCTAGGCCGGGTCACGTCATAGATATCATCTGTATGTAGAATGTAACCACTAAATTCTCGGTACTGTTCTAATCCTTTCTTACAATCTGCCGGTTTCCCTTTAAGGACAGCCATTTATCTTTATCCATCAACAGATGCATGCGGTGTTACCACTTCTCCCCATTTCACATCAAAGGAGCCGAATTTGTTTAGGGCCTTTATTGCCGTTATTTCTTTACTTACGACTTTATCACGTTGTAAATACATTATATTACTGTTAGGTAGCGTCTCTTTGTCTTTATGATGCGTCCATCATGTAGGCTCGCGAGCTCGACTGTCACTTGAACTGCTGATTCGCCAAAATATGGCAAATGTATGCAAGGTCTACAAATGCTAAGTGAAAGGTGTTGACTGAATTATTTTCGCATCAAATTTCTATTTTCACAGAAATTAGGCTCGACAGTGTCAGAATTGTTTCTAGCACACGCTCAACAATGTCCAAACACACCCAAATTCAAACGATGTCATGGTGTCACAACTCTTGCATCTCGCACAAATTAAAGCTAAACAGTCGAAATTACAGTTCTTTATCTGAATTGTTCTAGATAAATGTTGAATGCATTTTGTTTGCTTTTTTGATAGCTTATCTGTGTTTCTTGTATTCTCTTATGTTTGCGAGACCGGAGTGTTACTCCGTGAGTTGCCATACCTACATACTATAGAGTTTGGGTATTAATATACATCTCTGATATCAGTTTAATCGCGGCGTCTGTGAAATTTTTCACATCATTATTATTATGAATTACAATAAACTGTAGTTTGCATACACGCTGCGTGAATTCATTACCTAACATTTCAGGAATGTGTGTTAATGAAACCTAGCATATTATTAAGCCTGGCGTCTCTAATATCGCTCCCATTCTTAGAATTTCGCGTTCACATTCCTAATTCACAAAACTTCCTTTTCGCGAGCTCACATAACATTGGTAAGCTATTTGAAAACAATGCGTTTCTGTGCTAATGTTTCGACTAGGAGCAACAGTGGCGTTTGTAAACTTCCAACTAAACACCTCGTATTGTTTTACATGATTAGGTATTTTCAAGTCACGTGGAGCTGGACTGAACAATTGTGATTATTTTGTCTAAGTGTTGAACTGTAACTAGAGTACTCATAGCACTCTCAGCTAACAGTTTTTCGAAATGTGTCATTAAAAAGCTTGTAGTAGCGCCTCTTTAGAGATAACAGAGCTACATATTGTAAATATGATTCCCATTTAGTTTATTAACTGGTACTTCTATTTTATCTGCTGTTATTGATAAAGGCAACTTGCCTGACGACAACTCGAGCTATTGACAAGAAGTCAGAATCTGATGATTAGATCCCATAAAATTTAGTGTCCTCATTTTTATGGGATCTAATTATCAATCCTTTATAGGAAATGTCAAAATAATTATTGGTAATGTTTAAAGGATTACACTTTACCAATAATTATTTAGACAATTAATTTTGTTTATTTTCAAATTCACATTTATAAATTAACCAAAAAATGACACCAATTGTGAACATATATTTTTAAGTTATGAATAATTAATTACGTTTGTCTAATATGTATTTATCATAACATGTTGCTGAGCTAATAGCGGTGCGCATTCATACATTGATAAATCTGTAGTTAATTTTTTTATTAACTGTAAACACATCACCAAAACAATACAACATTAATTAAAGATTACCTCTAATCCCGAAACCATACAACTGCGTTTCATCACTTGACCCAAAAGCAACGCCATCGTTAGATTAGATTACAGAGCAAACTGATAACGTTTGTTTGTTTGTATTGATAATAGGCCAAGGTCGGTAGGGCTCGATCGATATGTTCCCGGGGGAAAGTTTGTCTACAATTTTCCTCCTTTCCTTTAAAGAGCGTCGAAAGGCGTGACATTGCATAATAATATTATGTTGGTGAAACATGGTACAGAATTTGGATATCCTAAAACTTTGTTCAATACAAATTTGTTTACAGAAAACGTGTGGCACTTTAAAATATATATATAAATCATTATATAAAATACTAACTAGAGTATTCCATAAAAAGTTGATTGCAATAGAACATAAAAGAGTGTGTCCTGGCAGTCTCCTGCATTTTAGTGACTTCATACTAAGCATGCTCTACCTACGCTACGGCTAAAGTACTATATAAATCACCATAGGTGATAAGGCCGCCATTGTACTCTACTTAATAGTTTTTAATTTGAAATATTTGAATTTTTGTGGTGAACAATAAAGATATTCTATTCTATTCTAAATACACTTGAAATGAGAATAAGAATCAAAAACAATATCATTTAATCATTTTGATTTAGATATCCTATCCTTATTCAAACTATTCAGTACATTTCGAAACCATTTATCACCGAAATAAATTCTTATCATTATTATGAATATTACTTCTGTGAAGGTAGTAGGATCGTCAGCAGTTAACGTAATTGGTGTACTTACTATACTCATACATATATCGTAAAAATAAAATTGCGTGAAGATAATCTTTATTGGGCCGACACTTTGGTCGAAATAAAAGAAATGGGTGAAATTAACCTCCAACAGAACTTGACCTGAGTTTCACACCTTTAAAAAATGGTAATGGAATAAAGTAACGCGCACCAATAAGTTTTCATTACTAATTACTCAAATAAATTCACACGCAACGTAAAATATATATTATTTTATTTTCTTGTTACCTGAAGTACAAACAGCTACTAGTATGATAAATAAAATTAAGTAGACGAGACTAAAAATACTAAGCCCAAAAATAATTGTAATAGCTTTAGAAATCCATTGATACAAATAAAATGTTCAGGATGTTATTTTTCTGCATTCAACATTTTACGTTCATTTGTAAATTCTTTACTAAAATATATTAAGTTTCAGTAAAAGTAGTATTTATTAAAAAAGAATACAATACATGCAGCTATTAAGTAACGTCAATATAACAAATAATTAAATCTCAAAAGATTTAGTTTTAGTTGGGTAAATCCATGAAAAGGTATAGAAAAAGCCCATAGATAAGAGAATATTATAAAATTTATGTCAGACTAGGCATGCTCGATCTTCGCTAGCTCGTGTGGCTACGCGCCTTGCTGATCAAATGCCTAGCTGTAAAGGGTAAAATAGCAAGTTTGAAAATAACTGTTTAGCTTAATTTAGCAGAAAATCTTATCTACATTTTAGCGCCTCAGATTAGAAAATTAGCCAATCAAATCAATTCTATGAAGCATCCAACAAAGAGCTTCCAATAAAACACAGACAGTTGAGAACAGCAAAAACTGTCCGTTACCAGCGAGACAATAGCGTAGCTGTTATAAAACTAATTCCCGATACAACAGTTACAATCCGACATAACCAACATAACGACAAACGAGTTTAATGACTTATCGAAAGAAAGAAAGAAAGAAAGAAACATTTATTTTGTGACACAAAGACAAAAAAACCATAATAAACAATAAAAAAAAACATTTACGTGGCACAAAACCGGCCCCAGCTCAGCGTGTACTGACTGCAAAGCAATCAGCGCTGGTCTTCCGCTGGAGCCGACCGGTGACGTCTTTGGTAATGCAAACGTTGTATGTAATCCCCCCTCTTTAATCCAACCCCACGTTACTGAGGGTCGGGACTCCCCCGCAGAATTTACTCACTAGGAGAGTCTCCTTGGATAAGATTATCGTCTTCCAAAGACACATGTCCTCAGATTTGTGGTCCACAAACATGTCGATTTCCTCACGCAGTTTTCTTTCACCGTTAAGCGTCTTCAGTGTTAATCCAAAAGCAAGCGTTTTTCCACCGAGCCTCGTATATTTCATAGATAACCAGCTGTTGCCCGCAGCATCACAGGGTGTAGGTAGATTTTTTTGCGAATCTAATTCTCCCTGAATTTTGTTTGCTACAAACCGCACGGAGCCCGAGACCTTTCCAACGAATGGAATAGGTGGAAATCGTTTCGAGCGTTTTGGAGTTGGAGCGTCAGGAAGGAAAATCCGACTTATTTTCATATTATAGATATACATTGTTATGCTTGCGAATCTCGCCTTTTAACTCGGATGTAAAGAATAAGGTAAACTACCGTTAGCTCAATGTTCTCAGTGAAGCTTAACATCAGGCAAACTGCGGTCATACGTGAGCCTATTCAGCTTTAAAAAAGAAACTGTATATATTCTCGTCAATGTCCCAGAACCTATATAGTTTACAAGTAAATGAACGCCTATATCCGACGTGCTTGTCAGATTATAAATTACGCGTAGCTTTCATCGTGCCTCCTCCATGCTATTAGAAATCCTCCTGTCTCCACGTACTTACTGTTATAACAATTTTCACAAGAATGTTGTAGAAATCGTGGTAAGCTTTAGCTTGAATTTAAGTATTGGTGTTGAAAATTGGTTTATGAAAGTTTTTTAAAGCGCCCAGTCATTCAAACAAACATAAGAAGAGACAGAAGCAAAGTTGGTCAGTCGAAGTAGTTACCTACACAGTAGGGTTACCTACACAGTGAGCGAAAGATGGCTGAAAATGATGAATGATGATGATGATAAAGTAGTGACCCTTGTGATCACTAGTTGAAATTTAAAAATGGTGAAGATGGTGCTCGGAAAGCACCGAAACTGTTGGACTCACTTGAACTTTTAATAATAAGTAAGTGTGACCGTTTTCTACGCGAAAAAATAAATTAAAAATACTCATCAGATAAGTAAGAATGTAGAAAACGATGATGTAATGTCATAAAGTGTATAATTTTATCAACATCCACCCACGGCGACTGGCATCGAGACATGAAAGACAATCGGTAATGGACAATAATTATTACAATCATAATAAGTACACACATTATCATAAACGTATTAATTAGATACAATCACTTTCACATGTTAACTAATGTGACTACCAAAAAAATAAAATAATGAATTTAAAGATTATTTTTCCTGTTTTACTGTTGTACGTTTGTTATAAAAATATCGATATGAAAAAAAAATTACTAATTATAGTAAATATTTTAGAAATTTTATTTTTAGGTAACAGCACAAATATTTGCAGATAAAATTTTCCTGTGCGAACAATGAAACAAAAACAAAATAATCTAATTGAAATAAATATTTTTGTAACTTAATTTTCCAGTAACTGCGCAAAAATTACAAAGTCAGTACAACCATTGTTTTATGAAAAAACTAACAGTAGGTACATATTCAAATCTATATATTTTGTCATATTTATATTTAATTTCTCATCTTATTTCTTTTTCATTTCACCCTATCGGCTGTCATTTCTTTAATCACTCCAATTTTCATTCATATCTCCATTCACACATTACATTCGCGTCTTTCCAAGTGTTCTTCCTCATGCCATCTTGTGCCATTCCCAAACTTCTTCGTGTCACATCCTCTTCCTCTCTATGCATCACATTCCTCTACCACACTAACATTAAATCACTCCTAAATGTTTCAGTTACATGAAGTACTTAAATAATATTATTTTATATCTTAATTTCTAAACTTGTCCGCTTTATAGGTAGGTTCTACTCAACTAATCTATCTCAACATCCGCATATCTGCTGAAATTACAAATTAATGAAAGTGTCTCACAAAACAAACGACATAGCTAAACATTAAAATCACTACAAACGTAAACAACCCAAAATGACCTCAGACGACCTTCTCCAATCACAGTCGACACTTCCTACTCTACAATCTCATCAAAAAACAAATTGAAACAAACAAAAAATCTCTCAACAAAACGTGAACAAATGGTCGCCGCTAATCTCAAAAGCCCGAGGCTGTGTAAAGAAAACGAAATGTTGAACAATATCTGACCACTATTATTAGTAAGGACTTCGGTGAAAGTGAGAACGCCCGCGCAAAAAAAAAACTTCTTATGTGCACCTACTTAGTTAAACTGTGCTATTAGTGTGTGAAACACATCGCTCGCGTTCTGAGTTGACCTGTGCGGCTTTATTTATGAAACTAATTTGCTGTTGTTATAGTTGAGAGAAAGAACGATTTTTGTTCGTATGGAGAAATAGACGAAAGTAAATAATTTGCCATCGTTACTCGTACAAAGTATATATACTTCTTATTTATTTGTAATACTTTTTATTTATTTATTTATAGAAGATTAAACTGTTTAACAATTTAAACGTCTTAAGAGATGAACCTCAGCTTTTCTGTTATATTTTACATCATCCCATCAAACATACAACAGAAAAGCAGAGGCTTACTAAAAAGAGAAGAGAGAGAGAAGCAGAAGTTGCAATTCTAATTAAAGAAAATAAATAAATCTTTTACAGATTAAGAAAAGTGTCTCCATGCATTAAGCATACTCTAATCTTAATGACATCCCAATAAGCACCAGAATCCCGACTGCTGCGTTTATCAAACACATTAACTATAACTCAGCGGTTTCGTTACGGGATGATTGGTTGCCGCAAGCAGCCACGTGAGCTGGCAGCCAATCGCATCAAGCATTTCAAAGATGCTCGCATAACGTCGACGTCGAGTTGTCGATACAATATGTTTGAGAAGCTCCGCACTCGGCACTCAGTTACTATAGAAAGTCCCAGAAATATTACAACAATCCGCAATAAAATGCAAAATAATAATCGATAACGAGTAATAATATCCGATTAAGAGCAATAATTTCGTGGAAAGGTTGAAAAGTTCAAAATGCTCGCATTGCTTCCGTGTTCAAATGTCGTTAGGTAACTCGCACTTGCATTGCGTGCTGCTAACGAAAGCTCTTAAAACTGTTAAATATTTCAGCTAGATCTTTAAGAGAATACTACTTATTTATTACACGTATTTTAAATAGATGTAAGCAAGCATATAACATCGGATTCATCATAGCAAGAATGAAGTAAGAATGACAAATTCCTAATAAAATTGGGACGTAGGTATATCAAAATATTTTACCTATGTATAGAAAGATCTTTGCCCACCAAATTTTACCTATTTTTTTATTATTAAGTCATTTTGTTCACCAGATTTGTTTTTGGGGATCGTAGTCTACGTTTATTCTGTTTTTTAATCATTCATTTATTTTACCTATCGTACCAATTTCTAGATTTACTTATTCTGTATTGGTCACTTTCTATTTTAACTAAATTACATAGAAGTGTTGTTCCATTTCTTACTTATTTCTATTTACTACCTTAGACATTACTTTATTACGATATTATTAGAAATTATGAAAATTGCTAAAAGTTATAACTAACTCTTCGACGTGAACAATTATACAAATGAATAGACAAGAAGCATGAAAACAATTTTTCTCAAAGGTCATGAACCTCAAACACCATATATGATTTTTCTATTAACTTATGAATAGAGAGTGACTCAAGTCGATGTTATCTGAGCACAGACAAACATATGTCATAGAGTGACCTAATGAAGAAATGGTTTTGACCTCACACTCTATAGCTTAATAGCTGTCTGCTTTCAAGTCAAAGTAAAACGATTTAGATAGCAACACCCAAACTATGCATTACAACAATAAGAAAGTAACATTATAGTTAATCATAAAGCACGACAACATTGCTACATGACCAATTTCTCCTATTATACACGTGGAGTGATTTATACAGGGGTTTTTGACGTGAACATAATTTTAAAAATAAAATAAAAATTATATTAACAAAATATTTTCTAAAAAAGTATTCCTTGTTATGAAATACAAATATATTATCAGTCTCTGGGGAATACTTGCAGCAGCAAATTTCTCTCGCGATTCAGCGAGGAAATGCTGCCAGCCGTTTGAGCGAGGGGCTTTGACGTAGTTTTTAAGACTTAATTTTATTAGTTTTGACATGACATTAATATATTATTTATGATTTTAGAAAAATAAGTATTATGTAAAGTAGATACATACGTTAACCGGATTATCTATAACATATAACTATATGTACATATTCTTGGTATTTGAATTCACTAGAAACTTATGGAGGTAAATTTTTATTTAATTTTGAAATCAGACTTTTTTGTTACCATTGATTTTGAAAAAAATAAGTACATACGTTTTTTTTCAAACTCATTTTCATGTGCCACTTTTTCTAGGATGATAATACCTGGATACATAAACGATAACCTTGAACACTATTTTGATATATTGTTAGGTACTTCTTAATGTATTGTACTAACTCTGAACACAGATTTTTGTTTTATCTTGAATCAGAATAGAACACATATGACTGTTGAGGCTTATTATAGTAACATTCATGACTTTCTGTGAGTTGTGAGCTCTGGTGTTTACCCTTGTTGATTCACCAATTCATAAAGCCCAAAACATACTCTCGAATGTGTAAACTCTAATTAGCACGCAAAATCAATTAATTATTCAGCTAGCTAATCTAATTTTCCAGAAGCTTACAAGCAACCTAGAAAGCTCAACGTCAATGAAAGCTTTTGAAAGCTGTCCTAATTTCTCACCGACGATCTTTATAGCTTCCTTATTTATTCTAATGAAAGGAAAACCGTCTCAAATAGACGTAAACTTATTCAGACGGTTAATGAAGTAATGTGACACAAAGGAATCAATGGTTTAGAATTAGACAGCGTAAATTTCGCTATGAAAGTAATTTTCAGTTATATTTTACACTTCTTTTTCTTTTTAGTGTTTTGATTTTTTTGTTCTTTTCTTTTTATCTTTGAGTTTGTACATAGTATATTAATCTTTATTCTGTAATTTATTTTTACACCTTAAAAATGCTTAATTTTTGGCATCACCCTTAGGAAAGTAGACAGATTTAGGGAGGCCAATATAATTGTGTCATGAAAAATAATGGGACAAAAATGATACATTTTACTCGTATGTGTGTGTGATTAAGGCAATACGCAAACTTCGAGATTTCTCTAAATCTTAAAAACTTTAGCTGCAATTTTTTTTCGTCAGGCTTTGTATGACAATTGCGCAACTCAATCTAGTATTAATGATTACTCTCAAACGGTATTACTCAATCCAGAAATTAAACTCAACCAATATATAAAAAAAAAAATATATATTTACGCCATAATAATAAAATACGCTAACAAGTCTAATAAACATAACACCTGTCTATTCAATTTCGACATTCAGAAATGACTTCTCAAGACTCTTCCCTCTTCCTATTCCCATTTACACTCTTTAAATAAACGCACAATCATTCGTGGATAAAATTTAACGACGTCCAAATAATTTGCGAAAAAGAAATTAACAAAGCGCGTTAAGAGTGAAATTGAGAGTGTAACAATTATTTATCGAAAGTTATCAGAAATAATTGGCGAGAGGTGATAGTTAATTCGTTAGTTGGGTGTGTTTGGAAAACTAAGAGACAGTGAGAATACTGGTGCTGCAATTTTCTTTCGCTATACTTCCAATGGAAATGCACCCAGCCGATGTGATTGATTTTATTAAGATTTGACTTTTGACCCACACCTTTGCATTTTTGTGACATTGATTTACAGATTTTTCCTTTCTTTATGGTTATCTGCTGTAAGTATATCTAGATTGCATGAGCTTAGTGGCTTTTATGTATTGCAGTTTCTATACGTATGTCTTTAGTCACTTCACTATAATTAACAATCTTAATAACAAAGCTGAAAAGATATTAGATGTTCCGACATCATTTGACCGTAAAACCTGGACAATAGTATGAATAATGCAGAGAAGACTGGAAGACAATGGCACCTGCCGTCCCATGGTGCCATGGGAACGTTCACAGGATGGGGTGTCACGCACCATGGGCCACTGAGGCCCTACTGCGTTTATATGGCTGGCGATGAATCATGGAAACGCTTTGTTTGGAAGCTTTTAGTTAATGCTTTAATTTTTTTTTCGTCGTTTATCGTTCTACTACATATAATATTATGATAAAATAAGATCAAAATAATTTATATTATATTAGTATGTGCAATGATGAGAAGACTTGACTGGACAAAACTAGAACAGCGTGTGTGAAGAGAAAAAAGTCTGAGTGTTGAGATGACGGCTGATTAAAGAATTTCGTTTTCCCGACCTTACTTAAAGAGATTAGACGGGGATAAAGAAGAAAAAGAGGATTAGCTTTAATTTTACCATAAAATAAAACATCTTATCCGCAACTAGAAAGCCAATGCGCAACCCGCGCATGTAAACCAAAACACGTTTTGGCAATGAAAGAACACGCCACAAATTATCGGAGTAAAATTCAGCCACTGCGGCCTCCGGTTTCCGTGATTTATAACAATTTAAGTGCTGTGGAAGCTATAAATTTTGCTTCATAACTGGTATTCGGGACAGCAAGTACTGACGTGCGACGCCGCGAACAAGTGCCAATGGATTGAGAACTGCTGCAGTAAAATGATGCATTGTAATAATCGCATCACAATGCCAGTTGTGCAGGTGAATAGCACTGGTATTTACTGGCTACTGTTTCTTTGAAAAAAAAAAAGGAATTTTATCGAAAGAAGATACGAGTACTTAATGTCAACAAGTTCTGGCATGATATTTCTGCCCTTTACATACGTAATTCTTATTCTATGATGGGGCAGACGACCAGTCGCAATGGCCAGATGATATCGTTAGACAAACTGGAAGAAACTAATGAAGGCTAACTGAGAAACTTACTGTGTGATTTGTTGGACAGGAAACCTATAACCAGCAGGGAGAAGAAACAAATGACGATAAAATTATCTTTGCTTGTACTAGTGCATATATTTCCAATCGAGCCCGTTGAATTTGAGCAGCAAGATGCAATGTCAAGTGAACTCCAGGTCATCGGAATTCCTTCGAACAGTGTCAAGCCCTCCTCAAGCGACGTTGGCCTCGGGCGTGAGACTCTCATTCGCAAACAGGCAGGAGCGTGGGCGGTTACAGCCACACGGTAATTGTACAAATAATGTACTGTTTATTCAAATCGTCTCGTAAAATACGGGTGAGAGTTCAAGTGAAATTTTCTTTCGGTTGCCACACAAGAAAGCGTCCAGACAAAAGTTCTAGTCTGTCGATAAAAGATGCAAGATTGGCCAGAATTCACTCTAAACATTTCAATGTATCTGATGAAAACAACGGTCCTTGATTAGAGAAAGTTTCTACCAGCCGTCGTCAGATACAATACCTAATCTTTTTATACCATCTGGGTTAAGTGGGTGGTTTTTATCTTAATTTTCTCGCGACACTGATGCATGGTTGCTAGTGTTAAACACGCGAGTTGCCACTCTATCTATATAACTTTATAATCCCCACTACCGGTCACAACTACGAAGCGGTTTGACTGCAAACCAAATAGTTGTCGGCTAAATCTTGGATGTCACTGTCAAAATTAAACATAATATGCGCCAATAATGACAGGCTTAGTTACACAATAAGCTCGACAGCTCGACGGGCGTCTTACCGGCTTCGGCATCGGACAACTAAAACGGCAATGACATTGAAAAACTTCAATGCGCATGCGCAGCTGAAGTTGACCACAGCGGCGAGAGTTTCGTAATTACCACCTGTCATCGAGCAACAGTTACTTTGACAGCTTTATAGAGAGTGCAGATAATATTAATAGATGATGTTGGATGAAACAATGTTGTTTTCATTCCATTTTAGGAACCATAATATAATACGCGCATCATGTGAGAGCTTTTTGAAAGCTCAATGATAATGTATTTTTTTTTTCATATATATCCGCCGAATTTCAACTCGACACTCACTTTCCCAAAAACATCGTGATTATTAAGTTCAAATAGCGTGCACCCAGACCAGATAACTAATCCCGGAAGCAAAAAAGAAAGAAAAGTGTTTATTCTACTCGAACCAACTCTAGACTGATTGTACTAAGGATACTTATAAAATCAGTGCACGCGTAGATCTCGCCGGCGGCGGTCCGTGTAACACTCGCCCCTGAAGATGGTGCTCGGAAAGCACCGAAACTGTTGGACTCATTCCAACTTTTAATAATAAGTAAGTGTGACCGTTTTCTACGCGAAAATACTTATAAAATAACTAGCTACAAGCTCTTTTTACAGTTTTTGTCTTAGTTGAGTGCGAGTAGTAGATATTTTCATACAACTCGCTATCCCTTACACCTGCCCACGGCGACGAAGGGCCGCACGCGCCGCACATCTGTCTCGAGACAAAGCGGCGGCACCGTTACTCGATGCCCGAAGAAAGTAACACGAATGGAACCAGAATTAGCTCACTGTTAATTGAGATAGATGAAATCAACGAAACGGTTGACGGTATGCGATAGTGCGTTTGAAATAGAAACGATGAGCACGGAAATTGTCACGTTCGTTGAATCTTTTTGGATAAGACTGGCTGTCTAAAGGTGTAATGCACTTTGTATAAATCTAGCATCTTATTCACACTGAGCAACCGACTTAGCAGTAAAATTGTATATCAATAAAAATAAAACAGTAAAATTGAACAATAAGATCATCAAGATAGGTCGAACAGTTCCCAGTAAATCTGAATTCGATACCCATTGATTAACAAATAGGTAGCGAACTTGACCATCCATCGAATCAGATTAATTAAGTTTCTTCGTTAGCTCAGTTTGCGGTCGAAGCGGTATTTGAAGTTGCTCGCTCAGAAGTTCACGGTTGATTTGACGTACGACAAAAACGGCGGCTCTTGGCCATTGATGTGGTAGATAGCAGCGCTCATCGTTGCCGCGTCTCTGAAGTCGTCAACAGGTATTTGTTCAAGGTTAAAGCTTGGCGTCAATTGAGAATGTCATAAAGCCAAATAACGAATCATTATAAGATATTATAATAGGGACAAGACATTAAGCTGAGCTCTATTGCTATTATAAAAAGCATGTGTGAATTTCCATAGAGTAAAATTGCAGAAATAAGACAATAGACCCCTATGGCGGCGTGTAAAAATAAATATAGGACAGCTAAGAATCCTTAATCCTTAATCTTAAGAGCCATAAAATTAGTTCGTGTTATAACTAACTTACTAAGTTTCTACAGTAATCAATAACGAAAAGTCAACTAATGGTTCAACAAAACAACCTAATGCTAACTCAATTAAGGCACGCGACGATAACCACGAAGCCGCTGACCAAAACAAGCCTACTCCAAAAACCACAGCCGTGGGGTTAAGGGTGAGCACTGTCACGCTAGAAGGAACATCTCGGACGAGCGACGCGACACGGCCAGTTCACCTTCACGAGTGACATAATTATTACCACAGAGAAAAAATGCCAGTGACATTGGATTTGAACTCCTAACGATGCGGCTATGCAATTTTGTCTTACTGAAAATTCCGCTTTCGTTTATAACATAAATATTACACGTTAAATTGTAGGTAGTGGTGGTTTATTTCAGTACAACACTATTAAAATAAAGTACCGATAGAAGACTTCTGGTGACTAAAAATTAACGATATGCATTATCTTAATCATAAACAAGAAAATAAAGATTTAAAATCTTATCTATCTTATCTAAAATTATATATTTAGGAACAACGAATAAACCTAGTAATATCTTAGAGCAAAGATAAGCAAATTTGTCTCAAAGACGCAATATAAAATGGTCCTAGTACTAATTCAGTAGCGTTCAATTTGTCTGATACTATAGTCATTGCCACGTAATTCAATAAATTACGTCTATGAAATTGAAACTAAGGTCATATTATTCAATCAATTTTATGAAAACGGAGTTCATAATACAAAATACATATCATAAGATTCATAGTTAAGATTTTCGACTGGTTTAAGATTTGGAAAAGAGAGAACTAAATGACCTGATTGAGAGAAATAAAAATTTGATGTATCGATCTCACTTTGTCGAATATAGTGAAGCGAATGATGATGGTGATGTTGAAATCGATTGTATATTTATACATATATATTAAATTAAAGATAACGGAATATACCATGAAAAAACTGCTCGGTTAAACGTTAACAAACGTCACATCAATTTATCAACAATTTATCAAGCCTTGCACATTATACAAACAAAGCAAGCCAGACTAGTTGACTCGTAAATCAAAATGACGAAAATATTTGTGCTCATATTACGAAAGTGCCCGAAGCACACCATAATTGGACAGTTATGTAACTTGAAGAATTGAAGACCAAGGTTGTCCGGCATCCCCTCAAGGTCCAAATAACAGAATAGCCAGTTGAGTTAAGGTGGCCATATCTCAATAAATAAATAAACTTTTGGAGTTTTTAAAAACGTGAAACAAACTATACACAAATCTCCTCATGCTTGGTGTAACATGCATGTCCGTTTGCATGGAGATAATATTCCTAATGCTTACCTAGCTAGCAACCACCATCAATTTGTAAAATCGGTCGAAAAGCACCTAAAAGTGTATTCCAGCAGCCTCCATGAGAGCCAGTTATTCCAGACTAAGCATGCTCCACCTTAGGCCAGAGTGTCGCTAACTCATTGGTTACGCGTCCAAATGCATAGCTGTAAGGTGTAAAATATGAATCGGTGTTATCAATTTGCTGAATCTTGAAAATAATCATGTTAAAAACTACATTATGGCCATCTTATCTCATTTCTCTCAAGGCCAAATACCATTTGTCCCTCCTACATGCCTGCTACTGGTTGCATGTCCAATTCACGATATTTTGGTTGCAGCAATAAACGAGTGTGGGTGCTTTTTGTAATGATCCGCGATTAGACAAACGTGATCAATTGAAGCTATTTATTCTGAACCAATAGCGTATAACTCGAGTTGTTAAAGACTTACTAACTATGATATAGCTTGCTGGCCCCGAAATAGATTCTGACCTCCGACGCTATGTAAATACGATTCCAGTTTTACTATCTTTGACACTTTCCTTATTATTATTTTCTTTTAATTTGCCTTTAACTTTTGTTATTTACCTATTTCATACTGTGTCATGTTAAATATTGTCCTAATCTTTGAAATAATTACAACAATAAATGCTTGATCGTTTAATTTTTCGCTCTCACTCTTTCTCTTTCATGCTTCTTCGACTCCCGTTTTACATTTTCTCAATAGTTTAATAAATAACTATACGAGTGTTGTATCGCTGAAATGATGATGATGATAAGGGCAATCCAAAGCAGATCTGCCGTTAGAGCATGAAAAATCTGTCTCACAAATCTTCACATATGATACTAGTAGAAAGTAAGAATCGTGCTTAGAGAATATTCAATACCAAGTATGTATTAGCCTCCATATATTGCTTTTATAATTCTGCTTTGCCACTATAAGCATTATTTCGAATTTTTAACACTCTTTTGCAGCCATGAGCTATAATGAAAGCTACTATATTACCTTTAGAACACTTTAGGTTCTAGAACTGTATTGGCAGCTAGAATGTTTGTTGGGATCTACTTATTAGATTTTAATACGCAGAATCTTCAAGTTGCGGTCAGCGTTATTGTACACTCGTCTCAGCGGTTACACGGCTCGTTGGCTTCAGTTACTGGAGACGGCTTCGACCACACTCGCGCACTTTGCTATTAAAGTGCTTACTAACATTTTAGATCTAAACTAAACCATATAATTGACCGAGCGAATTCTCTGCATTAACTGGCTAATTTTGCCTTCGTCTGTCTGCATGTATGTTGGTTCTTTTATAGGTGTCGTAATTATTAATTGATTTCGTCGAAACTTTGGTTTTATACTAGTACTAATGTATGTTGGTTCTTTTATAGGTGTCGTAATTATGAATCGATTTCGTCGAAACTTTGGTATTATACTAGTACTTTTTTTCATTGTGATGGATGAATGGGGTAACATTATTCCAGCGTTATTTACTGGTCGTTTATAAATGCAATTTGGCAAGGCGATTAAATATCATATTTTCCAAAAAAGCTTTTTTGATTATTAATAAAATTAGTCAAGTAACTTTTGATATAGTAAATTTAAATCATAAATAAAAAAAATAATTAGAAATTGAATAATAATGTTTCAGTCAGTGTAATTAGACGACCTCCCAAAAACTATTGGTCGCGAGAACTACTGTTCGGAGATCCACTAGTATTAATAAGTGTTATCGGCTTGAGGTAACAAGGTATGCTTTTGCTGGTTCAGAATTCTAAGAAGAATGTTCTGACACAGATCAATAAGTATTTTATGACTCGTCATACTCTTGACATGAATAGAAATGTCAAATAAGTATAATACACAATACATGATAAAACTACGGGTTTACATGTAGTAATTAAAGTAATAATAGCCTTACACGGTAAGCTATATTCAAACCAAATTTTATAAAAATCAGTTCAGCCGCTTGTGCGGAAGAAGTAATAAAAATACACACCTAAACATACTTAATTTGTCAATGTTTTAAAATATTAGTGGGATAACATAAAGTAGTGCGATGTAAAGGAACAAAACAATAAAAATCTTGTTTTAGATAGATTTTATATTAGACAGAAGTGCCAATAAGAAATTCGGATTTCTTTGGATTGCTATGATGGCTTGGCTAGCAACCACCCTTCTAGTTGAAAAATTTGTCGAATTGATGTATTGATTTATAAATAGTTATATGTAAATTTATGTTTACAGTATATATATTTTTTTAATTATATTCATTTGTCAATGTCTTTAATGTTTTATACTCATTCCAATTTTTAACTATAAGTAAGTGTGACCGTTTTCTACGCGATAATAATATATTCATTTGGCTTGCGCTTAATCACAATTCACCTGGTGGCAAGCGACATTATGATCTAAGGTGGAGCGCGCTTACCCAGAAAAAACCGTAATGTATGTAATATATCAGTTTTGTTAGCAACCGTAATAGGTACAAACTGGAAACTGTTTAGTATGGGGCTAACCAGCTGTGTGTGAAATGTGTCCTAACATTTACTAATACATTATAATAAATAATTACATTACTTTCACACACATACATCGTAAAAATTTGCTACAATAAATTCTTACTCGTTCAATCACAAAATTATCTTCGATACGAGAGGCCTACTTGGATTAAGAGTCAACCGCCCTTACAGTGGCAATGTCTTTGAGAACACTAAAACAACCTTATCTTAAGGATATAAGGACCAAAACTCCTTGCAAGTAAAGATAATAGAATTACGAGTGATTTTATTGCCTTCAATGAAGCACGTGTAGTAGCTCCATTAAATTGTTATCATACATAGATATAATGATATCGACGTTTGAACTTTGCAAATTTTTTCCATCGGTTTTTGTAAGATAATGAGCGTCAAGCCAGTCTCTAACCTAATGGTAAACACCAAAGGGATTGATTCCAATTTTCGGATTCAATCTGGCGCATGACACGCATCCATAGAGAAAACATTTAATTTTGAAAGTTCGTCTCTTTTTGCTCACTCTTACTTGGTTTTGCAAGCGAGAGGACACGAACTGTCAAATATTTTCTTTACTGACCTGAGTTAACCAACACCTTTTTATATTAGATCTCTAATCGCGTTGTTCAGTAAATCCAGTCAGAGGCCTCCGGGCAGCTTGAAAACACTCTACACTTACCTACCTACTCAACTTATTCGATAAGTGGGATTACCTAAGTTAGTTAGTAATGCCCTGGCTTAATTCTCAGCGATAAAGGTTTACCAGTTTGTTGGCGTGCTTCCACGTCCGACCTCCACGCGGATGTTTTAGAGACCTCATTTGAGGAATCAAAGACATTTTCTTCTAAATTCGAATTTCAAAAATTGCGATCGTCTTTATTCTGACAGGCTCTAACAAAATCTTCATTCTGTTTAGAGCCTTAAAACCTGTTTCACATTTTTCTTTGGGGCGGGTTTTCATTTGCTTTAGAAAATGCGGGAGGGTGTATGTATATCGCCTCGAATGTAGCTATTCGCACAATTCTGATCAAACTTCACTTAGGTAAGTTCGTATTATTATGTATTTTAGGTAAGGCTTAGAATAAGTAACAAAACCATATCCCTACGCCAAAAGAGTAGTAATAGTAACATCAAAAGTTGATAATTCCATATTTAATTATACATAAGCAGTAATTTTATCGACTTTAAAATAATTAATTGTTAATTAAACTAACGTTTAACAGCAATTTTAAATGGTAATAAAGATTTAAATTTGAAGAGTCATGCTGGGAACGGTTATAATGAAGAAAAGTCCATTAATGTACAATCATTAATTAAAAATCTATAAAAGTACTTAATTAGGTAGATTTATGAACTGAAACTTATAAATGTGCTTAGAAAGATAACAATCGTGTTTTCTATTTTTGGAGCTACTTACTAATTAAAGATAGATGTTATCAAATTATTTTTAAAAGTTTAGAAAAAAAAGTTAAAGTACTCAACAGTTCGTTTTCAATAAAAAAAAAACTTATCTCGTTTATAAAATTCAGTTAACATTCAAATGACTATGAAATACAGTTTTTATACTCAATCTTCGTATCACTATTAGGAACATGTCTGATGTATCATATTTATATAATGCTCTGACAAATAAATACACTCACAGTAAAGTATTGAACTTATAAAAGAACCTCATCATTCCACTTGAGGTACTTTACAAAAACAAAAAAATCTAGTGTACCTTTGGATAAGTACTACCTAGGTATTCTGGGGGTTCTAAAATCTAGAGTAAAAAGAGCTTTCACTTAGGCCATCGTAGATCACAGTAATGCCATTACTCAAGCATAGTCAGCATAAAAGTTGAATGGGCAATAAAAAAATGGAAAACCTATTTCAATTTAAAAAATATTAAATCAATGTCAATGAAACTTTAAAAGGACCAATCTAAAGTATAGCATATATAAATATCCTTTTCAAAAATAGAGTTAACAACATCGGTTCATATATAACGTACTAAAATAACTATAATCTAGCGGTTGTCAAGGCAAGAGTGAACCGGTTTCTTCTGGGCAAGCGCGCTCCACCTTAGATCACTGTATCGCTTACTATCAGGTGAATTGCGATCAAGCGCAAGTCCATAAAAAGTAAAAAAATACGCAGGTAACAGATGCAATAATAATAAATGCAGAAGAATTGAGACCCTCCTAATTTTTTGAAGTTGTTTAAAAACCCGATGTGAGTTCCGAATTTTTTGAAGTTATTTAAAAAATCGATGTGAGTTCCGAATTTTTTGAAGTTATTTAAAAACCCGATGTGAGTTCCGAATTTTTTGAAGTTATTTAAAAAATCGATGTGAGTTTCGAACGGCCGGAAACTGTATGCGTAAATCCCAGCGGAAACCATTATCTCTTAACTTGCGCTTGCGCATATTACGATTAATAAAATCGAGTTATTTATAGTCACGATTAAAAACTATCCTTCATTACTATCTATCTATACATGTTCTAATAACTTAACATGAAACTGTTTCCGGATTAACAGCGGATTAAACTTTCCTGTAATTGCAGTTTTAAAAACATTCGTTTAGTAAAGAAGGACGTGACGTAGTTCCTAATTATTCTAATATCGATGTTAAAAAGCAGGTAACAAGACTTTATCCAACGACGTAGCACGCATTAAGCCTGTCTTTTACTTATGTGTTAATCCGGTGTCCTAACTACCTCTTCCCTAGAAAAGGGCTCTTATCAGTTTACGCTGACTACTTTTCTTATAGTGTAGTCTGCAGCCCAACCCTAACCGGAAAACATCCCCTCACTAGTGATGCTTCGTTTCCTCTCTGGTGTCTGGGAACGTGTGTTTAACTCCTGTCTACCGAAATAAACAGTTATTACTTAATTAACCGTTTCACAACTACTACTAGACAATACATTTTCCATAAAAGAGTTCAATATACCCAGAATTAATCGAATAGATCTGTACAACATTATTGTGGAAGCGTAGGCTGTGTAATGTATTTACTGAGCCAGCATTTCACTGTGACCCCAGTTGGCAGTTCAAGCTGAATAGGCGTAGCTTAATTGATAGTTTGTGGAGTATTTAGAGTTAAATGCACGCAACTCACACATTGAATGTGCAACACATCAAAATGTCAACTACCCGCCCAGTAAGGCAGTGCTTCGGTAGAAGATAAGCTAAGCTACATCAAATTAATGGCTTGTTTATTGTGACGACGACATACCAGCTGTCACCCGGATCTAGATTGGTACAGGAGTTCACAGGACCGAGGCAGATGGCATGACAAGGGGAGAAACCTACCCAACAGTGGATAAGAATGGGCTATGTATGATTACTCAAAGTCTTGACCAAAAAGTTGAAGTTTATAAGTACTGAAGCCAAACCAGGCCTTTTGTGCTGGAATAAATACTTATTAGTAAATCAATCTTAAGTTTGTTAATTTCTCTTTCGTTATAGATTATCAGGCGTTTTCTTTCTTTCTTAAAGGTATATCAATATTATCAGAATTTAAACACGTGATTACCGGTCAAACTGATCGGTGTTTTGGTTATTATTGCATTGCATTGTACGTACTTGTACTTACAGACAAATTTACCAAATAGTAAAGAAAATTTACCAATCCCAAACATCATAACCAATCACACAATATATTTGTATGGAATCCATTTTGACGTAGTGTCGCGTCACTGAAAGACGCAGAGCGATAATATCAAAACACCGACTATCTTTCAGTGGATCGAGTCCTAACTAGACAAGGTCGTTCGTCCACCTACGCTCCAGTTAGGAGAAAGGCTCTATTGTATGACGCCTCCGACAGTCAGGCTGCAATGTGCCATTAAAGGTATTATTAGCATTAGGTATTCGCATTGTCAGTTTGATTCTCGCTAGGGTTACCTATACAACAGAAAACTAGAAGAAGACGAAAAAGATCATAACAGATGTAATTGATAAAATGGTAGCAATGATTGAGGAAATCCTTGAAGTAGACTCTAGGAAAAAAACTGTATTCATCATAGCAAGTTTCTTCTAGGTAAGCGCGTAGATCACCCTAGACCTAAACGTCGCTTACAGCATGGTGAATTGTGGTCAAGCGCACCAAAACGTTGCTTAATGTAAGGTTATTTATATGGCCAAGCGCTAACTTACTCATATTTTTTGTATATTTTTTTTCTAGTTCCAACGATTTCAAGAATTTAAATAAGATCATTTTGAATACAAAATATAAAAGATGGCCCTTTTATATTTTATTTTTAATCTAATCTTATTTTTTAATTTAAGTAACAGTTTTTCAACCAATTTTTATGCGTATTAACTTTTTGTATTTTCAAAATGACGCCTCTAATCTGATAACCCTACACTGAACTATAATGGAGATGTAATGTCTGTAATCGAGCTCGTTCAGTTAAGTAATAGAGCGTAGAAACCTAACGAGTGACGTTTTTCCACTGGCATTTACTATTCGGATAGATGATTAACTTGTATCTAGACTTAAAAGATCGATAGCCTTCTGCTTAATTAACTTGTAGACTTATGAAGTAGATCAGTAGATACCCGAAGCGCAGTAATTTTCGACTGTGCTTAAGTATTTTACAGAATTCGTCACGATTTAGTTCTATTCTTGGGCAAAGACACAAATATAATCACTATGAGAAACCGTATCAAAGTGAAGCAAAACTTGAACCAAGGGATCCAGTTTAAAAACAAACAAAAGTGCGACCCGTGCAAATTTAAAGAACAGCAAAATCTCTTCCCGGCTCAATAAAAAAAACATTAACTTTTCAATCTACGAGTAACTGCGAGTACATTGATACTCATTTGTAATCTGCTCTTTAGTTCAGCAGACACCTTTGAAATCAATTTTTCTTGAATGACAAGGCTTATATGCAAATGTGTGTATGTCCTTGACACGCTTGCGGGCATTATGTTATGATATTCAATGACAGCGGCGCACGCGCCGTCAGCCTTGAATGCGCAAGCGCATGTCAGGTTATGAAACACATACTCGATCAATTATTGCGATGCACTTTAGATATCTTTGCCTCTGCTATCTGTGCTGAGATGGATCTACAATGAATAAGTCTTTGATATATTGCGATAAATACTAATAACTTATAAGTATTTGCAAAGAAAATTAATCGCGTCTTTAGCTTATGAAATATCCTCTATTTAATCTTATCTATTCCAATGTCAAGTAAATTCAGATGCAAACGTGATGTATTGAAATAATCTCTAAAGAGAGAGTTTTTCAAATCAGATTATTTTTAAGAGATAATATTCACATGACCTGAAAGTAAACTGTCATACAGGTACTGCCTGTTGGCTCCTGTCATGATAAAGAAATCTCTTCTCCATTTATTTTTATAAAAATGTTACATTTTTACCTACGTGATTTATCACGTAGCTTACTTGATATACGACTATTTTATAGTTCACATATCTGCCCTATATTTCCCTTGTGACCGGTTACAACTGTACCAATGGGATGAACAACAATAAAAAGGGCCATTTTTGGAGGACTTCTACGAAGCATAAACGTAACCTCTAAAAATACATCACGGTCACATCCTATTGTCCTTTAAATATCCGACTAGCATTCCCACAATAATTTACCCCGACTTTTACAACGCACTAAAACAGCTATAAATTAAAAAAGGTTTGTCACGCAGCACGTACCCACGCGTATCGCAGATTTGACAGCATTATTCAAATCACAATAGATCGGACTGACGCAGTCGGAACAAAAGGAAGTGAACCCATAAACGGTCATAGTCCGCGCCCACTTACTTCGCCAACTTTTGGAACTTACAAATTGCCCGTCATTATTACGTAAAGGGTGAATACCGTGAAAGGAAGATACGAAACTGATTTCCATCTCGAGACTGCTTTAGATAGTTAACGTGTAGTTTTTTCGAGTTTATCTGAGATCTAGACGATTCGTCGTGGCTGAAATTCGCACCTATCATCGTCTTTCCCACGGCTGGGAACACGCTAGTTACGTTTAATCTTGCAACTAAAAGAAAAGACTTGCGAACCACGCGGGCGAATTAGGGATGGGCAATTGGGTACGGTCGATACTCTATAGATACTGGTACTCGATAAACTATAGAATAAAGATCGTATCTACCTTACCTTGCAAGCTATATGTTAATTCGAATAACAAAAATAGGAAATATATTTTGTGATAATTGTTGTGAAATAAAACGAAATATTTTTAATATCTAATCGTGAAATCTTGCAGATGTATGCAAATTGATTTTAGCTTTGTAATAGTAGACATATTGCAACATCGCATATCCTTCAATACAATCATCTACTTACGTCACACCCAACTGAGTAAAAACCTCATCAAGTAGGAAAGTATGAAACAACAGTATAAAAGGGAACGATGGGAAAGTCGAGTAAGATCCAAAGTTGTGACGAACTTTTATTGAACAGTAACCGCAGGTAGCCAAACAACCGCAACGAACGCAATGCAATAAGACTCAAAAACGCCGTCATTCACCATAACAACTATAACGTTACAGCACTGATGGGAAAAACGCTCATTACGAACGTACGATTTCCGAACGACAGATCGAATACATAAAAATGTCATTGTTATCATTCGGAACATCACTCATTTTAACTCGTGCATTGAGTAAGAGCGCTCGTGTCTCATCAATTTATATAAATGCCTCAATACATATCGTACACAAACATTATGTACCAATCATAATATCCCACTTGATGGCCGATGAAAGCTAAGTCTCAAATAAGCGCTGTTCGCCTCTGCGATCGCGGGACGGGGTACTAGCAAAGGACAGACCTATTATAGCAGTCTATGTAGAAGAGGACGGACTAGAAAATTCTAAGAGATGTCAGTGTTTTAATTTTTATGTTTTCATCATTTTTTCTGTAATTACATACTAATTAAGTAATTTACGCGTTACTGAAAAAAAACTTACCTGTATAGGTAAAGAAATTCAATTATTTATACATAAATTTTGTGTGTTGCATACTGCGCGGAAAAAGTTTTAGTAATGTTTTTTTAGACTCTAAATAGGTCAGCGCTTTACCACAATTAACCAGATGGTAAGTGACATTGCGGTCTATGGTGGAGCGCGCTTACCTAGAAGAAAACGGTTCGCTCTCGCCTTAAAAATTGCTTAATTATATATAGTCATTGGGGAACAGTAAATTCGACAAGGAACTCCATAGTTTGGCTGTTCGGACAAAAAAGGTGGAGGCAAAACGCTTATTGGGTGCCTTAGGCACCACAATCACTTACGCGTTTCGGAAGAAGGGTCATGCTATACGCTATCAAGTGGGATATTATCGTAGTTATGTACTCACTTCCCTTGCGCAAGTACAAGGTCCGCTCCGATTGAAGTTCCCAAGTGCACGGTGTAATTTTTTAATTTCGATGCAGGGCCGGTGCATCGCGCGTAATAAATTACAAAGAATTACTTAATAACGTATCGAAGATCACGTTTAAAAATGTTTGTTGAGCAATAGACAGTGGGATGAGAAAGTTTGAACGTTTAAACCTAATACGTCAATTGAGACGATATTGTGACATAACGATTATTTTATTCATGTGTATATTGCTTGAGAGAATGGAAACGGAATTGCGCCATCCATTTTGATAAGCATCATTTTTACAGTGCACTTCCAAATAAGCATGATGAACGGGCTATAAAATAATCTAAGTTACAAAGAGAAACAAAATATAGCCTATGTTACTCAGGGACTCATAACTTCAGGAATACTGTAGCTTCTCAACGGTGAAAGAATTTTTCAAATCGTTCCAGTAGTTTCGGCGCCTATTTGCGTCAAACTTTTCTTCTTTATAATATTGGCACAGGACCGAGACAAATGGCACGACAGGAGAGAAGGCTATACCCAGCAGTGGGATAGAATCGGCTGTGGATGATGATGAATATTGGTATAGACAAGTATATAAAGCTAACAGTACAAAATCATGACTCAATACCCAAGCTAGTACGCTGTAATACTGGATACGTTTGTTTGATTTCCCTAGAGGCTCCAAGCTACATTCTATTGTTTACATGTTGAAACATACTCGTAGGTACTCAGTAAAAAACGACATTTAATTTATATTTTTATGGCGACCTTGTTGGCGTCATGAATTACCTACCAGGCCGAACTGCCAACCAGCGGATCCCGGGTTCAGTTCCCGGCACGGCCAACATCTTTGTGATGAACTAAATTTGTTGGCTGTCGGGTGTTAAATATGTATCTGTATAGTATTTATTTTTGTGGTGTGTTAGTTGTGTAAGCAATCATTATACAAACTAGAAATGGTAGAGTATGGGGCTAACCAGCCGTATGTTAATAAAATATAAGAAACATACAATTTTATTTATTTATGTTGCAAATAATCCTTTCCGTTATGTATTTGTAAATATAATTACATGATTATTAACTGGATTGATAAACTATATATGTAGTACTATGCATTTGCAAGAAAAAGTTGTTAGAAAAATTATCATCATCAGCAGTGCATTATACGTTCCCACAGCTGGGATTCGAGGTTTTCTCTAACGAGAAGAGAGCAGGTTGGCGGATGACACACGACTTCAGATTTTGTAGTCCTTGGAGCATGTCGGTTTCCTCGCAATGTCTATATTCAGCTTAAGATAATATACATATAAAGGTTTAAAAATATATCAAAGTAAATGTAGGCAAAATAAACATATCATGTAGTAATATTTTCTCACCAAATAATGGCGTCAACATTTAAAAACCAATTTGCGGTTACCATTTACAAATTATATTTCTAGATAAAACGGTTTTCCGATAACATTTTTTACCGCATAAGCAACCTAATTCGATTCATTTCGTTGCAAATTGAATTAATAATAACGTAATGAAATGAACAAAAGAAATAGAATATATCAAAAAATATCTGATTAAAATTAATGTTAGAAATAATTGAATAATCAATTTATATTTTAAATAACGACTCCACGCCTAAAACTAGAAATTTCGTTGGTTTTTTACACAGGCATTTGACGAACATGGCAATACTCTGGTCTAACGTGTATCATGCCTAGTCTAGAATAACTGGCTCTAAAGGAAAAAGTTCAAAAGATCCGTGTAACACTCCACCGAAAATGTTGGGCTCAATCCAACTTTTAGTAATAAGTGTGACCGTTTTCTACGTGGAAATAAGGAAAAAGTTTTACACAGTTCCTTAGGTTTAACTTAATAGCTAAAAGTGAAATCTCTATTACCTACAAGGCGTAATTTTATATCGATTTGAAAGCGTTTAATTATTCGTTTGTGGACGAAACGAATCGTCTCATAACCGAGTCAAAAGTTAACAAACCACGTAATCTTCTCACAGACTGTTTATTTAGGTAACAGTAACTTTGTTATTTGATTATTTTATACTAGCGGCGCGTCTCGGCTTTGCACGGAATATAAAATATTCTAGCAAGAATATTCTTAAAACACATTCTTGATACTGGTCTTAAAAGATTTTTCATTTATTATTAGCTGTGTTTAATTATTGGACTTTTAGTAAGTCTACAATATTTTTAAAAACATAATATAGCCGAAATTACACTCGGGGATAATGTAGCTTACCTGATTTATTCCCGAAATTATGTTATTGGGAGATAGTCACGCTTAGATTATATTATATATTCAAAAACATTATTGATTCAGCGGTTTTCCCAATGATGAAAATTCCAGTCAAATCGGTTCAGTAGCTTCAGAGTCTGTTCGATTCAAACTATTTTCCTCTTTATATATTCAAATAGATCTACATATGTTAGTCGATTAAACAAGAATCTTTTAACTACAAAAGTATCAGAATGTATTATCGTATCAAGTGACTTAAAGTAGAAGATCAGTCATTTAAAACAGAATCTTAGTCGAAAACCAAAGACAACATTTAAGAAATTGAAACCCTGAGCTCTGCGTAGTCGCGTAGCAAATTGTATCGCGTAGCAAACACGTTGTACGTAGCAAAGTATTAGTTTTTGTTTATCAAAAGATTAACAATAAACAAAACCCATAATCTGCAACATAGATATAAATTAATAATAATAATTTCGTAATGCCAAAATGGCCAAGCTCTGTTGTCGAAAGTTTTCAATCCATCCAAGTCGTTAAGCCAAGTTCTTTCACTTGGCTTAACAACTATTTGTACTAAGACTAGACTAGACTAGGATCTAGCATTTAACGCGTGATACAAACCACGGTAGTGCTTAGATGTAAATGCCACTTTATATATGATAGTCTTTGGTATGGTCGGGTATCCAAAGATTGTCCAAATCAACCTTTGCTTAACTTAGTCGAAATACAACCGCAAAAACAGATATAGCAATAAAATAAGGCACGTTTGCAACAATCTACAGATTTCATTTGGAAGCATTAGCGCTATATGAATCAAAGGTCTGTCGTTATCAGTCGATATGACGCAAATATTCTATTGATAAGAACAATGAGTGAGGTACCGCTGGTATTACACAAAGTCGGATTGGTTTCATATCGTTAAATAACATTGACTATCGGTATTATATTTGCTTTTTCGGTAAATACGCGTAATAGGTAAGTGTATTTATTAAAACTTTTATAGGTGGGCAGTATAAATTTATAGTTGCCATTGAGTGTCGGTTGTATTAAACAACGAAAGTGAAATCGCTCCTTTATGAAAAAAATGGTTTGTAACCATATTATTCAAGCGAAAAAAATGTGTGTATGTTTGTATAGTATTAAAATAATATTTAAGATTTTAGTTGAAATAACGTTTTTATTAAATTCAATGGTCACATTCAAACAAGAAGAGAATTTGCTGTTCCGACCCCTTCTATTTTTAGCTTATTTATATCCGAGACTAGCAAACCCGGCGATATCCATTTCGGCACAAAGTTGAAATTTTCCCTGAATTTTGTTTGCTACAAACCTCTCGGAGCCCGAGAGCTTTTCAACGAATGCAAAACCGTGGAAATCTGTTCGTGCGTCCTAGAGTTATAGCGTTAGGAGGGAAAACCCGACTTTATTTAAATTAAAGATTAACTAAATTTGTTGGCTGTGGGTCTGGGTGTTAAATATATACTATGTATAAATGTATACCTATGTAGTATATCAGTTGCGTTAGCTACCATAACACAAACTAGAAATGGTTCAGTATGGGGTTAACCAGCCGTGTGTGAAATGTGTCCTAATATTTAAAAAAACCTAAGTAACACTATAGGGCGCTGCTAGTAAGTTATATTTATTTAATACCTTTTTATCTAAATGAAACACGTCCAAAACTAAGCCAAGCCTAACAATGACACCATTTACATCAATCCAATTATGGGCAAAGCCGGACTGAGCCCGGACTTTAGGGCTTGTTCTCACGAAATATATTCTAACAAATGCCAGAGACTAATTAGACGGACCGTGGACAGATAATACAAGTAAGCAAATAATACAAGAACTCCGATATGATATGGGTAAATAATGAAAACGAGTCGTATGCAATAAGATGCGATACCATGAGTCACTCAGTTAAACAATCAAACATGGGCGTACATCAGATGATTAACTAATAACCATATTAATATGCTTATTGTATTCAAATGTATATGTTCAATTTTCAACCCACTTTTAGTCGAAAATGTTCAGAAAATTCAAAAAAATGCTCTTTCGCTTTTCTTTGAAAATGACGTAAAATCTTGACTATGACTATAGTAACTAATAAAACAACTATACGGGTAAAAAAGATATGGTTTTTAAACAAGTCAATACTGAATTAGACATAGACTCCCAAAGCGGCTTCAATCTGATTCAGAATACGTTCTGTTATAATTTTATTTCTATTAGTTCTCAAGTTACAAAAGACGTGTGAAGCATGTGCCATTTTGGGTACTATAAATCTAATAGGGCGACAATAAAGCAACTTAATAGCTCTTTGGTGAGGATTTACGAAATAAAACAAAGTTTTCAACTGCAACGATGAAATTGTGTGAATTATTGTATGCAATATCATATCATGTATTATACTGAACTGTTTAAGGGACTCCTAAAATAATACACCGTTAAAGTAAATTACCACACTCTTTCTTAATTTCACATGAAATCTATATGACAACTATATTTTCATCATAATTAGCCCGTCTGCGTCCACTGCTGGACGTAGAGTTCTACCAAGGCACGCCACGTGACCCTATCCAGACCATCGCCTCAAGGTTTAATTGTTTTTGACATAGTTCTACAAAACACACTACAGGCTTTAGTTTATGCGCGCTCTTATTTCCCCCGTAGGTATTGTACGTAAAGACAACATATGTACGTTAACTTACAAACTTTATTTCTTCACTGCTTATTAAATGTTAAATATTAAACATTAATAATATTTCCATAGAAATCATTCGAATACCTATTCCTAAAGGTCTGAAAACCACGTGTTGCGTTTTCTTACAATTGCCGAACAAAACAACCCCTAAACTGCGGCTATCTTTACGCAATCTCTAAAAATATAAAGTGACGTCACGATTGTCGGTTTCCAAGCGGGAACTCTGACGGTTTTCTGTCACAGTTGAAAAAATAGCAGATAACCAACTGAGAAAGAGACTTTTACAGAATACGATTCCATTGTTCAAACGCTTAGAATATGTTAAGAACGGTTTATAAAAGTGATAAGAAACTTATTGCTACCCATTTTTGAATGACAGTCCTGTATGGTCATCCAAAAGACTGTTCGCATCAACCGCTGCTTACTGCGATGTTCCTAACATATTTTTAAGCTGTATCGACCAACCACAAATTGCCTGTTGATGTTTTAAACTTTACTACGATGACAACCTTCCACAAACATATTTAGTCGACTTTTTTTATATAAGTACTAGATAGATTTGCGTTTGATCACAATTCACCTAGTGGTGAGCGAAATTCCGAACTAAGGTGTAACGCGCTTACCCAGAAGTAACTGGTTCACTCGTGCCTTGAAAACCGCTAGATTATAGTTTTCGGGGAACAGGGCATTTGGCAAAGAGTTCCACACCTTGGCAGATACAAGCGCTACCTTTATGGGTTAAACGCAAACAGGGCTGTTGTTTCTTTTCCGGCCACCTTCTTCTCCTCTATATCCTTATGTCCTTATGTAGGTGGCGGCACTCGCTATCGATCCGACCTTGGCCACCCCGACACCCCATAGCGCACTCACTCCCATCCTACCTGTTGTGGATGTGGCTTTGTGGTTACACCATCACAGACACCATTACACTACAATCTTTCTTGTCTAAGTTATGTGCTAATTGCACTCTAAGATTGCCTTAGTGATAGATTGATGATTTGACGACTAAGTATGCAGCCATGCAGTATGACAACTTTTTAGTATAACTTATACCTATGAATAGCTATGGCTATAAATAGTTAACCCTATTCTTAATGAACTTCCCTATTCTTAATTACAAAAAAATAAAATAAAAAAGAACATAAAGTATAAAATATAGAGAAACACTAACTGCGCAACGCTATATAGCCCGCGTTAATATCAGATAGAAAGTACTTATATGTTAATCCAGGGGCTTAAGCTATGCTCATAGCAAATTTAATGCAAACGAGTTCTGTTTGAACGTGAAGAATCAATAAATAAACATACACACTCTTTCGCATTTAAATATTAGTAGCATAGTCGAATTTAGTAATTCCTTCTTTAGTTAACCTCTTTCTTTTTTACACGCTATATATTAGCTTCACCTGTATGTTTGTAACCGACTTCTTTGGGCGCGATTTTGACCCATTTTAAACGGCCAGATTTCGTTGCAACTATGTAAATTTATTGAGGACCGATGACAATACACTAATTTGATAAAATTATATTTTTTTTTTGTATTTTTGTTTGTAACCGACTTCTTTGGGCGCGTTTTGACCCACTTAAAACGGCCAGATAAGCGTGTTTTTTAGTTTTTTTTAACTACTATTATTTTAAAGCCAATCAAATAAGTACGGTGTAATTGTAAAATACAATTGAAAATCTGACTAGTGCAATATACAAAGTCCACTGCAGCATTGTGTCCGCTATCGATCCACCCTGACCTTCACAGGCGGCTGAAGGCAGGAAATACCCACCCTCTTGACTAACGGAAACACTTTGTAATCCACTGACATTTAAATATAGACTGCGATGAATGATTTATCTACCATTTCTGTTCGAGATAAGTACGTTAGTATCTTCATTTAATTAACTTGGAAGTTCCTGTGTTGGTTCTTAAAGTGTTGACATGGACAAAATGTTGATTGTACACTTTTCGCCAATTAGATTCCTATCTGTCTACCTATCCTATCTAAATCTATAAATCAGCCCACTGCAAGGCAAGAGCCTACCTACCAATCAGATTTATGAATGAAAAAAAATTTGTGCAGCTTTATAAATTTGATTGTTAAAAAAATTGGTACACGTACCTAAATATTCTTAGGGTTGTTCTTTGGACAGTCAATAAACAACCATAAAATGTTTTACACTCAAATATTTTGGTACCAATCAGACTAGTGAATATGAAAAAAAGAAACTATCAAAATATTTAGATTATTGAATTGGAACCAATAATAATAAGGCTCATAATAACCACATTTTCTATTACTGTTGCAAGCACCGCACGAAATCACATAAAGAATCGCACGATGACGTTTCCTTGAAACCAAACAAGCAACATATATATAACAATATATATTTGTAACGTATCATGCATTCATGTAATCATAAAACGCACCTGATTTCACCTGAGCCGGCAAACCGTGAAGATCCACAGAAACAATGAGCACAATGCAAATCCGCTTCGGGGCTGCGATTGTCTTCTGAATAAAGCTTTGTCTGCTAGTTAAGTAATATGGTAATACTGACTGTTGATATCGCGTCGATCTGACAGGTTCCTGGGATTATTGGTGCAGGTCGTATACTTCACGGAGGCTGAGCAGAGATGAGTTAAGATAGGTCAAGCCCTCCTCTTGGCAGGTCATTCGCGTGGTGAAGGTCGGGAACCGTCATGCTCTCGATTTCTTAGTAAGGTTTAAGTGGCTACCTGGCAACTTACGATCTTTATAGTAGGTATTTATCAAGAGATCTCTATAAAAGCCAGTGAAAGAAAAAATAAAAAAAAAAGACATTTTTCGATCAATATATCGAAAAATGACTGTTTTTTTTAGTCTGCCGGCCCCTTGTTCAACTCCGGCCATTAACATTTTTTTAAGTGTGAGTTTGCACACTCTTTCAGGAAAACACCGTGAGAAACCCGACTTGCTTGAAGATCACAAAATCCGTGAATCTTTCATCATGACGTACTTGCCCAAAAACTTATAACACCCAGTCGTTTTAACAAAAATTGTCCGCATTTAAAGAAAGAAATTAGTTTGTTTTAGAAAAAAGACAGATAATATTACTAAAACTTTCATGCGGTCTTAAACCTATAATTAAGTCTAGGTTGGTTGTGTTGCCACTAAACGTAACAAGATGAATGTTAGGAAGTTCATCAATCCCCGTCAGGAACCCGTGGAACCTGGCCATTGTCTCGCCAACTATTTCGTCCGACCCAGCTTCGATCTGCATTGTTCTTGATGCCAGAAAAAACCTTTCAAGAAATTTATCTGTTGGTAAAATTGCAAACAGAAGAGATTTCAAAAAGTATTGCACTGCGTCTTAAGCTCGGACCTTGAAACTTGGGTTTATGTTGTATTGTATACTTTAAATAAAAAAACATCGTTATTTATCTCGTCAGTCTTTTCTTTTGAGTTTCCATTCCATTCCATTTACTTTCATATTTACTAGCCGACCCGGCAAACACTGTTTTGTCTTATAAAAAAAAAGTTAGTTTTAGAAACGTGAAAAGTTTGGTTCGTCGCTAAGGATTAAACTTATTTAGTTTCTTTTTTATGTTTTTAAGAACCTCCTATAAAATGAGAAAACATTGAGCAAAAATGGAATGGGTAAATTCGTTCTCAAGTTGTAGCGAGACCAGAGTAAATTAGGGTCTATCTTGTATATGTGTATGTGTAAAAATATTTTAATGAGATTTGTTAAAATAATAAATAATTTATTGCATCGACAAAATTTATTTAGAATCGTTAGTTCAAAAATGAAGATACCATGACCAAACAAACTACGAAATTTGTAAACTTTGTAACACAAGTGTAAGGTCTAAGGACAGGTCACGAAACTCGTGCGTCCACGATCATCGCACAACACGAATAATGTCTTTATTACAATGAACACACCGCTTTCTATTCAGAATACTAATTTATTAAAACACAATAATGTCCGAGGAGCTTATTATGTCACACGCTTAAAGGTTTCGAGGTCGCAAATACTATAATCAATCATAGATAGTAATAGTCAAATAGATATGTAGGAAATATTGATTTACACTGATTAGATTTCCTTATCTAAATATACTATTTGAATAGTACAATCCAAATTACCAGACATGTATTTAATTTTGCGGAAATATATTATTTTAACACAGCAGACAAAACTTCATTCATAAACTTGAAAATCTTCGTCGTATAACAACTCGCATTATTTCATTCAAAACACACATCGCTCTATGACTCGGCGAAACACGAGCTGGTTTTCTGTCGTAATATTTATTTACGCCGCAAATCCAACCCGTCGCCGTGTAACTTTGTAAATACTCAGTAAAAAAGCAAACATCTAGGTGTCATTCACTCCCGTAGATAAACTAACTACCTGCGGAACCCGCGACTTCCGAGAAAACTCTTACAGGTAAATGTAGACTCACAAAGATGATAAACTTATATCCGAGGAGTAAGGCTCAAAATCCCGGATCAAATTCAAACGCATTGGAACACGTCCAGATATTTCAAATCGATTCTATTGTCGGTCTTTTTTGCCGTTTCGGAAGGCGCTCGGTCTATTTATTTATAGACATTTAAAGGATTCCTATGTAAATTGATTCCATTCGATCGCCTCAGAGAAACCGCGGCGGTTCTTTCTAAAAAAAAAATATATGATTTAACAGAGAAAGAAACTAATCGATCGGAAGAAATAATATCGAACGACAGAAAAACAAGAAAGGCAATCGATTTTTTAAAACGATTTACCTACTTTTGTGAAATTTAGGGTCACCGTGCAGTTTAACGGCTATTCTTGTCAAAATGATAGACCGGTTGTAAATGGAAATATCTAGTCCAAAACGCCGACTACCAATAATATAAACAGTTACTTGATCGTAAAAGTCACATATGTCTGCTTAAGTATGAAGTTCCTAGACCCAGTTCCGATTTCATTTTTCTTAATGGCACAATTTTTCAAAACAAACTGCATTAAGGGCCTCGTTAGGCTATTAGTGTCACTTTTTGGTTTTAATTTTCATAGTATCGAACATATTTTTTTATAAAATATCTCTTATGAATGAAAATGTAGTTCCGGCTGTTCAATTTTATGGTCTGCTTATGTATTCTGTAATTAATTAATAAGTTGTAAAATATATAACTACCGTGAACGAAAATAGTAAAACTAACGCCTCGCTGCTTCGCGGTAGACTTGGGGATAATTAACAGCAAGAACTGAAAATTATTCCATTATTTGATTGAATGCCAGGAAAATAGCTCGTATCTTAAGCGACCTCATTGGCGTAATGGTTACCATTCCGAATGCCAATCAGAAGGTTTCGGGTTCGATTCCCGGCACGGCCAACATCTTTATGCTGAACTAAATTTGTTGGCTGTCGGTCTGGGTGTTAATGTAATAATATGTACTCGTATCTATATAAAATATGTATGTATGTATAAGTAGTATATCAGTTGTGTTAGCAACCATAATACGAACTAGAAATGGTTCAGTATGGGATTAACCAGTCATGTATGTGTGTGTGTAAAAAATATACATAAGTATTATAAAATATACATAAGTATCATTAAAGAAAAATACTCATCTTTAACGCTCTTCAATATTGTTATCAGAGAAACTCCACGCAAAAAACCTGATTAGACCTTCCGGGGGAGGGGACCCGGTTCCCACGGGCGCGAGGCACAGAGAAATGGCTGATTCGGTGACAGAACAATGCGCGCGCGCACCAGCACAGCGATGCGCAAAAACATGCCCGCGCAAGATAACACTCATACAGGGGCAGGGGTAAGAAACTTTTTGCACAAAACGTAACAAAACTATAGATAATGTAAAAAGCGAAAAGCCAAGCCTGATATACATACAGCTAAAAAATCATTCAATTAAAGCGATGACATAGGCAAAATATGGATATATTTTCTTTTATTGCTATAATTCATAAACGGTTTAAATTATTGACGAATTTTAGACAAAATAACGTAAAACTACCACAAGAATATTTATGAACTGGACAAGATTTTTTTATTGATTGGAATACCTACATATTTTGGGGGTTTTCTTTAAGTTATTTTGTATTAACTGTAAATTCAAGACTATTCCCATATCATCGCTTTGCTTTGAAGGCGTGTTTACATAAAGTGCAGTGTTTACTACAACCAAACTCGACATAAGTGCGAGCAATTCATAACCTTATTTAGCTACGTTCTGAAGGAATTGTGAACATCGTTGAACCAACGGTACCAACAAGCCTGATTGATATCACAAATCTAGGATTACTTTACAAAATGCACTGCAATTTTCCAAGCTACAGAAGTAAGAGCAGAGTAAACATTGATCGAGATTGTGAGCCGCGTAACGCCGATAAATTGGCGGTTTTATCGACGCTGCTACTGCAAACAAGCATTATTATTTAGTAGCTGTAACGGGGAACCGTAAACCTTTATTGCTGGACCATTTCTGAGAAGTTACTTAGGTCGGAGAGGAAGCTGCAAGGTGCGAGGTACATGGCAAGATAATTTTGTTTTTGTTTTATATTTCAGTAAGTAGGTATATTATATTTAAAAGTTATCTTCGATAAATAAATTGTTGAAGATTGTCCTCATTAACTTTTAACTGTAATGTAGGCGGCGTAATCAAAGTACTTATTTAATAATATTACAAGTTATTATTACCCTTGCTCTTTGCAAGGATAGTAATAATTTGATTTTAATTTCATAACTATGTGTTTAAATCAAATGTCAAAAAAAAGAAAAATGTTGCGCACCCCTGAAACACTCAAATGTGCATATGTAACGAAGTTGTATCAATTAAAAAATATAAGTTTACGCGTTAAGCGTGTCCATGCGAAGCCAAGCGTAACAAAAACAGATAAATACAGAAACAAATGGTACGAAAAAGTATGCTCCGTACATACACTAGACATATTGAGGAACTCTCATAATAATTTCCGCGTCAATAAAAATGGATCTTTACCTACTTTTGGCTATTATATCATAACTGTCTTAAACGAACCGTGTGTGCATATCGCCTATCCCACTTCCCATTGCACTAATATCATAAACGCGAAAGTGTACGTATGTTAGTTACTTATTCACACTCTACCGGCAGAGCCAATTTGCATGATATTTTGTATGGAGATAGATTGCACTAGTGATTAACAAAAAGGCTACTCTTTACGCTGGATTAAAGCAGCGCCGCGTGATGCCGCTAGTATTTTATAGTAAGTACAGTAGTATATTATATAATAAGTAAGAATAGTAGTAATATATTCCCTATATATCTTAAACTAACCTAATCGTCACCAACAAGTTTTATGTTGTTTCTTTCTAATACTGTTATTTGCTCATGTTAGGAAAATAATCTAGTTTTGACTCTGGTAAATTATTATAATTTTCTTTAATGTTTTGATTGTTTTCGGTTTTGTGAACCATAATAAAAATATATGAATTGAAATATAATATTAAACTTTAGTATAAGCGACAAGAAATAAAACATTTTAAAGGTTTCTGCCTCTTGCTCGCATTTATTTGGTTATGCAAGTGAGGGGACATGGATAATATTATAAGTTTTCTTGCTTGACTCTAAGTGTATAGGAAATGTGCTTATTTTTATTTGCAGTACTTGTAATATTTCAGTACCTACATTGACACATATCTAACTCTGATATCATGTATAGGGGCGCTAAATGCAAATTAAATGCTTGGGTACATTGTTTATATGATTAATATAAGCTATACCAAATCGGAGAGCGTTCGACGTCGAGGCAGGCCCAGACGGAGATGGCGGAACAAACTAGACCTTTTGTAAAAACTGGATTCAAAAAGCTCAATACCGGGATGAGTGGAAAGAGGAAAGAGAGGCCTTTGCCCAGCAGTGGGATGGAACCGGCTAAAAAATACCAAATAACTGCTTGAATTAAATAGCCCGAAAACATTTGAATCACATCACATTAGAGTAGGTATAGTTAGTTAGTACTTTATAAAATTAGTCTAGTCACTTGACTTTTATTTTAAGGGCCATAATTTGCTAATCTTTATCTTAGTTAATGCATTACATTCAATGAGGAAGCTGAGATGCTAGAGAATTTACATACACAAACCCTACATCTTATCCACAATTACCGCGTGTAAAATCACGGAGCGCGACAAAAGAAATTTAAAATGAACTTAAACAACAAAGAACAACACTTTAAGACGAAGATATGAGGAATAGCATCAGAAAGCCAGATAAAAGTTAACCTTACAGATGATATCATAGCAATTCCGCAGATTACATAAGATTCGGAAATGACATTGTAGAAACATTACATTGAATGAGTTAACACTTTGTCAATACTTCGTCTCGATTAGGCAACTGTTCAACCTTGACTTTACTGTTCACAGTTTATCTATTTGCTAGAAAAAATACCACTTTTTTACGCTCGAAGTCTATTCAGGCCATGAGATGTCCACCTACTGCTAGTTCTGCGTCTTGACAGGACTTTATATTGTCTAAGACGGATTTGGTTATGTTAGGTTCAGTTTTTTAAAGTGTTTTGATTGATATCATCGGAAGTACCTATAAGCTTCGTATTAAATTTAGTTGCTATGCGTTTACTATACGTTTGTGTTGATATGTTACATCCGAACCGGAATCTAAAAATCTGCTACAGGACAGTTCAAAATTGAAGTCAGTGACCCCAGAAAACTCTAGAAATTAGTGCTCCGAACTAATTGTCTTGAAAAATCGTTTTTCCCGAAACTTTTTAGATATGAATCATTTTATAGGAATTCACAAAATTCTTTTAGAATATGGAACCTCTATCCAAATATCATTAAAATCGGCTAGTCGTAGTAGTTAATGAAAAGACTGGCGTTCGGTCATGTCTCCATAGCTTAATTTAGCACATCGACTTCAGCCTAGATACATTCACAGCTGTGTTTTGACACATTTAATATAGAAAATAGGTCATCAATAAACATCGTAACATAATGGATATGCATTCAAAATTGGCAAATTGCAAGACGATAATAAAACCTAGTTGGAAGCGTCATCGGAACGATGATTGGTGGTCCGAGTACCTAGCCTAGATACTGGAAAGTTGTTATATGATAGCCGACAATCACTGGAAACAGGCCATCCGATTCTAAAAGAAACAATAGGCTAGTAGAAGATGCAAACCGCAATTCAGCAAGAACTCGACCAGGTAAAATATGCTGATGATATAGTTGTAATCCAGACAGCGTATGCAGCGAGAAGTAAAATATCAAACATAATACCCGTGCGAAACTAACTAGGTCATAAAATTAAAATGACATAAGTAAATGCACCTAAATTGATAATATTATATTTAATTCGGTGATATAGTTACAATTATAACTTTATGTAACTTTAAGATAGTAACAGAGGAAGAATTGAACTTCGATACACATAATAACAAAATCGATTCATACGCTGTTATAGATAATGACAATGAGATCAATTATTAAAATAACAGACAGTAAGTCAAGGGTAAGCCTTTGTATAATTATGAACTCACTGATAGAAGTGAAGGAGACAAATTTAGTATATGTGTTAAGCAAGTAAATGACGATGAGGAAGGAAAACTTTCTTCTAGAGATAAGAAGAGAGAGCAAACATATCACGCAGCTGATAAACACATCCCCGTGGCATAGTAATACATATAATAATGCATAGCTTGCAGTTTATAATAATGCAAGCACATTTCTAATTAGGAATTTAAGTTTTGATGAAAGATGATATATAATTAGGTTACTTACAACATCTACAGAATGTACAAATGTAAAAATCAACACTTTAAAACTCAAAGCTTCCTGCTTAGGATCTTTTCCAGACTCGAATTCAAATATCTCCGCAGGAATCGAACCCAGGTCCTCGACCTATTCAGTCTAGTTCACTAACAACGACGCCAACGAAGCAGTTAGCTTTAAAATAACAGTTAGTCACTTCTTCCAGGAACAACTTTAGATTACATTTTTTTACCCTTGATAGGTTTGCGTTTGACTACAGTTGGCGTGATTTAAATACAAAATACAAAAATAAAAAGTATCTTTATTTGAATAAATAAAAATGAACAAAATTTTATGGAATCCAAAGGCTTCCAAACTTATTGTAAAAACTGTATAATGGAAGCCAATGTCTTCTCCCAAAAAAATTATTTATTTATTTATAAAAATTATTATTGTATTTAAAAATTATTTTTTTTAATTTAAAGCTACGCTACTAGCACCTAGACTAGACTACGTTTGCAACTAAAATAAGACAAATTAAAATATATGAAAATCAAAACAAAACGCCCATTCCACAGTATAAAAGAAACAATCCAGTTATCTATTTGCGAAGTCAAACGTGATTGGATCAGACTTGTTTTGATAAGATTTCGTGGGGCTTCAATCGACTGCAGGGAGTCAATTGCGTCACTAAAAGATGGTGATACACTCGTAAATGATGTATAGGCTTAGAAAAATAGTTTGGTAGACGACCTAACAGCTTAAAAAAAGCTCGATGCCGCGAGATGTTTTTAGTAATAAAATAACAAGCAAAAATAAACTGGATGAGCAATAGGTATGAAGAATTGAGGCTTATTTTTATTACATGATGATAATGATGTCAGAAGAAAGCCTAACCAAAACAAACATTTCACGGAAACCTAAATATATCGACAATAGCATACCTACACGTAGCTTTTTAGTCAATTGATAAGACAAGGTCATTAACAAATTAGCAAACTGCAAGATATCTTATCTTTCAAATTTTAATTATCAAGGCTGTTCTAGCATATGATAATAATTTATTAGATACATATACCTACTTGTTAGATTCTTATATATTTGTATCTATAACCTACCTAAGCATTGGGTATTATATGATTGATTTATCCTTTAAACCCTTGAGCGCTGATAAAGTCCATTTGAATCAGCATCTCTCAATGTTATCATAGATACCTAGGTGGGTAGATATATATCTAACTACGAATCATAGATGAAACATCACAAGAAATACTTACAGCTAATAGATTATAGGTTAATATTTAAATTAATAACAGGCAACACATATACAAACCTACCTACATCCGACGCAGAATTCAATTAAACAAGGGAAGATCACTATCAAGAACTCTCCGGAAACGGGAAACGCTTCGTTGAGAAAATAAACGTGGGGTGGCGACCAAACCGTGTTATCAGTCACAGACACTATGGAAAGTAAACACCAAAACTGAAAAAATAGACACCTGTTTGTTTTTCCATGTTACACGTATAGGTTGGTCTAGTCTAGGGTTTTTTTTAAATATTTGAAAATGGAACGAGGACTGACCTCCGGGATGCAGCAGCGTGGATGGATGCACGGTGCCCTCCTTATGGAGCAGCACGTGCCTGGGCTCGGAGACCAGATAGCTGGCGGCGCCATCGGCCAGGCAGCGCTGGAAGCAGCGCGCCGCCTGGTAGAACAGCGCCCAGGCATGCTCCTCGCTGATCGTCGAGTTGAAGGCCTGCAGGATCTGCTGCAGCGAGATGCACTCGGCAGAGTCCAGCGCGAACTCGGCGCCCCCGCCCGCTCCCGCACTCTCCTTGCGCATCATCTTACCCCGTCACACCATCCATCGTCACGACACTCGCGTAAAGAACGGAACACTAGGAAATTTCACATAAAAAATAGAAACAGCATCGCAGAATGTTTTCGTTGCGACGATCCCCCGAAACGTCACTGTCACTGTGGCGGTGTTATCGCGCGTGCGCGGAACGTCGGAGCGAGCGAGCGGCACGGGCGACCGTGGCGGCGGTGCGGGCCTGACTGGCGGCCGCCGCCGCGCGCCGCCCACCCCGGAACCGTTTCCATCCTTCCTCAAATTCCTATCCTACCCTGCTCCTCCAGCTTTCTTCGACTCCTTTTACATTCAACTTCCTTAAAAATCTGGCTGGAGCTACTTGCCCATTTCACTTTCATCGCCACCGAGATAAGATTGGGAAAGCAATTTACGATTCATTTACCTCCGCAAAAAACGCGGCTTATCCAATCGGTAATGAAACAAAGATAATTCAGTCCAATTTGTTTTATTCGATGCTATAAATATCAGTAACTATACGTGATTAAATTCATTAGTCGACAGTGTTGTGTTAAACGCTGGTCGGTAAGTGTTACAAGTTCATTTAGCGTCCCACATAGCTCATCAATAAACAAACTATACAGTATCGCGGTCAGGTAGTCCGCACATCATAATATCATTGACGACCCACTAAAACTAGAATTTACCTTCAAATTCACTTTCAACCCACATTCGTGTGAACTACCCGAAAAAAAAAACGGCATTCTTTGTGGATTGTCATAAATAACATTAAACTTAATAGAGACGTATGGGAGAGGAATGTGAATAACTGCCAACTTAAATATTACAAATGATGCAAATTAACCTCTAATGCTTTTACGCTTTTTATAAACGTCTGAGATCTAACTTCTAAGAATATAAATTAATACAGTAAATAATTGGTGCCTAGAGAATAATACAGTTAGGTAAGAATTCATTAATATAGAACCTACGTACATCGATTAAATGACATTATCATAATAATTATCAATTACAATTAAAAGAATCAATAAGCTATATTACAAGTGGAAATAACATAGTACCGGTTTATCTTTAATGCAAATATAGGCACGTAAATTACATAAATTTTATAAAATTATTGAACACCTAAAATGATTTTTGGAAACTAGGTCAACCCAAGGGTGGCTGACCAACTTAAAGGGTTTTATTACGCTAATCTACGTAATTAAACAGGTATCGAAATAATGCCTTATTATTTCGAATTATGTAATGGGTGCCAACCCTAAGACAGACATAATTAAGGTGATTAAAAATAGAACCAAATAAGAAAATGTAGCTATTATCAGAACGTCTACGTCAAAACTTATAACAAGACAAAACTAAAAATACGCTACTTTTTTAAGAATTTAGGAATGTTATTAAGTTCACAAAATGTCAATGACATGTATTACTAATCTCCAAATCGCAACATTATATAAAACTGTGACGATCCATAGCTTGTTAACCGGTTATAGTATACGAGTAGCTGACCTGTCTTATCACAAACTTGCTAATCTTGTTGTCTCCCAAACCAAAATTTAACTGAAATTCGTTGCTAAGCAAATGTTCACATTTTTTTACATCTTTTAGAGTAACGTCTTGGATTTACAAAGTTTTCGTTTTAAATCAAGGCAAAGTTTTAAGGCTATGCCGCTTAGCGAGTACCTATATTATTTATTATACATTTTTCGAATTGTTTTTTTTTTTCGAATATATAATTTTGGAGTGTATTTTTTTACCAAACGTGCAGTGTTTATAGTTGTTGGATTAACAAATGTATTGCAAGTTTCCATGTAATTTATAATTTTTATAAGTCTAACCTTGACAAAAAAAAAAAAAAAAAAAATTATCATTATTTTGTTTGTATGCGTATTTATTACCATGTCTTCAGTTTTTTTTAATAAAAGTAAAAAAATGGTCCTTAAAACAGGGAGTGTTTAGATTGTTATACTACGCATCACTGGGAGTAGTGGCTATTATTATTGGCAGTGGCGACCGTTGACAATGTCTCAAAGACCAGACTTGGGGAGCAGAATAAGTATGTATGGAAAACCAAACAGATTATATTTTCCGAGATTTGCGTAGAACCGCACACAAGGTCGCATTACTGAGTGAAGACGGTAACTGATACATTATCGTATCGCTATCTGTCACTTGCGGTTTACATGCAACAAGCGCGTAATAACTAGAAGCTTGCTACACTGATTTTATACAGTCCACTTTTCATTATCGCTAACGCCATTTTAAGCCCCGATGCCAAAACGACGGGTGTTGTGAGTTTGGTCTATCTGTCTGTGTATATGTCTGTGGCATCGTAGTTTCCGACCGATAAACCGATTTGGAAATCGGTTTGATTATTTGTGTTAGTCGAATGTGTTCATAATTAAAAATTTCGGTTTCAAAACTGGGGTGCTTTGAAAGAGAAAATTCGAAAACTAGTATTTCGAGAGAAGAAAAACAAATTTTGTCCTAACTCCGCATATCCGCTTTCATTGAATTGTACCTGATTGATTTTCTGATAAAAGCTACTTTTCAATCAGTTCAGACTTTTCTTTTTTCCCTTTGAAGAAAGTGTGAAGTTTAATAGATACTTTCTTTAATAATTTGAAGAATAGTGAAGTTTTGTGAATTCCAAACACATGTGATTTTCCAAGCACGCTTCATTATTTCCAACTCACGCTTAAATTTTTCCTTTTTAAACATAACATTGATTGTAAAATAAAGTATCAGATTTTTTAACAAACACTTAACACACAATTTTCAACCTAATTTCCTTCCTTACACGATCGATTTTCGAATGCAGTCTTTCACTTCTTTGATCTTCACAATGGAAGTTTAGTACATCCTTGTGATTTTTAATTCCAAAAACAGTTCATACATTTCCAACCAATTTTGACCCTTCCCTTCTTTAATACAAAATTGATTTTCATTTAATATTTCTGATTGATTTTAAAAAACACGATACAAAAATCCGATTCTCGCTCTTATTCCCACCATAACACGGTAGATTTTGGTATCAAACCTTTCACTTTTTCTTCAAGCTCCAGAGTGGATCTAGGAAGTTCAAGGGGTCCTTCATGTCCCCGCTCTTGAGGCCTGGCGACTGTTTCATTTCCTCGAAGGATTCTCTTGAGAACTTGGTCTTTGGCAGCGAAGTGGTAGGAGAGGGAGTGACGGGAGGAAGCACTGAAGCGCCTGAAGGCAAAGACACTGCTTCGCCATTGAACGACGTTGTACCTGGAGAGAAAATATTTATCACATTTCTGACTCACCTGACATAAACTAAGACTGTGTAAAGGAATTTGCTTATGAAATAAATAAAGCATAAGCAGCACTATACGTTCCCACTGCTGGGACTCGGGGCCTCCTCTCACGAGAAGAGAGATATAGGCCATAATCCACCACGCTGGCCAAGTGCGAGTTGGCGGATTACACACGTCTTCGGATATTATGGTCCTCAAACATGTCGGTTTCCTCACGATGTTTTCCTTCACCGTAAAGCGAGTGCAAATCCACACATAACTTGAAAAACAAGTCATTGATGTAGGGCCGGGATCGATGCTTTTCAATCAGACGTTATTACCACCGAGCTTGCTTTTTATGAAATAAATACAAATATTTCGGACACGTTCACACATGGCTGGTTAGCCCCATATTATGGTTGGGAACACAACTGATATACTGCTACATATACATACATATTTTACATCGATACAAATGTATTTAACACCCCAGACCGACAATCAACAAATTGAGTTCATCACAAAGATGTTGGCTGTGCTGGGAATCGCACCCGGGACTCCCTGGTTGGCTAAAAAATAGCATCTGAAGATGATTGTCATCCGCCAACACGTACTAGGCTAGCGTGATCGATTTATGGCCTATTTATCGAGATCTTAGTGAGAGTAGGCCCAGAGTCCCAGCAGTGGGAACGTATAGTGAGTTGGCTAATAGACAGAATAGTTTTTACTACATATCTTGCAATTTATTTGCATTATCTCTGGACGAAAATCTTCCATCGACTTAAGAATCTCAATAGATATAGCCCAATTGGTACAACCATTATTTTTTAAGCCAAACAACCTTTAGGCTAATTAATCTATATCGTATACACGCAAATGTATAAGATAGCTATTATTTAATTACTATTATTAGCTTATTCGCTATTTTTTTAACGAAATCTTTATTGTCAGACATAAATTAATTTCGCTTAAAATTTATTTGATTATACTCGAGCAGAAGAAAGATAGAATGAAAGTAATTTATTAATATCTATGCACAAGAATTAATATGTTCTTACCTGAGCAAAGCACCCCTTGAACATAAAAGAGAGCAGTCCTGTATGTATCCGCTATGTACTTGGTATCTTCCAGAACATTGCTTCTGTGCTTCATTAGATTTATAAACCCAGCGTCCAGCATTTCTATAAACAATAAAATATATGTTAAAATATGTACTATGTATTTTAATAACTCAAAGAAATCCTTACAGCGGAATAAGTTTGTTTACATATCGTTCATTGATGGGGGCAAAATCTTGGAAAACCCAATCAATGGGACAGCATCTCGCCTTGCGGAATTTAGCGGCATCTAGGCTGCACGCTCGATTTCGGCGCCATCTAGGTTTCATCTCGATAGCATAATGGTTACCATGCCGAACTGCCAACCAAAAGGTTCCAAGTTTGATCTCCGCAACAGCTAACATCTTTGTATTGAACTAAATTTGTTGGCTGTTGTTCTGTGTGGTAAATAGGAATCATCAATACTCTCTAGTATTCTGATTCCTGGTTAATACAGTAGCTATACTAATCTTGGTGTAAGAACAGTTAGAGCAGTACACTAACCACATAGATGTAGCTGTCCCGCTCGCACTTGGCAGACGAGCATCGTGAGGAGAGCTAGGAGCGCGCTGCGTCCTGCGCCGGCGCCGCACTGTATCCACGCGCCGCACAGCTGGTTGCTCACTCTATTCTCGTACGTTTGGCTGAGGATCTTGTCTACTAGCAACACTAGGGGGGAGGATACGATCCTGGGAACAAGGAATACAATAAAAAGATATTTTACGATTTTGTAATGGGGTAATGGTTACCATGCCGGACTGCCAATCTAAAGGTTCCGGGTTGGATTCCCGGAACGGCCAACATCTCTGTGCTTAACTAAATTTGTTGGCTGTGGGTCTGGGTGTTAAATATGTACCTAAATATAGTATGTAATATATCAATTGTGTTAGCTACCACAACACAAACTAGAAATAGTTCAGTATGGGGTTAGCCAGCCGTGTGTGAAATGAGTCCTAATATTTATTAATAAAAAAATATATTTTATTATTTCAACGTAAAGTGAATGCATGGTTTTTTCTTTTACTGAATAAAATTGTTTTAAAAAACAAACAACCGACTTCAAAAACACAACTAAAAAGGGAAAAATAATTTTAAGCCTAAATCAAATCAATAATATATAAATAGAATAGGAGAGTTTATTTCATGTACTTATAAAAAACTATTTGCAATTTTTAGTAATCCTGTATTCTTGGAGTCGGTGCCAGCAAAGAAAGACAATTGAAAATATTTTTTTTTAACAAATATTAATTTGTTCTTATTAGATGGCACCGACTTCAAGAATACAGGATTACTAAAAATTGCAAATAGTTTTTTATAAGTACATGAAATAAACTCTCCTATTCTATTTATATATTATTGATTTGATTTAGGCTTAAAATTATTTTTCCCTTTTTAGTTGTGTTTTTGAAGTCGGTTGTTTGTTTTTTAAAACAATTTTATTTTTACATTTTTAGTGGTTGGTAATGATATTTTGTTTAAGTTTTAGCTATGGAGAGCCAAATAAACTTCACGATGAAAAAATTTGGCGTGTGCCAGGCAGGCAACCAATTGGGAGCAAATAGAGCTGGATGCGAGCGAAGCGAGCGCGAAAATTCACCGTATTTGTTCCAACCGTTTGAGCATAAAGAAGTCCAAAGCAGCACCAATTACATAATGTTTGTTGTGTCAAAGCTTACTAAAACCAAGTGCGAGCGAAAAGAGGTGCACGCGAGCGAAGCGAACTGTGCGCGAGCGAAGCGAGCGCGAAAATTTTCATCGTATTTGTTCGAACCGTTTGAACATAAAGAAGTCCAAAGCAGCCCAAATTACATAATGTTTGTTGTGTCAAAACGTACAAGAACCAATTGCGAGCGAAGCAAGCTGGATGCGAGCGAAGAGAGCTATGCGCGAGCGAAGCGAGCGCGAAAATTTTCACCGTATTTGTTCGAATCGTTTGTGCATAAAGGAGTCCAAAGCAGCACAAATTATATAATATTTGGAGTGTCATAAGCCCAGAACATCCTGGAGGAAATTCGAACGAAGCGGGATAACTCCTAGCGAAGCGAGCGCGTAAATATTTTCCTTATCCGTTCGAGGGTCTTGTCTATTAATATATCAAATTTTACAGTTCCTTCTTCCACTAAGTATGACCCAAGTGGCCAAGCTCTGGCGTCGAGAGTTTTTCAAGCCCCTGATTTAGTTTGACCCCTGCTTGTACTAAGAGTAGTGGTCCAGGCCCAACAAATAAACGTGTTATCCGAAGCACAGTAACGCCCAGATGAAAATATCATATTTTTTATGGAAGTCTTGTGCATGGTTACCCATCCAAAGACTGGCCGCATGGGCCGTTGCTTAGCCTCGATGTTCGCGTCAGATTACTTTTGTTAGCCAGGCTGCTAATTTTATTAGCGAAATCTGTATTGCCGTATGAGCGCGAAGAAGTAAAATAGGTTATCCAGTTATTTGGGCTTCCCACGGGAATAGCAATGACTTTTAAGATAAAAAGTAACCTTCGTGTTATACAAGGTCTAGTCTACCCCCTATATCAAATTTTAGCGAAATCAGTGTGTCATGTGTTATTTGGTGCATCCCACGGGAACAATAATTATTTTCGGGATAAAAAGTAGCCTATGTGTAAACACATAGTCTAACCTATCTTCATTCCAAATTTCATCAATGTCAGTACAACCGTTCGAGCGTGAAGAAGTTAAAAAGATTTATATGTTATTTGGTGCATCCCACGGGAATAGTATTTATTTTCGGGATAAAAAGTAGCGTATGTGTTAACACATAGTCTTACCTATTTTCTTCTCAAATTTCATGAATATCAGTACAGCCAAACGACCTAGAATCTCTCTTCATGCGTAAAAATAACCTAACTTTTTAGGTTTTTCTTCGATTTCCCTAGGAGTCCATCATCAGAACCAGTTTTGGTGACAATGGGACCAATTCAGAACCATACTCTTTCAATTAAAAAAATAATTTTGAGAATCGATCCACAAATGGCTGAGAAATCGGTGAACATACATAAAAAAAAAAAAAATATACATACACGTCGAATATATAACCTCCTCCTTTTTGAAGTCGGTTAAAAAGGGTTTGCGCTTGATCTCAATTCACCCGATGGTAAGCGATATTATGATCTAAGGAAGGACGCACTTACCCAGACAAAACCGGTTCACTTTTGCTTTGAAAACCACCAGATTATAGTAGGATAGGTTATTTTCTAATGCTCGCCTGGCTAACAACCACCCTCGGCAAGCACGTAACAGGATATTCCGGCAGCCTCCTTCAGAGTCAGTTGTTGCTATTTTTTTTTATCTAACCTATATTTATTGTCCCACTGTTGGGCAAAGGTCTCTCCCAATGATCTCCACGCTTTTCTATCCAGGGCGTGCTCCTTCCAGTTAGTGTGGAAGTCTACCAACTACATCGAGTTGGCAGCCTGCCTCGTAGTCTTCTGCCATCTAAAAACTCCCACTCCATGGAAACCTTTGCCCAACGGTCAGGGTGCATCCTGCACACGTGGCCCGCCCTTTTGCTTTACTTATTTTTTTATACTTATACTCACTTGGCAGGGAACACGTTGATCTGAAAATGTGTGACTCCCAACACGGTCTTTCCGCTCGCCACAGTCAGTTTTCTCTCTGTCCAATGCACGTTGCAATTAACTTCCTCCAGGCACACTTTTACACCTCCTGAGAGTTCTAGGGACTGCCCTTTTGCTGTAGGCCAGTAGGTCTTGCCTTGCATCTGAAAAATCAAATATTTATAGCATAACATAAGCAAAAGCAGCCCACTATACGTTCTCATTGTACGATGGGTCTTGGGGCCTTATCTCACTAGGAGAGCAGGAGAGCAATAAGGGTCTGAGTCAATAGGTTAATATAGGCCATAATCCACCACGATGGCTGAGTACGGGTAGGCAAATGACACAAGTCTTCAGATACTGTGGTCTTCATAAATGTCGGTTGAATCGCGATGTTTCCTTTAACCGTAAGGCAAGTGCAAATCTAAACACATAATTTGAAAAATCAGAGCCCGTCATATGCTGCTGCTTTGTTGGTCAAAGATCTCCCCCAATGATCTCCAAGCTTTCCTGTCTTGTGCCGACTTCTTCCTGTTGGTGTGGGTAGTCCACCAACTCCTCACGCCAACGAGTTGGGGACCAGCCTCATTACTATGTATGTATATTACAATTAATATTATACCCTATTATTAATAGTCTAGTTCTATGTGAATACGAATGTGTGTAAGTGTTTATGTGCGTGTGATTGTTTGTTACTTCACTCACAACTTCACGCTCAAACGGCTAAACCTATTTGAATGAATATTGAGGTAGCTTATCTTAACCCGCGTTAATCCGGGACAGAATGTTGATTCTGTGTGTTAATTCCATAGTCTAACCTATTTTCATACAAAATGTCATCAAAACCGGTTTAACCGTTTGAGCGTGAAGAATTAACATACACACATACTTTCGCATTTATTATATTAGTAGGATACGAGTAACTATGTAGTTTACTATTATTCCTGATTGCCGTGAGTAAAACCGCGGGGCATAGCTAGTCTGTAAACATATTTCTATATGTCTTACCTCAATTTCACTCAACAGGCAGACGACGCAGCTAATTTTGTTTTCCAATACAGCTTTCCAAAATACACCATACTCGTTCTCGGTGGGATTTTTGGATATAACTAGGGGAATGCACCAGGGGGCTAGTTGCTGTAACAAATACATAAACAAAACTAATCTAAATTGACATTTTCGAAATTAACAATAATTACATTAAATTGGTAATTAAATTATCTGACAAACCAATAATATGTATGTGATTCAAATTATGAAGCAATCACTCAGAAACACATAAAATATACACAAATAACAGATAAATAAATATTAGAACACATTTCACACATGGCTGGTAAGCCCCATACTAAACCATTTCTAGTTTGTATTATGATTGCTAACACAACTGATATACTTTACATACATAAACACTTTATATGGATACATTGTTTTTTTGCCGATTTGTTTGTTGGACGCAAATAGGCTCCGAAACTACTGGACCGATTTGAAAAATTATTTCACCGATGGGAAGCTACATTATCCCTGAGTAACATAGGCTATAGTTTGTTTCACTTTGCAGCTTAGATTATTTTATAGCCTGTGCGAAGCCGGAATGATCTGCTGGTTTTTTATATAATATATTTTTTTACCTTATAATATGAAGCATTGATATAGGTGTCCGGGTCAGACTTGAGAGTGAGTCGAGTATCATCATAAGGCACCACTTCAGTCAATATGTTACCACTAGTATGCTGCATCGCTATAGTTTTTGATCGCGTCATGTTTTCTTTGTTCTGAAAGAAAAATATTTTGTTAAATTTTTTAACGAATCTTCTAAGTTCGAAAAAAAATTAATATTCTCTTCTTTGAATACTCATGACAAAATATTTAAGGCGTATTTTGAAATAGGCATTTATTAGCAAAATAAATTTCTTTTTCTTCGAATGAGCTAAGTGACCAAGCCGAGTGTTGAGAGTTTTGAAGCCGCCTGAAGGTGAGTCACCAAACTTTGGCTTACCAAACCAAATAATGAAAGAAGAATAATGTTTGAGTGTATATCTCTTTTGGCGTGAAAAATTAAATAAACTGTTTAAACGATAAATCTAACGAAAATGTTTATACTTTTATTAGAGATGATTTTACTAAAATGTATGAAAATAAGTACTTTAATATAATGTACTTTAATGTAATTTACACTTTAATATAATGTATCATTATCTAAACTTGGTAAGATTGAGAAAGAAAGAAGCATTCAGACTTTATTCAAGTAAGAATAGTAAGATTATGTAGTAACATAATACTCACTTGAACCTCCATCAACATTTTCCATTTAGCATCCAACACAGTGAGACCACCCACTGCTATGTTTGTCAAAGAATCAGACAATTTCTGCAAATTCTTCACCTCTTGAGTGAACTTGTTTAGCAAACTCGGATCGGAAAACAGGTCCTTCTTTGCTGGTCGTTCTAGAACTTCCTCTTTAGGAGGCGTCTGTTTTTTCACCGGCTCTGCTTTAGGCAAAACGGCCGGTCTTACGATGGCACTTTCTGATATCTGTGGTACTTTAATCTGTGGCATCAGAGGTTTCTGTTCCACTGTAAAATCTATGTCGGAGAGGAGGTCGAATACTGATGGTTCAGGTTGCACTTCTGGAGCTTCTGTAATCTCTTGTTTGATTTCTTGCTTGATGCTGATGGGATGATTTGGAACTGGGGTTTGATTAGTGTTTGGAATACTTTGTTCAGCTTGACCAGTGTAAGACTTAGGATGGGAAGCGTGATCAATACTTGGTTTCTGTTCGGTAATAACAGGTTTTTGGTCCTGACTGTACGTTTGTTCTACATTTGAATGGCTGTACTCATGCACACTATTCTGACTCTGATACCCATGTTGTTCAAAATTGGGTGGTTCGTTTACATTCTCTTTGGGTGTCGTCACTGAAACTGAATAAAGAAATAAAAGATCAGTCAATTTTAATTGCTTTATTGGGATATAAAATATTATATTCATATAACATGTCAAAGTATTGATAAAATACAGCGTATACAGCTTTAAGATAGTAAATCCATACCTTGGTTATTGGCAAAGGTAACGCTTGTGTCGTGGCCGTGTTGTCCCGACTGCATGTAGGTTGATTGGTTCATATCGGCACCATAATTAGTGGGCATCGCCTGTGATTGGCCCATCGGGAGCGACTGACTCGGTTGATTGGCTTGATTCGTGTTAGTGACGTATCCGTACGGCGAGTTGTAATATATCTGCTGATTGGTCGGTTGGTTTACTTGCGGAGGATTTTCAGATGGCGACTGAACTGTCTCGCACATTCCCGCACTAGTGTAAACTCCTTGCGCAGACCAATTTGGATCTTTAGAAGACGGCTGAGGGTGCATATTGCCAATGCTCGGATCGTAGGAGACCGAATTCTGAGATCCGTACGCGTAAGAATAGTTTCCAGTGGCAGGGTCGTAAGTGTAGCCGGGATGGTTTTGGTACCCTTGAGATTGTTTGAACTGATTCTGATTCATACCGGCTTGGAAGTTCTGTTCACTCAGATTTGTGAACGCTTGTGCTGCCTGTATGTTAGGCACGCTACTGCTAACGATTCCATCGTTTGGGTTTTGGTAAGGCTGCGGTGTTTGCGCATTAGGGATGTTTTGTTCAGTCGGGTTAGCGTAGGCCTGGGCTGGCACATTCGCCTTTTGGTCACTATGGCTCGCATACATTTGCGGCTGTACATTATGTATGCTCTGCTCACTGGGGTTAGCGTAAATTTGAGGCGTCATATTAGGCTGGAATGCATAGCTTGTCGATAACGCTTCCCCTTTTGCATGCGACTTTATAGGCTTGTCAAAAGCATCAATAAGTGATAAAGCTGGGTTCACATAGTTCGGATCTACATCAGTACTGTAACCAAAAGATTCCGAAGCACTCACTGGGTTGGAGACGCTTGTCGTTGACGTCACAGAGCTATCGGCTTGCGTATATGTGAGGTACGCTTGAGAAACACCTGGATAACCCGACGTGGCAAAATATTGGTCACTGTAAGGCGGATTTTGAACGCTGCTCTGGGGCATTTGTCCTGAAGTCGAATCATTAGGGGTGTTCGTGTAAGAATAGTTCAGTGAACTGAAATTAGATGGCGCTGAAACCATATTCGTGGCGGCATTTTGGGGCGCATGGCTGTACGTAGCCAAGTTTGGAGTGTTTGACTGCGGGTACTGAACACTGTAATACGTCTGAGTATAATCCCCATAGGTAGTGGGAGTGTCAGATTTAGGTGCCGTGATGTGCATTTGACTTAAATTGGTACTCAAATCATTGTATCCAGTCGGTAAGACATCCGGTATAGGCGTTGCTTGGTTAGACGAATATGGGTCGTAAGAGAACTGATTAGGGTTCATATTTGCTTGATTACTTGTCGGGTTATACTGTGCTTGGTTTGCTGGCTGATTTGTTTGGTGGGCATATTGATTGGGAATGTTTGTATGGCCGACTGCCTGGCTTATGTTACCCTGGTTCATAGTTGGTGTACCTTGTGCCAAATTGGGCTGATTAATATTGCTTTGACCCATGCTGCTATGGGCCACATTTCCTTGGGCTATATTGCCTTGACTCATAGTCGGCTGGTTCAAACCTCCTTGGGCCATATTGCCTTGTACCATACTTCCTTGGGCCATATTGCCTTGACCTATACTTCCCTGGGCCATATGGCCTTGACCCATATTTCCTTGGGGCATATTAGCTTGATTCATATTATTCTGGTTCATGTTTGGCTGGTTCATACCAGCTTGATATTGCATAGTGCTTTGCGAATCCGTCACAAGGGTGCCATTGTTATGTGTAGCAGAATAGTAAGGATTAGAATATATCTGCTGCGATTGATCTTGTATTTGCGAAGAAAATTGGTGAGGCGTATAAACAGAATATCCATAGGAATTCACCTCTGGCTTCTCATACTCCTTACTGGTTGTTGGATAAGGGTAGTTATGTTGTGTGGCGTAAGAGTCACTTTCGCCTGAAGTGTAAGGTGAGGCATATCGTTCGTAAGGATTGGGTTGGCCTTGTATCGGCAACATGCCTCCATCGGGAAGTTGCATTGCCAAATCTGTTGCTAAAACAATAGAGTACATAATCAAATTATTTAGTTTTGTCAATAATTCATAAGGATTAAACCAGTTACATAATTAAATAAAATTAGATTAGAATATAACTATAGTATTTAAATTAATTAGTAAACTCAATTAATAATTGGCAATAATTTTTTTACAAAATATCAATAATAAAGTCAGAATGACATTCAATTTGTCAAAAAATATATCACAAAATGGGTAGTGGTCATAATGAAATTTTATACAGAAGAAATTAAGAAAGGAATGAAGAAAAGATTTTTTAAGGTGAGAAATCTATCGAGTTTGGCTTTCAGTACAATGATCTACTGTAACATTGGCATTGATCATAATTTTACCTATTAATCTTATGCTATGTTTATATCTTGTTTAATAAATACTCATTATTAGTTTCTTACCTTCAGAGCCGACCGGAGCGGGGCGTACAGAGGTTGGATACATTGTCTCCGGATAATACATGTCGGGGGGCATTTGTTCCATTTGCGCTGAAAATATAAGGTAAAATTTCTATAGACGCAAAATAAAGTAACAAATGCAATAATAAGTAAGTAGTGTAATATAAATATATTTGATAATTAAGTATTCGTTCGACGTGACATGAAACCAAATCGAGTTATATTAAAAAAGAAAGAAAATATTACGTATAGCTAAAGTCAATGAAGAAAACATTTGAAAATGCGCTTTTCTTTGCCCATACTTATATGGTTATTGAAGTGAGAGGACATGAACTTTTAAACGACTTCTTCTATCTACTAGTAGATATGTATTGCATACATATCTACTAGTAATATGTATTGCATTTGTTTGCTTCAATAAATATATGTTTGTTTGTTTGTTGTTTGTTTATATAACAATAAAAATGTAGAAAAATAAAAATTGAACTAAGAATATAATAGCGATATGTTGTAATTCATTAACAATACTTTTGAATATACTAACAAAATGTTGTAATACCTTGTGGCGTGGCAGCGCGTCGGCTTCGACTCTGCATATAAGGCAGGTAATCCTTCAGCTTCCTGCCGGCACCGAGAGCGGGCACGGCCGGGGTCGGCGCCGCCGGCTCGCTTGCCTTCGCCGCTGCCGTCGGCGTGGGGGTAGATGCTGGATGCACAAATACAGATGTTTATTATTAAAACCACACTTATACAGCGCTTTTGATTCAACTTCTTCTTCGTTAGAGCTAAGTGGCCAAGCTCTGGTGTCGAGAGTTTTCAAGCCGCTGACTTACCTTAACAACCGCTTGTACTAAGACTAGCAGCCGGGACCGACAATTTAACGTGTCGTCCGACCCAGAGACCCCGGTAGATGAAAATGCCACTTGAAAAACGTCAGTCGTGTGCTTGGTCACCAATCCAAACACCGTCCACATCGACCGTTGCTAAGCTTCGATGATCGCGTCAGATCACTTTAGCTAGCAGAGCTAAAAGCACTACTTCTGATTCAACAATCTTCTTCAAGTTGTATTCCTTATAAATTAAGGGTCGTAAATTCGCCGCAGAATATATTTATTGCGGAAACTTTCTTAGGCAATCGCACAGTGGTACGCAATCCAGTTTAAAATTCGAAATACACGTTTATTATATGGAGTACCCTCTTTTAATCATTTGACTTTTATATTTTTAGTATCTGTTGTTATGGAGGCAACGAGAAACATTTTTTATTAAGTGTGACCGTTCTATCGTGCAAATACAAGACTCACGTTTGCTCATCTTGGCCAGCAGTTGCTGCCTCTCCTCCTCCTGGACCTGGCAGGTGCCCTTCAGCCTCGTCTGCAGCTGGTTCACGTTGTGAGACAGCTTCTTGTAGAACTCCATGCCTTTCTGCGCCTTGCCCAGCAACTCCTCGTAGGTATCGTACGAGGTTATGAGAGCTGGGGTAATCAAACAAGAGTAAACAGGTCTCTTCTGGCACACGAGCTTCGCCTCTGCAGGTCGCAATATATGGTAAAAGTAATTTAGAGCTGTATTCTACGGGCGAGAGGTTTTATGTTTCGTCAAAGCATCGTGAAGCGAGTGCGGCTCGGTGGTAAAAACGTCTGCTTTTCAATCAGACTGCGCAGGGTTCACCCCGGCCCTACAATAAATATCAATGACTTGTTTTTCAAGTTATGTGTGGATTTGCGCTCGCTTTACGGTGAAGGAAAATATCGTGAGGAAACCGGCACGATTGAGAACCACAATGTCCGAAGACGTGTTTCATCCGTCAACCCGCTATTGGCCAGCCTGGTAGATTATGGCCTATATCTCTCTCCTCGCGAGAGAAGGTCCTGAGTCCCAGCAGTGGGAACGTATAGTGGGCTGCTTATGCATAGCAGTAGACTACGGCAACAACCCCACGGGCTGGTAAAATCGAACCAATTCATTTATAATTTAGACCGAGCAACCAGAGTATGAAAAAAGCCATTCGCAATTTATACCACTGATATTAAGAATGACATGACCTCCATTTTTAGTCTCAACTGATACGAATATTACCATTGTCATTGGCAGTCAGAGGTCTGACTTCTCACGTCACTTATTCTGTAACTATGTACGGGTAAAAAAGAACGGTTGAACGATTTTAAGAAGAATATGCGGTTTCAAAGAGTATTTTATTGAAAAGTTGCTTTGCTCTGAAGAACCGTTCTATTTTCCATAATTATAGAATAAGTAATATTATAGAAGAAGTCAGACCTCTGACTCGCCATTGCGAATGGTATTTTTGTATCAGTTGAGACTAAGAATGTAAGTCATTATAAATCTTTAAAAAGAAAATTTATAAATCCATGGTTAAAATACTAATATGTTTGTTTAATGGACAATAAAAACTTGTTACATTCTTATTGTCGGAAGCATTTAATTGCAAATAGTTTTTATCAAGCGCATAGAAGTTATTTTAAATGTTAATGTCGACGGCTGTTCGAAACATATAGAACTACGAGATTTATATATATTAAGAATAAGTACCTATTATGCGTATATGACGAAAAATATCACCTCTAAGTAAAATTGGTTCTAATATTATATTTAGAGAGGCGACCCATATGGAAATAATATGTGTGTGGGACTCTTGAGATTTCACTCTGGGGCTAAAAGAAATGTGAGTAGAAACTACAATCTCACCATTGATAAGTCCGTCCCGTTTCCTCAGCACGTCTGTGAGCAAGCGGCGAGACTCCCCGTACGAGGCGTACAGGGACGTAAGCCGATTGATTATGTTCTCTTGCGCTGACAGGTTTTGCTCGATAATCTTTACCTGTAAAATAAATACATTATTTTTTACTAGCTGCGTCCCACGGTGTCTGTGGCTGGACGGATGAAGAATCCTTGGCCTGGCCTAGCCCAAAATTGCATATAGTGGCATTGATTAGTAGAGGAGGTCAAGACCCACTCAGGGTTGTTGAGCCACAGGAAGTAAGTAAGTAAGCAAAGTAAGTGGTGTCGCTTGCTTTAATCAGGTATAAAAAATATCCCATATGTTAATCCGAGGCGTAATTGGTTCAGTTTATTTTTCCTTGTCGTTCATTCAATGGAACTCTATCACTAATTTTGTCTATGATTTTGTTATATGTATTACCTTTTTTTAAATAAACAATGAATATACTTTATTTAATTTTGCATAAAGAACAAATTTATATTTGTTGAGACAAATCAAAGTGCAAGTGAGTTTTCTATGGCAAATGATATTAAATACTTAAGTTAAATACTTAGTTTTTGTTTTTTAAGCGTACACTAGCTGACCCGACAAACGATGTTTTGCCTTAATAAATAGATAGCCGATTCTCAGACCTACTGAATACGCATATAAAATTTGGTAAAATTCGGTCAAACCGTTTCGGAGGAGTACGGTAACTAACATTATGACATGGAAATTTTATATATTAGACTAGCTGACCCGGCAAACGTTGTTTTGTCTCACTTAGGAGTATGAAAAATAGATAGTAGCCGATTCTCATACCTACTAAATACGCATATAAAATTTGGAAAAATTCGGTCAAACCATTTCGGAGGAGTACGGTAACTAACATTGTGACATGGAAATTTTATATATTAGATTACCTTAGGCGTATGTTTCTCTAGCTCCTGTTTGAATATATCGTCCGTGTTCTCCGAGCTCCTCGCCAGCAGGATGGAGGTGATATCATCCGAGGTGATGGCCTCCCGCAGCTGCTGCACCAGCATGTCTCGCTGCGTTTGCATTTCGCGCGCCTTGCCGACCACGCGACGCATTTCTGCCATCGTGTCGCGGTCCAAACCCTCTGAAATAGATAAAAGAAATAATAAGTGCTTATCGCAGAGAGAAAAGAAAGAAAGAAGCTTAAGATCAAGCAAGCTTCAGTCAAACGTGAACTTATTCAGTATTTAAACTTATGTTTTTTTTTTATTGATGAATAGGCTTACGTTTGATCGCAGCTAGCCTGATGTTAAGCTTGACTGTGGTCTAAGTTGTAACACGCTTGTCTAGAAGGAACCAATTTACTCTAGATTTGAAGATTTTATTTATATATTTCACTAGCGGCTGGTGGCCATACGAAACCATTTCTAGTTTGTATTATGGTTGCTAATACAACTGATATACTACATACACATACATAAATACTTTACCTAATACATATTTAACACCCAGATCGACAGACAAAAAATGTAGTTCTTCACAAAGATGTTGGCCGTGCCGGGAATCGAGCCCGGAACCTTCTAGTTGGCAGTCCGGCATAGTAACCATTATGCTGACGGGGTCGCCAGTTTATATTATGGTTACTAACATAACTGATATACTACACATATGTACATACATAAATACTAATATTACTCAATAAAGAATATTTATTATACCACTAGCCGAACCGGCAAACGTTATTTTACCTTAAAAAATAGATAGTAGCCGATTCTCAGACCTACTGAATATGCATATAAAATTTGGAGGAGTATGGTAACTAACAATGTGACATGGAAATTTGATATATTAGAAAGATTAGATTATTATTACGTTGGCAGCGTTGGTACACATAAAAAAGGGAATATAGTTTTTTTATGCTAATATACTGTTTTTATGCTGAATATTAATTAAAGCCTACCTAACTTATTGACTCAGGCGTTACTTTGCGGATATCCATTGTAAATAGAAGACAAAATTAAATATTTAGTGTACTTTCGCTGTGATCCGAAATCCAAATTAAGACAAGTAAAGGAAAAATTAACTAAGATTAATTAACTAGGATTACTTAACTAAGATTAATTAAGATTAACGTTACCTATCACAATTCGGAAATTCTTAACTCTACACGTGTTTCGCCTAACCACAAGGCATCATCAGGAGATGCTGACTCTTCGAACGACAAGTCGAGAGACTCTCGAATTGTGATAGGTAACGTTAATCTTAAGTAATCTTAGTTAAGTAATCCTAGTTAATTAATCTTAGTTAATTTTTCCTTTACTTGTCTTAATTTGGATTTCGGATCACAGCGGAAGTACACTAGATATTTAATTTTGTCTTCTATTTTAAAGCCTACCTGTTTATTTTACACTGTTTTATTTAAAAAAAAAGAAAAATCTTGTTTAAACTCACCGATACAATCGATGCTGGGTATCTTGGACTGCAACACGTCCAGCGGTTGCGAGAGCAGCTTCAGGTTAGCTATGTGCAGAGTCATAGCTTTATGCAGCACTTGGTTACTCTCGTTAGTCCGGGTGTGGGCCTCGTGGTACTTGTGGTACTCCCTGGACAGCTCCGTCTGGACTATGGAAGGGGGACGCGGACCCATCGTCTTCTGATACTCCTTCTCTTTCATTGTCTCTTCCTGGAATAATATGTCATTTCAGATTTTGATGGAGGCAGAAAACGCAGTGGGTTCCGCTGTATGTCTGTCTGTCTCCAGGCTGTATCTCAGAAACTGTAGCTAGAAAGCTGAAACTTTCACAAGATATGTATGTCCCGTGCCACTATAACAACAAATACTTAAAATATTAGGGGAGTCCCCATACAACAATCGTTATTGTAGTTTTTTACTTGATCATTATAACGATATTTGGTTGACCCTTAGAGGGTCTACATTCACAGAATATTGAATTATGTATTAAATTATATTAACAAATATATTATAAAAAAAAAAAAAAATATTTTAAGGGGGCATACATCAATGGCACGGACTTTTCATGCGCGAGCCCAACTCGCACTTGGCCAATTATATATTACGGTACGGAACCCTAAAAATCGCCAATAATTTATAAGCGCATGCTTATCATTATTTTCACAAAAACACTCACGCACTCATCACACTTGCATCACTACACAGTAAGTTTGCACATTGAAGAGACCTAACTCCCACAAACACAGGGTATCCTACTGTGGGAGCTAGGGCACTCAAGTGCTAAAACCACATTCCATTATGAGATATTGTCTTAAATTATAATTTCTAGTTTATGTTATCTAGTTTTAATTATTTTAATTAGCTTTAAGCACAATCGAATGCATTAATAAATATATTTATTATTTTATATCTAACCTGTATCAAGGTCTTGATGTCCCCGAGGGAGTGCTCCACGTCTCCAATGATCTCGGCCAGGTTGTTCATGGCGTCCACGAGGGACTGTATTATCTCGGTCTTCGCGTTCATCGCCGCGCACCGGTCCACTATCTCTTGAGGGATTCTGAAAAAAAAGGGAATTTACTTTCTCCCAAGTATTCCTCAGTTTTGAGGGTACTCTACGCAGAGTTTATTCAGTTCTATTTAGGCAGTTCTATTGAGCGTGGGAGGCACCCCTGTCCTTTCACGGAAGACACAAAGACCCCATTGGATGCTCACTTTTCATGAAGGAGAACCTTGAAGCACTATACCAATATTATAAAGAGGAAAGTTAGATTTTTTATTTGTTTGTTTGACGCAAATAGGCTCCAATATTATTGGGACTGATTTGAAAAATTCTTTCACCATTGGGAAGCTAAATTATCCCTGAGTAACATACGAGTACATAGGCTATATTTTGTTTCTCATTGCGACTTAGATTATTTTAGAGCCGAAGCCGGGACGATCTGCTAGTGGCTTATAACTTGAAAACAGTGTAGGGCTGGGATCAAACCAGGGACCCTCATATTCTAGAAGCCAGCTGAAAGAATTGGATTGGGTGTTTTAGTATGTGGCAACAATCACACACGCAAGTACTTGACATAATATTTTGTAAACTAAAATATATGATTCTGGCTTTTAGTAGAGACATTACAAAGTATATACTAATAAATAGTTTTCTGTTAAGATTTTCCTTGTATGTTCGATCTTAAAAATATCAATATAAAAAAAAAATATCTTGTATCATTGTATCACCAAGGCCTCGCGAAATAAATATTTATCAAGATATTTACACTTCCATTTATAAATCTTCAAACCAAGTCTCCTAAATTGTGTGAGTGATTCAGTCATATCAGTCACTAACACTGAGTCACAGATACGAGTTGTTTACTAACGTCGCAAATAGGTGTCTGGCTTCAAAGAAATATCAAGTACATTACTGTTAGAATAAGATGCTTAGGTATTATAAAAAACTTGATACAGTTATTTGCGCATGTAAAATTTGTCGCCAAGCTCCTAAGCACCACCATAAAGCACCATGAGAGCTTGTTATTCCAAACTAAGCATGCTTCACCTTAGGTCATAGTGTCGCTAACTCATGTGGTTAAGCACCCTGCTGGTCAAATGCCTAGTTGTTGTTAATAAAATATATCTTATATATAAAATTTCCGTGTCACAGTGTTTGTTACCGTACTCCTCCGAAACGGCTTGACCGATTTTTTCCAAATTTTATATGCGTATTTAGTAGGTCTGAGAATCGGCTACTGTATATTTAGATTTTTTATTTTTATTTTTTTTATTAAGGCAAAACAACGTTTGCCGGGTCAGCTAGTATATATATATATCTATATAATATAAATTTGTATATATATATCTCCGAATGCTCCTTGGTAAAACAGTACATAACAGAACAGTTATGATTTTTATATTCACAAATACTCTGTAAAGTAAAGATTTTGTGATCTAAATCTTTACTGATCACCTTAGTCATCACTGAGCACAAAGAAGAACAGAGTCAGAGATGTTTACTTAACCGTGAACAGATGTCTGGCTTCATTGAACTTATTTAGTAGCAAAAAACGAGGCTATCAAGGAAACCTAACAAGCAAGCATTATACTTATGACTGTATATTGCGACATTGCACAGAGCAAATATAAACATTTTGAATACGGCCAAGATTCTATAAGAGCTACTGATGTAACTTTAATTTTATAGATTTTCGTAGTAATTAATGGCCCAATAAGCAAGCATTTTGTTAAATTAGAATGTCTTTTCAGAACCGCATGATTTACCTTACTTTATATTGAGTAACTTTGAGTTCTGTTGCATTATAACAGGAGCAAAGCGTCAGAAATTAATTATTTTGTGAATCTTTAAAGGCTTACTGATACTTTTCAGGAAACAAAAATTCACACAAAACAAGACAAAATTTTGTCTCTAGTTTCATAATGAGGACTGCCAAACTTTAGAATTCTACACCCCAGTTATTAACTATTTAGTAATCTATGCCCAATGATCGGTTAAGTCAAGTCAGAGGCCGTTGGCCAGCTTTAAATGAGAAAAAGAGAAGAGCCTGTCTTATCTGATATGAAGCAGACAAATCATTATTATATTCTTATATTACTTACTTCTGCTCGGAGTCAATGACCTCCAGTTGGTCTAGCTGCAAAGAGCTCATGAACTCGGTGAGCTCAGTGTTCTTGGCTTCCACCTGAGCCACGATGGAGCGAAGCACTTTCGCTTTCTCTTCCGAGTACAGGGAGGACGCCTCGTGAGCGCATATTGGAACCAGCCGGGCAAATATGTCGGGGCCAGATATCTAGGGAGGGAATGCAGTGTTAGAGTTAAGACAAATATGACAGTGTGGCAGTGGGATTGCCAAAGATAACCTATTGATGACTGCCAAAGAACTAGAGGTTTTGGTGAAGAATAACAATGTGAACCAATAGTAGTAGAACATATTTGAACTTGTTAGAACAACAACGACCAAGTTGTTATATCTGTCACCAATCATAGAATGATGAGGAGGCTGCCTGTGAGCCCGATATTCGAGAGTACGAAAATTCTACCTACGACTAGTTGCACATCCTGTTGGTTAAATGCTTAGCTGCATGAGAGAATAGAAAAATACGACATTTGTATAAAGGGCAATGTACCATTTATAATTTACAATATACCAATCATATTTATATTACAAAAATTTTACCTGAGGATCATTAAAGTTGATAGCAAGAGCCTTCACAAGGCAGACAGGCTTCATTTCCACCAGCAGATCCTTTTCCGGTACCTCTTCATGGTAAATAAACTCATTTTCATTCTTGGCTGCTTTCCTCTTGCCTTCCACCACATCATTGGTGAAAGTTAGGGCTTCTTGGGTGACCTGAGTAGGTTCTATGTACTTGGCATACTTTCTGGCCTCAGCTAGGCGTTCGACCGCTTGCTGGTAGAAAGCTACGCGCTCCCCAAACTTTTGGTGCTCTTCTGCATTTATGCCTGCGATGAAAATGTAGAATTCCAGAAAATCATGAAAAGCATGAACTTAAAAACCGAAAACAGATTCTACCATTATGAAATAATTAGTGATGATAATGTAAGAAATTTATGTACCTTGTTTGTTTCAGTTCATTCAGAGACATCTGATAAAAGGTAATAATGACTAATGAATAAGAACAGAACAGATAATTTTGCTATACACGTCAAATATATATTTTTTGTTAATTTAGCTCCACAATATATGAGGCCACCAGAACCAGAGTGGCCCAAACATAAACTACAAATTATGTGGATATGTGCTAGGCCAGTGTGATCTCATTGACATTGTTTAAAGAATCAAAATGCCATAACATATTTTTTAGCACCATCTATGATTATTTATCGAAATTACCTTTGAGCCACTCTGGCTTTGAAATTAGGGGTTTGAAAAGGGGCATTGCCGTGGTCAAGTAATAATATCACAAATTGTGGTTTGGGCCGCTTTGGTTCTGGTGGCCTCACATGCTTTGAAGCTTCTTCACAACACAAAATGCAGCTAAACATAAAAAATAATAATTCAATATGCAATCATACCTTGGTATAAGCACACAATGCAGCCAATATATGCAGTCTTGAATGAGAGGTATCTGTACCAATAGTTGTATAGCTTTGTGCCAATTATCTCCACAAGATTGTCTGGAGTCATTGTCTGTCCGAGAACAGAAAGTGCATTTTTGTAGAACATTAGCACTTGAGTAGCTACTGCACCTGTAGTCAAACACAAACACTTAAACATAGCTGACCCGGCAAACATTGTTTTGCCTTATAAATTATTTCTAGTCTAATATTATATACAATTTCCATGTCACAATGTTAGTTACCTAACTCCTTAGCGGCTTGAACAATTTATAAGAGGGACGAAAAATGATAAGATGACTAAAATGGCCATAAAAAAAAATTGAGGTTGTATGTATTTAAAAAAAAAATTAAAACAAAATATTGGTCAAAAAAAAAAGTAAGTGTGAACAACCCTTATCAGTTAGGGGTATGAAAAATAGATAGTAGCCAATTCTCAGACCTACTGAATATGCATTTATGATAAAAAATGGTTAAGCCATTTCGGAGGAGTATGGTAACTAACATTGTGACATGGAAATTTTATTTATTAGAAGAAGATAGATTATAATCACACTCATCATGTTTATGTCTATTTAAAGTTTTAACACACTGCAAAATATTATAACACTATTCTTAAATCTAAGTTGTCTTTAAATCTAATCGGAAACAGATTTCTTTTAGGCCATTGTGCTATTAGTAAATTCAACATCAAGCAATCTGTGATCAAATAATGTAGCTTAATGCTGAATGCATTCAATAAAAACAATATTTGTAATTTAGTTCTTCTTCTACTTCATGAGTTAAATGACCAAGCTCTGGCGAGAGTTTTCAAGCCACCCAGAGGCATCTGGCTTGACATACGTATATAATTGTAATAGATTTGCTAAATAAATACAATCTCTTATGGAATGTGATTAAAAAAGGAGAATGTTGTCTCCATCTTCAAATATTTGTAATCAACTTAATACTTCAAAAATACTAGAAGTATTTTAGTAAGATGCAATAATAACATTTCTTACCTACAACACTTGGCTTTTTAGTGTCCTGAATGCTCTTCTCAAGTATACATTCCTGAGCTTGAGCAAAGCATATCTTCTGTAACAGACTCATTGCGTCTGTGCACACATCCACACCGGGTGGCTGCGGATACTGCTCATTCAGATATTGAAATGCCCAAGCAGCATTCTGATAATGTGTACATGCTGATTTCATACTGTCAGCTGTGTTTCTCGGCTCCGAAGCACCTAGTTGAGTGTGTAGCGCTCCTATATTGTAGAGGATGTTTGCCATTTCCACTCTTATGTCTGCTAGTGAAGAAGTCATGTTGGCAAATAGGTCTTTCCTGTTAGATAGAAACATATTATTATATCATCAGTAAGTTTTGGATTGTCAAATAATGTTATTTTTAGTGGAAGTATATGGTAATGATAAATTGTGATGATATAAACAATTGCGCTACGAATTTAAACCAACAATTTAAGACCAACTTAAGATATATTTTACCACAAGTATGTATTAAAAGATAATGTGATTATAACTTACCAAGCGAACGAACAGGCAGCCGGCTGACCTTTAGCCATAGGAAATCGGCTTTGCAAGGAGCGTAATTGGCAAAAATACTTGTACATGGCACTAAGTCCTGCAGAATCGGTTGTCGGCCTAACAGCAACCGACCGCAAGCATTCCAGCTGATGTATCTCATTGTTATAGCTCTCTGGATCTTCTCTGTAGGCGTCTGCAATGTACTAAAATAACGAAAAGAAGAAATGTAGACAAAGAAATGAAGGAAAGCCATTTTATCGCAGAGATTAAGACCTACTTACCTGTTTTAGCTTAGGCCCAAAATGTGTAATTTCTGGGCTTACTTTCAACTCGAAGCTGATCAAGAGTAATTTAGGCACTGCTTCCATGATTACTGAAGCAGTCGTTCAATAAAAAAATCATAAATTAACATGGAAAACAATTTCATCACAAATCACGGTTTTTGTTGAACTGTCATTTTGTTTTCTTTTTTTTTTGTTTGAGAAGAGTGTAGAAATGTAAACAAATCTCTCGGAAAATACCGGTCCGATAAAATCAACACGAATTGAAGAATCGACTCAAGAGGTCTTAGAATATTTTTTTTTTTGCCATTGTCTATACTCTATGGATATTGGATTTAGTAATGGTGCCTGATGTTTGGTGTTTGGGTGCCGTTTTCATAAACTTAAATAATTATTATTGCTAAAGTGCATTATTAATGCATAGATCGTAATAAAATTCTATCTTAGTTGTAAACATGAAGTTAAAAAAGCCGAAGGCCGACGGCGAGGTGTGTATTATCTGCAATATTTGTCTCTGTTTACCAAAACGCGGGCGGCTGATCAATATGACATCGACGCTAACCTTAGTATTTCTAGATATAACTAAGTAATAACTATTTATTTCAATGCAGGAACTGGCCGAGGTAGTGGCCCCCCAAGCGGAGATTATAGAGGCAGACTTATATAAGCGGTCATACTTTGGACCAGATGTACCGACTCTTGAGCTAGAATGTTGGGAAGAAGAGCTCACAGAAATCCAGCTCCAGGCTTACAAAAATGCCGACGACGAGTACAAAAGCATACAAAACAAACTAGATGAGATGGTGAAAGACACTGGTGGACAAATTGTGTACAACGGTGATCAGTTCACTGCATATCAACTGCTCGGCAAGTAAGTAACCTACTGTGTAGCCATTTAATCTGATTAGATCTTTAGAAAAGAAACAAATGAAGTTCCTTAGGATTTCAATCCAGTGGTTTGTGTTAGTTACAGCTGTGTTGCAAGAAGCATGTAATTGCAAAGGAATTTCTATTGCCATAAGGATGGTGAAGATGCTTTCTTAATAAATTTTCATATGATATTATAAAGATTTAAATGAAATTAGCTTTATTTTCAATTAATTTTAATTAAATAATCAGATTGCTGTAAAATGCTAGTATCAATTTATCTGTTGCCAGTTGGTATTACCATATCTTTATTAGCCATACCTGAAAGTTGTGACCAGACAAGAATAAGCAACCTAGTATTTGAATATTCTATGAGCTTGATACTTTCGATTGGTATAGAATTTGTTTAATAATCAAGCTAGTGAGCAGTATTATTTTATTTCAAATTTACAATACAATTATCTTTACAAATTTCATTAAATACATTCTACAACATTCATAAATACAAATTAGTTATTACATGTCATAAATAATTAAATTAATTATATAATTAATTACCTATTTTTTTATGTTGAATTATTAACTAATGACATTCTGGCCTAACATTTGTTAGGCAACCTGTATGCATTATATTTATTGTCATAATAAAAAACTTGATTGGTATTAAGGGAAACTTGTATGAATCGAAGTTCCAGAAACTTTGTAAGGATTATTATTATTTACAAAAAACTTGTTTACACTCAACAAAAATAATCATCGCAACACCACACTGTTCAATGGGAAATAGAAATGAAAATATCTGGTTTGCTTTCTATAAGAGAGAGACAGACAGAGAAACATGCACACACCACACAGCTTACAATTATAGCTTACTATAGCAAAAAGTGTTGTGACAACTTTTCGTAAGAATTTTTTCTGTCTAGCCCCCTTTCATAACGCGCGATAAGGAACTTCGTTTCAATATGTTTAAAAATTAGCAGCTCAGTGAGTCATATTATATTAGTCATTATTTCTATATAATTTCAGACAACCAGTACTGAAAGATCTAGAGAGGCAGAGTGCTGACATTATAAGATCGAGATCTCGCTCTATGTCTATTTCCAAGGAGAAACCTATCAAGAAGGGTGAGCGTAAAGGTAAGGTTCACACTAAATAAAGTACTAGAGTTAGAACAAGAGAATTCTTTCTTGATCTTATCATGTAATCAAATGCCCAATTTCAGCATTTATCCCAAAATGATTGATACTTATTTATGTTCAAAACAAGCTTTGTGTTTGAGGAGTGAGAACTAAGAACTAGATTTCTTGCATAATACAAGATCTGCTCATTGCTTGTTAGTATATAAAAACACTTTTTTTACTCTTAATGGGCTTGCGCTTGATCGCAATTCACCTGATAGTAAGCGATATTGCGATCTAAGGTGGAGTGCGCTTGCCCAGAAGAAACCGGTTGACTCTTGCCTTGAAAACCGCTAGATTATAGTTATCAGAGAACAGGGAATTAGGCAAAGAATTCACACCTTGGCAGTACGCACAACAAAGGTGGAGGCAAACCGCTTAGTATGCGACTTAGGCACCTCCACAGTACAACAATGCCACCTTGGTGTTTCCCTACTCGTCCGATGGTGTAATTAAAGAGACAGCTCCTGAAAGTGAGTTTGTCTAAACTGATTAGAATGTTGAGAATATTGATTCTGTCACCAAGTATTTAACAGTGTGTTCTGGCCAATTAAAAATTCTCTTAAGAGCCTATATACTTAGTAATATAAATAGTTCAATACTGGTGCTTCACCTTAGGCAGTAGTGTCGCTAACTCATATTGTTACCCTCCTTACTGATCAAAATACTAGCCCCAGCAGTGGGAATGTATAGTAGACTGCTTATGCTAGAATGTTCAACCAGCTTGGCCCTTAATGTTCCAGGTCGCAGAAGACGTGAGCGAAGCGAAGACCGCGACTACTCGCCATCGCCGCCGCCGCCCCCGCACTCACCTGATTCTCGTCATAAGAAGAAGAAAAAGGATAAAGATAAGCACAAGGAGAAGGAAAAGGAAAAGGAGAACACCAAGACCAAAGATAAGACGTTGGCTCCTTCCAGTAAGTATTTAAATTTTAAATACTTGAACACAACTCGTTGGCGTAATGGGTCATGCCGGACTGCCAAATCAGAAGGTTTTGGATTCGATTCCCAGCACCGCCAATATTTTTGAGCTGAACTAAATTTGTTGGCTGTCAGTCTGGGTGTACATGTCTACATATGTATCTATGTAAAATATGTATGTATATGTAGTATATCAGTTGTGTTAGCATCATCAGGTTCAGTATGGGGTAAATCAGCTGTGTGTGATAAAAAAAAACACATTACCGCTCACATCATACACCCCAGAAGAGAAACTATTTCCCTCAAACTCAGGCAATCCTACTGAGGGATTTAGTGCCCAGAAAATATATATTATGAGACATCCTTGCTCAACATACTTTATTTTCTATTCTATATCCAATCTCATAATTCCTTATTTTATATTCAGTATCTTATAACTTATGATAATTGCTAAGAGTAAACCTGAACAACAGAATATATGACATTAATAAGCTTGCATAAAACACTTCATATAAAATTTAGGGAGTTACAATGCAGACACATCTAATTTATAATAGAGTTGGCGAGATAAAAGGTCACATAGAATATTACACAAACAATATTTAGGAAAATATATGTTGCAAGGAGTTACCATTTGCAGAAGTACTAGTCAATTCTTCTAGCTAATATGAAAGAGGTGCAAATGTTACAAAAATACTGTTTGTATCATTAATATCATTATCAGACTAGATACTGAAATAAATCAGTTTGAATTAATCAAATTGCAATACATACTTGTATGAGTTTTTGGAAAATGTATGTACATGTTTTGGGTTACCGAATTCTTCATATTTTATATTCGGTCAGGAAGTTAGTTTGTAAGATTTACTTTAGAAGTTAGTTTGTAAGATTATTCCTTTAAGCTAAATTCCAATAACTTTGTTCATGCTCAGCTATGAAAATAAATAAATAAAGTCGCATAACCAGTCGTGGAGTTTACCTAGTATTGGAATAAACTGGCTATCAAGGTGATTATCGAAACACACTGATAGGTTCTTGGCGACAGATTTACTGCTTGAAGGATAAGTATCTTGGTAGGCGAGCACTAGAATATACCCCACAACACCATTAAAACAATAGTATTTTTGTTCCTACATAGATGTGCACAGCGTTGTGACAAATGTCCGTCCGTCCGAAGCGTCGGCTATTGGAGGTCTTCTCACCGGAAGTGCGACGAAAGCCACGGCCATCGTGGACCTCACTAAGGAAGATAGCAGCAAGAATGTGGCTGATTCTAGGGAGGTCTCCTTCAATAAGCTGCAAGGTCAGTGACCCATGTACTCGTAAATAGGTTTCTAAGAGCAAAGAGTATTTAAGAGCCTCTGTATTTGTGTTTGTAGGTAAAATTTCAGACAGTGTTTTGAATTCACCAATCCTGTCCTATTCCCTAAAAACTTAAAATATAAAAGTTTAGTAAGGAAAAGTTAATTGGTTTATTCTGAGTAAATGCTCTGTTGTACTTTGTCAATATAGATTATTACTATCTTAAATATCTTATTGACTCAGGTGTTACTTTGCGGAAATCCATTGTAAATAGAAGACAAAATTAAATATTTAGTGTACTTCCGCTGTGATCTGAAATCCAAATGAAGACAAGTAAAGGAAAAATCAACTAAGATCAATTAACCAAGCTTAATTAACTAAGATTAATTAACTAAGATCAATTAACTAAGATTAATTAAGATTAACGTTACCTATCACACTCTTCGAACGACAAGTCGAAGTTCTCTCGACTTGTCGTTCGAAGAGTCAGCATCTCCTGATGATGCCTTGTGGTTAGGCGAAACACGTGTAGAGTTAAGAATTTCCGAATTATGATAGGTAACGTTAATCTTAATTAATTTTAGGTAATTGATCTTTGTTAATTAATCTTAGTTAATTAAGCTTGGTTAATTGATCTTAGTTGATTTTTCCTTTACTTGTCTTAATTTGGATTTCGGATCACAGCGGAAGTACACTAAATATTTAATTTTGTCTTCTATTATTATCTTAGAAAAAATCTTAGATTAAATATAAATGATACTTTATTTCACTTTCAAAGTCAAAGTATTTATTAGCCATATGCATATTACATGCACTTGAATTCTTTGTGGTTATGGTGCCACTGCCACACATCACCACCCCATACCTATCAGATCCGAATGGCGTAAACGGTATTTACAATGCGCGTATGATTGGTCCTCATCACCATCACCGACCGATCCCCCAGTAGAAACGCCCCAGAGGCAGACCACGTAAAACGTGGATAGCGGGCGTTGAAGAATATCTGAAGGTCTTGAGGAAACTGGACAGATTGAGATGTCTTGCCCAAAACCAAACAAAGTGGCATAGTAGAGGAGGCCAAGACCCACCCAGGGTTGTTGAGCCACAGGAAGTAACTAAGTACGATCGGTCTTAGCTACAATGCTTATCCAGACTCAATATCTGTCCCGGGGATATATCTTTAGCTAAATGGAGGCAGACCGTCGTCTGCATATGTTAATACTTAGTTCCTGCATTTCAGGCAAAACATTCCCCTCATTGGTGGTGGTAGCTCGGCCCTACCTGCGCTCGAAGGACGCGCCCCCGCCGTCCGACCGCTCCACCCTCGATAGCAAGGTGAAGTCTGTCCTCATGCACACTCCCATGAAGTTCACCGAGTGGCTCATACAGCAGGGACTGGTGCGCTCCGAGCAGTGGTGCCTTATACATGCTGGGAACAAGCTCAAACTTGGTAAGTTGTCTTGTAAATGACGACCTCGTTTGCGTAATGGTTACCATGCCGGACTGCCAATCAGAAGACTATGGGTTCGATTCTCGGCACGGGCAACATCTTTGTGCTGAACTAAATTTGTTGGCTGTCGGTCTGGGTGTTAAATATGTATCTATATGAAATATGTATGTATGTATATGTTGTTGTATCAGTTGTGTTAGCAACCATAATACGAACTAGAAATGGTTCAGTATGGGGTTAACCAGCCGTGGGAGAAATGTGTCATAATATTTAAAAAAAATATAATAATAATACATTTTGTCACGTCTATTCCCTGGGCAGAACCTACTGGTAGGTCAAATTTAGGCTTAATAGGTTATGTCTAGATGCGCCGCTACTATCGCTGCACCCTCGACAAAAAGGTGAAGTCTGTCCTTATGCACTCATCCCATCACAAACAGACAGAAGTAAACCTGTCGGCGATAAATATTACGCATCGACCTTAGGAAAGAGACAATCGGCTAATTTTGGTTTCGTAGAGCGTTGTTCTTGTCGCGCGAAATCGCTTTTGAACAACAACTGATAAAACGTCACATAGGTAGAGTGCGACAGAGATAATGCTCCACAAAGGCGAAGCTAGCCTATTCTCTCTTTCCAATCATACAATTATCAAAAACTGTCAAAATTTTGCGTGTAACATCAAAGATCTCAGAGTAGCTTAACACCAAGCGAGCTGTATAACCACTGCTTGTTTGGCGCAAACTACCAGTTGTAAAAAAATATGAATTATGATATTGTGGACATTTGCCATATTATCTCCACTCTTTCTTTCTAGGAATGTATTCTGATGTCTCCAAATTCCCTTACTCTGGCGGCTACGTGTGGATATCAGAATGCTGTCCGACGCGTTTCGTCTCTGTTTTCTCCAGCTCAATATTTGAAGGTTTGTTGTTTTATAGTCCATGCCACATCATTGCAGATTCTTTGAATTATGAATACTTAGAAATGATGACCAGATTAGCGTGGCCTATAATAATAACTCACAAAACTGACAGGCCACACCCATGTTATGATAATACATGTTACGTGTTAAAAAAAAAAAACACAAAAACAAAGCGCATAAAACCTGTGTTAAAGTCTACTCAGTAAACACTTTTTTTATATAAAACATTAACATTTATTTGCCATGGTTTCGCTAACTCATGTGGTTATGTGACGTGCAGGTAAATTGCTCAGCTGCATACTGTAAACCAAATGCTTATTAAAATATAATGAGAAGAAAATATAATGTTACTTTTTTGTCAGAGTGAGATAGTTTCCATAGCTAAGCTGTTTTGTAGAACTGTACTGCGTACTGTACTTTGTGTTATTAAATAATATTTTGTATTTGCAGGGGCCACTTTCCCCCCGAGCGTTCTCCTCAAACTCGTATACCACTGGGCCTGTCAGACCAATGTCCAAAACGTGGTCCAATGGGTTAAAGTTGACAACCTGTATGTGAAGAGTCTCTTTACCTGGTTGAGGGCAGTTTGTACGTCAGCCATTCACCAACATTTGGGCATGTTGGGAGGATCTGGGAAGAAGGTGGAAGTTGGTGTGATATCTCTCGGCACCACGAGTCATGATGGCACTCAGAGACAGGTTAAAGTTGAGGTATTGGGTGTACTGGATCCCGTGGAGAAATTGGTGAGTAAAAGTCGAGTTCTTTATATAAATGAAGCCAAAAATGATAGATAGTTCTTGTTTAGATTTAAACTAAAATAAAATAAGCGTGCCACAATTGGCGGCCATATCGCTTAAAGCGATCTCTTCCTGGTAACCTATATAATATAATTATATATGTCCAAAAATTTTTATATTGTTCTTGGAACTCGAAAACCCAAATGGTACTTACTACCTCTTAGGTCTAATGGTCAGTATGCTAAACTGTAAATAGCTCCCCAGTTAGGATTTAATTTCCTTTATTGGGCTTGCCATACACAGAACACATGTACATACATTCAGACTCGAGACGGACATTCGATGTCACCATATGAAACCAGTATTGCTATATAATAATTCGAACCTGGGATCTCACGATTTGTAATCAACAGCAAAAACTAGGCCAACAAGGAATTTCTGCGCACTAACATCAACTATTGTCAACAGATCCGTCTTCGTGCCGTTGAACCTTTGGCCGAGCACGAGAAAAACTATAAGAAACGATTCCAGAAAATTCTAGAACCTCTCACAACTTGGGTCCACCCATCGTCTGTCATCCTAACCGACTTAACCGTCGACAAAGGGACTTTGGTCAACATGGGCTTTAAGACAGTACACCAGTCTTCATCCCATACTGAAGCGCAAGGCAGGAACAGTAATGCCAACATAATGGAGTATTTGAGAAGGATAGTGCCGAGAATGTTCCAGAATACTCTATCGTTGCTGTCACGCCAGATTATACAGCAGTTCTTGGATGAATTGGTTTGGAGGGAGAAGTAAGTTGAACATTTTATTATTAATAAGCTATATTGGTGGCGATTCAGCGGCACACACGACTAAACTAAATTTAAAGAAGCCCCGTCTCTTTTCATCTTAGGTGGCCAGAATGAGACTGCACGTTCTGAACCACAGACAAAACAACTAAAATCATGTATTGCATAACAATACAAGTATAAATTAAAAATGTACAATATGGCAGATAAAACATTTTGATGAAGCAACCATCTTGGGTTTGGTTTTTTCATATGTCATCGTACTACATAATTTTATGTAAACATAAAAAGTTTTTTGACAATGTTATTGATAATTCATTTATTTCAGAAAAAAACATAAAATCCACAAAAATAAAATAATATTAAAATTACAATCAAATTCATACGGACAGTCATAATAAAAAGATAATAACAATTACAATATTAGGACATACTCGTAATACACAATAATGATACTAGGACACATTTTAGTACAAACTAATTTGAGTATTCCAAAAAAATGAAAAGCATCTTGACCAATATAGTACTACAGTGCATATAAACTTTTTCAGGTTCGGCATATCACCAGGGCAAGCGTTCGACAACATAGTGGTTCACATCGCAGAGCAAACTAAAGTTGAGAGCAAAGACGTTATAACCGTCAGATTGAACAAGATCGCCGCTAATCCGTTCAAAAACTGGAAATATCCTTCGGGAAAGGTAAGTAAGGCTTAAGGTTTATAGAACTAAAAAAAATATCATATCAATTGATTCCCAAAATGATGTTTATATTCCATTGGATTTTTTGAAGTTGTTTATATTCTATGGGTAAAGTTGTATATTGTAGATTTATATTGGTATAAATCAATTCATCTGATCAGCAAGTCAACACAAAACGAGGTTTCAGTTGACTTTTAAAGACGAATCTCTTTTGCATTACTCATGGTCTGCTTGGATGTTAATGCTTATGAAAACATTCTAATACATATCTTCTCTATGCAGAATAAGAAAGAGAAAGAGGAGGAAACGGAGACAGTTCGCAAGCGCGGGCGGCCGAAGAAAAACCGCACTCCGACGCCGCCGCCCCCTCCTAAGAAGAAGAAGAAGGAAAAGACTCTGTATATTGATGACGATGATGAGGAAGAGGTATTTATTTATATTTATTTTGTTTACAACTAGCATCCTCTCATGAGTCCTCTGAACTCAGGGGGGTTGTAACTGGGTGCAAAGCTGTGTTCTGTCGCGTCTCGAGCACACCTGGGTCCGATATGGCTGCGTTGGCCTGTCTTGGCTTTGTGGCTCTTCTGCGGGCCTCATTTTCTGAAGGAAGGAGATCTTTAGGGAGGGCATACTAGCATCTCAACCTGGCTTGGAGTGGGTCCCAAAATGGTAACATAGGATATAATCTAAGTTAAAGGGAATCTAAGTTCCCCCCCGTGGGGCCCCGCATTGTCGAGGCGGGGGGGCTCAGTAACCGTGGCCTGGTCACCCACGGTGAAGCCAAGAGGGTCCCTGAGGCGGGCCGCTCCCTAGACTTGTCCTACCCCATGCAAGTTCTAGATGGAGTGGCACCAGTAGGTTGCGGGACCTCGCTCCGGGGGGGTTTCGCAACTGAGGCGGGCTGCGGTGTGGTTTTGGAGACACCCATTGCAGCCGAAGGTGTGGGGCCGCGGCAGGAGAGAAGTGTCGGTATTACGATGCGCCGCTCTTCCTACCTGCCGCGGCCTCGACGGGGTCGCCACCGTTGATGGCGGACGCGGTGGGGCCGCAGGGAGAAGGGAGTGGTACCACAAAATACCACTTACCCTATTCTCTGCGGCCGTAGTGGCAGGTGACGGGGCCACAGACCTGACCCGTCACGGGGGACCTGGGACGTCGGACCGGGGTTGTCCGGCGTCCATTGCACTTATGGTCCCCGAGGTGGTTGCGGTGCACCATGTGCACTGCAAGGGGACTCATCCCCAGAGAAGGAGCCTCGCAGGCTAGCCGAGGTGGGCGGGGTGGTGGGTTAATGCGAGAAGCGGAACCTCATCCCGCCCTTTCCGGTGAGGAGGTCATCGTGAGGTTTTAGTCGGTAGGGATGTCCTTTTGACATCGAGCCCGACATACCCCACCCACCTCCCCGGGTGTGGTGGGGATGCGTAAATGCATTTCCTCACGTAAAAAAAAAAAAAAAAAAAAAAAAAAAAAAAAAAAAAAAGGATATAATCTAAGTTGGAAAGAGAAACAACATATCCTATGTTACTCGGAGATAATGTAGCTTCCCAACGGTAAAAGATTTTTTCAAATCGGTTTAGTAGTTTCGGAGCCTATTTGTGACAAACAAACAAACAATCAAACTTTTCCTCTTTATAACATTGGTATAGTTTATACATTTGCCCTAGACGTGATAGTTAGCAATGTTATACGGTCAAATATGGAGCGCGCTTACCTAAAAGGTTCACTGTCACTGTGAAAATCGCTAGTTTTAGTTACCGGGAACTGTAAATTCGCCAAGGAATTCCAGAATTGTATGGTTTGGACAACAAAGTTTGAAGCAAAACTTTTGCACTTACTAGCTGTCTCACGCTATTTACCTATTAAAATAATATTATTTTTATTTTATAATTTATCTTAAAAGTTAATACATAATTAAATATTCTGTGAAAGTATATTGTGGGAAATACATAACTTGTGAATGTTTCAGCTTTCTAGCTATCACAGTTTCTGAGAGACCTCGGAGGCTTAGTAATAGGGTCCTGTTTTTAACTTGTAGGTATGGAACCCTAAAAAAGTATATTCAAATGTAAAATCAAAAGAACAATCAACGTAGCTTGTCAGTCAGTCAACGTCGTGGGGCAAACTGTTGTCAAAAGCAAACCTTTCAAATGCGAAAAATATATATACTCATATATAAATTAAATTCCAGGTTCCACTCGCCCTTCGCCGCAAAAAAATCAAGCAAGAGCAAGACAAGTCCAGCAAGAAGGAGAAGGAAGAACCCCAAGGTCGGGGCCGTCGTAAAGCGCCCAAGAGCTACGTGGACGATGACCCGGACCTTGACATACCTCTCAAGAGCATCAAGAAGGAAAGAGAGAGCAAACCCGAGGAAATGGTGTCCATGGAGAAGTATTACTTTGGTCAGATCGGAGGCGGAAAGACGGGAGAGAAGGTGTCTATATCAGTTGTGGTGAGTTCTTGTTAATATGCCGCTTGTAGCTTGCCTAACTAAGGTGATCTGACGTGATCATGTCAGTTATGTAACGGTTGATACGGACAGTTCATGCAGAAATACTTACCGTGGCTGCTTCTGCTTAACCCTTAAATGGACAATGTTGTTTTTAAACAACATACTAAAAATCACACATAAAATTGACCTTATTTTTTTCAATTTTGCGCAATGTAGTTTATAAATAACACTCACATTATTGCAAAAAAAAAGTATAGTAAATTAATGTCTAGATTTTTTACAATTTTTTCCTAGACAGTAGATAAATACATGTCTATTACACTAATATATTTTTTTAAAACGTGAAACAAAATTCGTCCATATAAGGGTTAAAGCCTAGGCATTGGACTAGCGGGTCGCGCGTAACCACATGAGTCAGCGACAACCTGCCTTATGCGCTATTGTAAAGGACCCTGATGTGCGGCAGTAAATTTATCACGAAATAAATTCATATAAAATCATTAGCGAACTAGAATAAACGGAAGAGTAACTCCATACAATTGCCGCTTAGAATTTGTAGGTATCCATCTTCGCACACAATTATACTGCTATCCCAACGAAACACACACACAAAGCTCGCACGCGATTGGTCGCATCAAGGTCACGCCACGCCATGTAACGCCACGCGGGCGCGCGGGTAGCTGTGTTGCCCCGCCCACCGCGGTATTTTACGATTACGCGTTGAACCATTTTATCGGCCAAATTACTATTCTATTTATTGTAGTTCGCTGAAAATCACCAATTAAGGAATTATCAGCTCTAACGATTCTAGATAATATCATCACCTACAAATAAAAGAAAAGTTTGTTGTAATATATTTGTTACTTTCAGAAGTAATAAATTTTACAATTTAAAACGACTATTTAAAAAAATACGACTCTCGAGTTATTTTCACGTAATTGTGGGTTTCAGTGTAGGACTTATCACCCGTACTTCAATTTAAAATTTTATTACTTTACATAACAAATACAGCGTAAACTCTATATAAAGGCACTGAAGGGACTGTGCATTTTATGGCGTTATAGAGAGTTGTTGTTAAATGAAGAGTATGTATCATTGTATGGAATACAAGCTAAACCAACTAAAGCCAATTGATTTCGAGGCTTTAGAGAGTCGTTAAATCGAGTGACGTTACATGGAGTTTACACTGTAAAATAAAAACATTGGACATTCCACAGTGCACAGTATGCTACTCGGAATTCAACGACAACATCAGCCTAATGGACCACCTGTACACGCACGTCGTGCCGCCGCCAGAGGGCGCTACGGAGGACGCTTCCGTCACCCAGTGCGTCTACTGCCTGGAGAGGTTCCCCGGCGCCGAGGAGCTGCAGACACATTTGAATCACAACCACCCGATCGGCACCAAGTCATCCGATTTGTTAACTTATACCTGTCTCATCTGTGAGGTGAGTTTTGTTTTTTAGGGTTCTGTACCTAAAAGGTAAAAACGGGACCCTATTACACCTCCGCTGTCTGTCATTATGTCCATGTTAAGTCATTTATTAACTCCTTTCCATCCAAAGGTTGCCCAGAAGAGACCGCTTTAAGCGTTAAGGCCGCCAATTGTGGCACACTATTTTTATTTATAGTCCTTATTTTAGTTTAAAAATAAGTTTTGTGTCCAATAAAGAATTATCTATCTTTACCAATATTATAAAAAGAAAAAAATTTAAATTTTTGTTTGTTTGACGCAAATAGGGTCAAAAAAATTATTTCACCGTTGGGACGCTTTATTATCCCTGAGTAACTTAGGCTATATTTTGTTTCTGTATGCAACTTAGATTATTTTATAGCCCGTGCGGAGCCGGGACGATCTTGCTAGTCTATACCAATATATTAATCTATATGTATTCTTGTTCTATGATGGGGGCGATCAGATCTGCACTGACAACCCGCAGGAGGCGTATTGTGCATTTCTCCCTACCAGCCTACCCAAGCCATCCAAGCTCCTTAAAGTAACGGAGCACGGTCTTGGGTCGCTGGCATACCTGTTTCACTGTCATTGCGTCAGATGTTGTGGCACTTCTTTTAAAACAGGAGGCGTCCAAGTGTAGCGTAGTGTTTTGTTGAGTTTCCCTTGCTAGTCCGGTTTTCTCTCTTGTTTGGTTTGTGGATTCACAGTGCAACAGCACATGCTCCACAGTCTCGTCTGTTTACTTTAATCTGTGTAACCAATTGACGATTGAAATTTGACGACCTCGTTATAGCGTAATGGTTACCATTGTCTTTGTGCTTAACTAAATTTGTTGTCTGTGGGTCTGGGTGTTAAATATGTATCTATATAAAATATGGATGTATGTATATGTAGTATATCAGTTATGTTAGCTATAACATGAACTGGCATAGCTATCCACGATAAGACTTGGTTTCAACATTTAGCTCGTAAACGTGAAACGCGCCACCTACGCGAAATAAATCCGCAGCCACTCTCCACACTAAGGCAATACACCTGCCATCAATGTGACCGCATCTGCGGCTCTCGCATCGGCTTGTTCAGCCACGAGCGCAGATGCAATAACAATCCGGACGCTACATGAAATCATCTTTCGTAGATGAAGTGGGCCAATGATGATGATGATGATGAACATGAACTAGAAATGGTTCAGTATGTGGTTAACTAGCCGTGTGTGGAATGTGTAAAAAAAAATAATGTGCTGGTGATAGTTTAGATGTATGTATATTTCCGCACAGGTGAGGTATAACGGGGTGGTGGCTCTAGCGTCCCACATGCAGCGGTCGCACGCGCCGCTGGAGCTGCCGTACGCGTGCGCCACCTGCGAGTACCGCGTGTCCTCGCACCGCGCGCTGCTGGACCACTACCGCTCCGCGCACAGATACAACAACACCGTGCTCTGCGCGCACTGCCTCAAGGTACATCGTTAATATAGTCACAGACATACAAAATACAAAATACAAAATACAAAAAAAAATATGTTATGTAATAATATTTGAATTATGTCTTCTTCTTCTTCTACTTCACCTTATCCCATTTAGGTGGGGTCGGCACAGCAAATCTTCTTCTTCCACTCTCCTCTATCAGACGTCATCTCCACACTCAATCCTTTCTCTCTCATGTCTTCATTCACACACTCCATCCATGTCTTTTTCGGGCGGCCTCTTGCTCTTCTTCCTTGCACTACCATTTCCATACATCTTATATATTTGAATTATGTATATTTAAATAAAATTTTAGTAATAAATAGTTGTAAATTGACTTGCCCAGTACGGTGCGATGCCGTAAGGTCCCTCGAAATCAGGGAATCCTACATTGCCTCAAGGTACACTGTTTATATAGTCACAGACATACAAAATACAAAAAAAATATGTTATATAATAATATTTGAATTATGTGTATTTAAATTAAATTTTAGTAATAAATAGTTGTAAATTGACTTGCCCAGTACGGTGCGATGCCGTAAGGTCCCTCGAACTCAGGGAATCCTACTGAGGGAGTTAGTGACCAAAAAAAAAATACTACAAGACAACCTTGCAACTTACTCAACATACTATACTTTATATTCATCTTATCTCATAATCTCCTAATTCCATGTACATAATATATTATCAAAACTGTAAAGAGCGCATTTAAACTACAACCTAATTTATAATAGATTTATTAATCAGCTTTTACTAATTTATATAATTCATGTAATAAATTAGAATTATAATAATGTTGATTGTAAGCTAATTTATGCTATATTTAAATTAATATATTGTAATACTGGAGAAAATTGTAATTATTAAATATGTTCACTAATTTTTGGCCTGAATAAATGATTTTATTATTATAACTAAGGTTAATAAACGATTTGATTTTTTGATTTTGATTTGACAAACAACTTTTACTAGATAAACCATTGTATGAATGAATGAATGTCATATATTTCCCAGTAAGTCAAAAAGATATTACATTTCACTTATAATACATACTAAACTTTAGATTGGAATCGTCATAAGATGTCATTACAATAAATACAATATTTCTCAGCAGTATAGAAGGAGCCTTGTCATATATAATCTTATCTTCTTCTTATATATAAAATTTCTGTGTCACAGTGTTTGTTACCATACTCCTCCGAAACGGCTTGACTGATCTTTACCAAATTTTATATGTTTATTCAGTAGGTCTGAGAATCGGCTACTATCTATTTTTCATACTCATTAGTGAAACAAAACAAAGTTTGCCGGGTCAGCTAGTAAATAATAAAAATTTCAATTTACGTAAATTAAATAAAAATAACGAATTACTAACTGCAGCGCAGCTGGCTTTAATATGTAACTATATCACTTATTTGTGTTAGCAACCATAATATAAACTACGAGTAGAAATGATTTAGTGTGGGGATAATTAGCCGTGTGCGAAATATGTCCAAAATAAACAAATATCATACAAAAAACTTAAAATATTAGCTACATGGCCTAGTAAAAAACTGTTTAATATCTTAATTTTCACGCTGTTCCCCTTGATGCCCCTTAACTATCCATTAAAGTAACAAACAAATATATTTGTTTGTGTGTATATTTCAGGTGATCCCAGTCTATGTGGACGGTGACGAGATGACTTCCAACGTGAAACTGTTCCTCGACCATCTCAAGATGCACAAGGATAAAGATATCGAGGCCAAATGCAACAGATGCTCATTGAAGTTTGTTCATCTTGGTAAGTTATACATTTATTGAATTTAATAACATTAATTAATTAATCTAATAAAAATTGCTTATTCATAGTGGTAGGTACATCATTAGTTTCATAAATTTATAACAATAATAAATACTGTGGTTAGGCCAATATACCTTTCGAGTATAAGTCCTGCCTGTTAGTCTTAGTACAAGCAGTTATTATGCAAAAAAAAGAGGCCCTCGGGAGGTTTGAAAACTCTCAACATCAGAGCCTGGCCACTCAATTTATAAGAAGAAGATGAGGGTCAAAATATATTTTAGTTATAATATACATAATTTAGCAACGATCACTAGCATTTTCTCCTTTTATTATGATCAATCAATACATATTTGAAAAGCATTTACAAAAAAAATTTGTTAGTAAGGTAAAAAAAAAGGTAGAAAGGACTAGGTATCAAGACTGTTTTTTGACAATAAGTAAATGAATTAATTAAAACTTTATTGTTAAAATATTGCAGGTCAACTGCGCGAGCATCAGATCCGCGACCACATTACTGTAGAGGACGCTACGCCACTCTGCTCGGAGGAACACATGATTTCCAAACCCAAGGTTAGTATGTGCTATGAAAAGTATTATTCAGCTAGTAGTAGAGTAAATATCATAAGTGTCTGTGTAATAGAGATTAAAAAAAAAATAGGTATCTTCTAGGTAAGCGTGTCACATGGTAGATTACAGCGTAGCTTTACATGAGGAAAGCTGTAGTCAAACGTAATCCTATGAAGGGTAAAAAAAAACAACAAAAAAGCTTAAAATATTAGTTGCCATACTTAACTAACATATTATGTGCGTTGCAGAACAAGGCTCGGCCCCCAGTGAAGGACTCGGGCGTGCACGATATGGGCGAGACGTTCGAAGGGCTCACGCTCGTGCTGCCCGCCGGCATGATCTGCCGCGAGTGCGACACGCCGCTCGACACCGACAAGCATTTCCTGTGAGTATACTTCACCACCATTCGTTGGACGACCTCGTTGGCGTAATGGCTACCTTGCCGGACTGCCAACCAGGATCTTGGATGCGATTCCCGGCACAACCAACATTTATTTTTGTGATGAACTAATCCATTTATTTTTTAATATTAGGACATTTTTCACACATGGCTGGTTAATCCCATACTGAACCATTTCTAGTTCGTGTTATGGTAGCTAACACAACTGATATACTACAAATACATACATACATATTTTATATAGATACATATTTAACACCCAAACCCACAGCCAACAAATTTAGTTAAGCACAAAGATGTTGGCCGGGCCGGGAATCGAACCCGGAACCATCTGATTGGCAGTCTGGCATGGTAACCTCTATGCCAACGAGGTTGTCAAGTGTGTTGTCATACATGTGTTTAAATGATTGTTAAATATGTATCGATATAAAGTATGTATGTATATCAGTTGTGTAAACAACCACAATACAAACTAGGTATGGTTTTATTGTGGAATTAACCAGCCATGAGTGAAATGTGTCCAAATATTTATTCAAAAAGTTCTGACAACCTGAAGTCAAGTGAAATCCCACAATGACATACCTCATACAGTGCTGAGACACAAAATCTTACTGATGAGTGATATGTTGAGATTCCTATGATCATACATGCTGATCATTTCCTTTGAGTATGCATGATGTTCTGAACAAGGAAAGTATTTTTGCATCCATTATTTTGAACCAATAGTGACATTATTTTGTAAACTGGTCTCCAATCCAAAGAGTATTTAATACTAATTACAAATAAGGCCTCAAACCTCTTTCTATGAATATAAGTTTAATTTCCCAATTACAAGAGATTTATTCAGGTTTCTTCCACAGCGGAACAACAAGCTGCACGAAATGCGCGTACGTAACATCCTGCTACCGAGCCATGTTGCAACACAGCGGGTACTGCGCGGGCCCGCTCTCACTAGAGGACGCGCCGAGGAACGCGCCTTATGTCTCGCACTGCGTGTGCGGATATAATACTAAAGTCGGTGAGTACATAGCGTTCTGTGACGGCACCATACTGGCAACATGTAACATCCTGCTACCGAGACATGTTGCAAACACACTACTATGTGGCTCCAATAATCCCATTAAATTGAAAATCCTCTCCTGCTTATGGAAGTTAAAACCTTGGGAATAGAAAGAAAAATAAATTATTTATTTGATTCAGAGGCACAACAGCATTATACTGATATGCCTATACCATACTGAGTCGAAATTTTACTCTAAACAGTCCACAGTTCAATGTCAATGTTTACAGTCTACTGGTGCACTGATCACAAGTTAGCAAGAGATTTTTTGGTTTACTGCAAGCAGATAATTGCAAAACAACAAAAAAAAGTAATTAAGCTGGTTTTTAAATGTTTTTTCCAATGTAATATTGATAGTTATTTATGTAAATATATCCCCAGGCACTGACATGCTGACCCATCTATTGATGTGCGAGCACAAGACTGCATACAGTTGCGAGGAGGATGCCCGAGCCAACATACAGCAAGAACCTAAACCTGCTGAAGAACCAGCACACGTCGAACAGGTAACACTCAGAAACCTTTTTATTTTTAACCCCCAACGCAGAAATATTGTATATAAAAGATTGACATAGCACTTTTAGCTCGGCTAATCTGTTAGTGATATGATGCGATCATCGAGGTTAAGCCGCGGTCCATACTACAGCCAGTACAGTCTTTGGATGGGTGACCTGTTAAAAAAGTGTCATTTTCAGGTGCATACATCAGAGCGCTACTGGTACCCGCTACCTATACGATAAATTGTAGGTTTTGGCTGTAGTACAAGCAGTCGTTAAGCAAAGTCAGCCAAACTACAGGCGCTACTGCTCTGTTCGTTAAATAGTCTAGTTATCTAACCTATAAGGAGCTTGGGTAGTTTGATAAGGGGAAAAAGCACAAATTAATAATAGAGTAAAATTTAGCAGGATGTCAATGCAGGTCTCATCTTACCACATCAATTAGATTTAATTTAATCTACAAGCCAATTAAATTGTTATCTAATTTCTCTGCAAAATTTTCTTTGATACAAAAAATATCCAACCGATCCGAACGACGATATGACAACCTCATTGGCGCAATGGATACCATGCCGCACTGCCAAGCAAAAGGTTCCGAGTTCGATTCCCGGCACAGCCAAAATTTTTGTGCTGAACTAAATTTGTTGGCTGTCGGTCTGGGTGTAAGATATGTATCTATATAAAATATATATATATATGTATGTATATGTAGTATATCAGGTGTGTTTGCAGCCATAATACGAACTAGAAATGGTTCAGTATGGGGTTAACCAGCCGTGTGTGGAATGTAAAAAAAATATTTTATCAATATTCAGCCTGTGGAGCCCGCGCCCCCGGTGCCGGACTACGCCCCGCCCTCGGTGCTCAACACGCAGCTGTCTCTCGACGACCTCGCTCCGCCCTCCGTGCTGCAGAGCGATCAGGTAACAACCAAACAGAATACACTATAATCTCACTGATCCGGCTCTTCAATAGACCGGAACATCCAATGATCCGGCATCAGCCGCCAGTGCTATTCTCGCCTCTATGCCTGAGCGCTTTGTCGGCAAATGCTGAGAATAGGCTTCTTTGCTAACATGCCATTTAATAGGCCTCTCTTCTAGCATTCTTACCATTCATGAAACAATCACTATGTTAGTCTAACCTCAAAACATATCGCAGTTGCATTCCACCTTATTATTTTTTTGTGAAATTCTAGTTTTTTACTAAGATTTTTTTCTATATTGCTGAGTAATTTGAAAATTCAACCAAACTGTAACCATCTGGTTTTTATTTGTGAGATTATACTGTACTGCCCATACATTATAGTATTCCCAGTGATCTAGGATAAAACCATAGCCTTTATGTAATGTTAATCTATCTCCATATTAAATTTCGTCCTAAACAGTAACAGGTTGAAAGAGTTACAAACATCCATCCATCCTCACATACTTTCCATGTATAATAAAAATTTTAGCAGCACCCCTGCAGTTTTACCTTCCTCAATACTGGGTGAAAGTTAGAACCCAGGTTGTGAGCCATCTCCATGTCTAAATTTCTTCAATCATTTCAAGAATATACATATTCTGTCTTATGCTTATAATATTAGAGGTATTATTAGGATATTATTATTATAAACACCAGGTGCATTCTGTGAATTATCCTTGATTGGCTTTTATGTAATGAATGTGATATCTGTTGCTATTGCCATAGTTGAAGACAAATAAAAAGGACTGTCTCTTCATTTATACATATTTATTTACCCTATTTGTATATGCGAATATACACGAACTAGAAATGGTTCAGTATGGGGTTAACCAGCCGTGTGTGGAATGTGTCCTAATATTTATATTTATTTATTCAAAGTATAATAAAAAATACATGATTTGTATGTTCTTTTCTAGCATGATCAAGAGCTACTGAAGGATGCGTATGACCGTCCCCTGGCCACTCCGAGACATGAAGACCCAAGCTACACACTCGGAGACTTTGAGCCTTTGCCCCAAGAGCCTCCACCACAGCCTGACTTTGAACAGCTTTAAACAATCATGTTTTTTCCATGTGTAACTATTATTTTGTGGGCAGATGTCCCTTTAACAATATTGTATTAATATGCACTAAACTAAGAATCTTATAGAAATAAATTAAGATATACATTGTAGCCTATAATTTTTTTGCATGTCAAAGAATATGGATTTGATTTCAGATAGATATATTTTTGAGTTTATATATCTTAGGTAATGAAAATAAAGACAGCTTATCTATAAATTGACTTTACTTTTCTTTCTCCTTTTCTTTTTAAAGTTTAATGTGACTTTATTAGTAACTCCATAGTCTTGAATGCAATCATCATTGTTTTCCAGTACAGTACTATCATAACATAAGTCATATGTTTTCCAGATATACTTCCAGGAAATCTTCACTTTAATTCCAGACCTTTTTTGGAACATTTCAAAGTGTCTCTTGACTGCTTTCTTCAGGTCTAGAACAGATGCATTTTGTGGTACCTGCAAACAAATATTGCAGATTTGTTGTCACATTTTATTGAAAGAAGAAATAAAATTAACCATAAATATTTGCGCATCTTGACTAAAAAATATGTACATTACACAGAAAGACAAAATTCCAAGATCTGTATGAATCTAATCAAGGAAAAATAATGGCCCATTGTAGGCCCAACCATTAAAAAAAGAAGTATCCACAAAAAAGAGGATGCTTGCTGCTACACCATCAGTTAATTCTGATGATTTGGTGAAAGGATAATCATTTTGTAAATATTGTAGTGTACAGGTTATGTATGTATAGTCTGTATATAGGTATGATAGTCTATAGACAATAACCTAGTCTGTGACATATCCAGGAGCAAGTGAAGGCCACTGTTGGTAGGACATTGGCAGGGGAGTCAAATATGGATCGCTAAGCTAGTAACACATCTCCACAGAAATATCGTAGCAGTAGCAACCTTAATTAATTAATCTATAGTACATGAGTAAAATATTGTAAGTGCACCCAGATATAGGAGCTACAAATATGTTTGAAATTGATGAAACAATTGACGAAATTATGTTGGTGTGGTCTATTATTTGGAGGACTAGCAAGATTAGTTAATCTACTTACAATAACTTTTAATGCAGGTTCATCTTCACGTTTCACAATCAGAGTGATTGCCTGGCCATGTTCTACAGCTATCTGGAATGTAAATTATTCTTAACATTGTAACTACCTTTGATTGAAATGCAAAAAGGGCAAATTAATTGCAATAATTATTATTTACTTCATTGTGCATACTACCAAGATGTGGAATTCTTTGCCTAATTCCCTGTTCCCCGATAACTATAATCTAGTGGTTTTCAAGGCAAGAGTGAACCGGTTTCTTCTGAACAAGCGCTCCACCTTAGATCGCAATATCGCTTACCATCAGGTGAATTGCGATCAAGCGCAAGCCCATTAAAAGTAAAAAAAATAAAATTATAATAATAATTGAGTGTTGAGGCATTTTTTTAAATTGAAAGTCTTATTATTCAAATAATAAAAGTTATTTTATTTTATGGGTCGTTTAGGACTTGTAAGGAAAATAATACCATAGTAGTTTTATAATAAGTAGCCTGTAGAGCATAACCTCCCAAGTTAGATATATTATGACACTATATTCCAAATACCTACCTGGGATAAAACTTCTTCTAGAATAATATCAGAAGGAAGATCACTAAGGAGTGGGTCACATTTTGTTAAAGTATACAGCGAAGACTGGGTTATTTCTAATAGTTCATCGTGCGATAAGGAACTTGCAATATCTTCAAAGGCTTCCATATCATTTAAATTACTATTGTTTGTTCCTGTAAAGAGTGATCATGATATTTTCCATAAATTACAGGTGTATTAAAAACTGTAACAATAAAATTAGTATTCCTACAGCCTATAATGTTTTGATTAGTAAAATTGAAAACAAAACAAATCAAAACGTCCACAAACTAGGAATAAGGTTCATATTGATGACAGAGACAATTAAACCTTTTTTTAACTATCTGTCATCAAAAAGAACATCTATGCAGCAAAATCGATCGATTTCCGAAATAACCGATTTAATGTTAATCTCTAATAATCTATGATACGAAAAATGTCTATGACTAAAATTACCACCTGCAGCAGATTTTTGCTTTTTTGGCTAATTTTTCTACTACATTTTGTATGACAGATTTACATGATTTGCAGACAAATAATACAAACAATTAAATAAATTACAGAAATAAGATAACAATACTATTTACAAATTCTAAGATAAAAAGAAAAGAACAAGAAAAAAAAATACAATATAAATTAAAGTAGGCTTACCATCCAGGCTGTCTGTTGGGAACTCTGCCACTGCGTTCCAACAGAGCGTGCGCAGAGTTCCCAAGATGCTAGCAGCATTGGCCCGTTGAATAGCTTAACTTAGTCTTTATTTGCAGACATTGAATTATATAATAAAGCATTTATTCATCTTTAAAATAAATAAATAAATTGACGACGAACTCTAATTTGCAGATCAAACGTTACAGAAGCTCTAAGTTCAAATGATTTGCTTCGCTTTGCGGGAGAATGATATCAAAAATATAATTTACTTCCCCAAGATTTTATTTATAGCACATGCACTATAATGCAAAAATCCAATATAATATCTACTGTGTTATTTATTTATATTGTATTTTTTTGCCAATTGGTGTCACATGTGGCAAAATACCTAATTTTGAAACGTCCTCACTGCCTATGACGTAAAAAGTTGAGATTTATATTTGAGGTTATTTTAATCTCTTACAATTATTATTGGAATATTGAGTAACTATTTAGTACTACTTCCTGCAAATTACACAAAATGGACAGCCTTTCAACCGGTTCCCTTAGCGGGTCTCAAAAAGAAGAGTTAATGGATCAAGTGAAGCAACAAATCGCTATCGCGAACGCTCAGGAATTGCTGACGAAAATGTCAGAAAAGTGTTTCAAGAAATGTATTTCCAAGCCCGGTACATCTCTGGATAACTCAGAACAGAAGTGTATAGCAATGTGTATGGATAGATACATGGACGCTTGGAACCTGGTGTCGCGGACATACAGCAGTAGAATTCAACGCGAGAGGAACAACATGTGAAGGCAACCCCTTGCCTCGCATGAAAGCTCGCAAGTCGCAGTGTAAATAAAACTTAGTAGTGACATGTTTCACATTGAGATTACAACAACAGTAGTTGTGTTCAATAATAAACATTTAGGTTGATAATGATTGTTACATTGGTTAAACATTGTTTTACTATAATTATATAATTTAGGTACAGTTGTTGTTGTAACTGAAGAAAGCTGCCTGTCCTTGCTACTTTAATTCTCAATGCGGTTAATGTATGGGAATGTTACATGTTTTGTGTAGTGGCTATGCTTGTGTAAATACAAGTTACTGAAAATTACATTTGTTTATCATTTATTCAAAACAACTCTTCCTTTGAAATTAATTTTGTATTTATACAGAAAATTTACAATTTACATTTCTCCCTTGAGCATTTTCTTCCTAAACTGATGAACCTTTCTTATCCACATCTCTTTTAGTTCTTCTTCACTAGGCAGCTCCTGAGAACAAGAAAAGATCATAAACATCATAATTAAAATATAATAAAGTTCCCTATTGACAAAATCACTGAAGTCGCAGGTCCAACCTGGATGAGGACTAAACAGGGGCACATGCAGAGGGAGGCTTATACCCAGCAGTGGAATAAAAAAGGCTGTGGATTATGATAAAAGCTGCCTATTGGACTGATTAAGGAGATAATTAGGATAAAATATATAATTTTCAGTTTTTGTTGTAAATCATAAACAGTAAAAAATAGCTTATAAAACAACTTGAAAAATACAAGTTTTTATTAGTCAGACTAATGAATGACAAATAAAACTAAATGGTATCCTTTTTTTTATAACATATATGTATGATGAGCTTGTAAGAGGAGCTAAGTTGCCTAGCTCTGGTGTAGTTTTCAAGCCACCCAAAGGCCTCTGACTTGGCTTTACAAGTTGGTAGTACTATGACTAATAGCTGGGACCTACAATTTAACATGTCATCCAACCCATAGAACCACCTAAATAAAAATGCTGCTTTTTTAAAGAAAGCATTGTACATTGGTCACCCATCCAAACACTGTCCACATCAACTTGCTTAGCTCAGGAAACTCTTCAGCTCACCTAATAGTCCATTGAAATGTTACATTTTTTAGGCCTAACCTTGCGTTTTTTAGAGGACGCAATTTTATTTTTTTGATGTGTAGGGGGGGTCAGTGTAAAGGTAAAACCAAGTTTGTGGGGTCGCCACCCTTGTCCCACGGCCGCCATCTTGAAAATAGGGGTTGAAACGGTTTTTATGATATATCTCTTAAACTATGTATTCGATTAAAAAAATTTGTAAACATTTTTTGTTGCAAATTAAATTCTCTACAACTTTGGTCCAGTAACTTTTTATCGTAAAACTATAAATAAAAAAGTAATAATTTTTTTTTGTTATTATAACTTTTTTAATAACAAATTTAGCAATATTATTAATAATTAATTATTGACTCTTTCTCACTCCATTTCGTAAAATGGTAAAAAAAAAAGTTATATCGAAAAATATAATTTTTTTTCTCGAATTTCTGAAGATTTTCGCTTATAACTTTTTTATTTATAGTTTTACGATAAAAAGTTACTGAACCAAAGTTGTAGAGAATTTAATTTGCAACAAAAAATGTTTACAAATTTTTTTTAATCGAATAAATATTTTAAGAGATATATCATAAAAACCGTTTCAACCCCTATTTTCAAGATGGCGGCCGTGGGACAAGGGTGGCGACCCCACAAACTTGGTTTTAGCTTTACACTGACCCCCCCTACACATCAAAAAAATAAAATTGCGTCCTCTAAAAAACGCAACCCCAAATGTAACTTTTCAATGGACTATAAGCTGAGCTACAGGTGCTACATAATATAGGTTAACTTACATCAAAATTAATAATAGAATCATCTTCTCTTATTTCGGCTTCAGGCACCAGAACAGTCTGAGTGTTCAAATCAATGACTATATTCTGCTTCTTACTCTTGGAAGATACAAATGATTTTTGCACAAATGAGTCGCTATTTAGTTCATCAATGAGATTTCTGTCATGAATAGTTGGCATGTCTTCCTTTATGTCTGGTTCTTTGTATTCGTAAGCTGGTATTTTCTGTAAAGTCAGCCCAGCGGCCTCCGCAGCTTGGATTGCCTTCTCTATTTCACTCTTGTTGTCTACTTGCTTAAATTTCTTAGATAAATTTGAGCGCTCTGAAAGCATATGAAAAGCAATAACAAATATATTTTTTGTTATGGTAAAACACCAGCAAAAAAATGTCTTAAGTAGAAATAAATTTGATTTGGCATCAAAAAGTAGTAAAATAAACTTATGATGGCATTCTTTTGAGGCAACCTTTTGAATCTGTACTGTTGTATAGTACAGATTCAAAAGGTCGGCTCCGCATTTTACCTGTTTCATAAGAGCTAGATCTGCTGCTCGACGAGCGCGATTTCTTTCCCTTTTTGCTCTTATACCGAGAGCGACTCCGTGAGCTGGACACGGAGCGAGAGCGGTCGCGTTTTGACCGCGACCAGGACGGAGAGCGAGTCCTGTCCCGCTTCGAGCGTGAGCGCGACAACGACCGCCGTTTGGACTTCGACTCGTACCGCTCCCGGGACACACTTCTAGAATAACTCTTTCTCTTATGTCTGGACCTGGAAGAGGAACGCTTCCGTCGGTAGCTACTGGATTCCGAGTACTCTGATCGGTCTCTAGATCGGGAGCGTCTCTTGTGCTTACTTTTTGATTTCTTCCTCTCATAAGAAGATTCGGAACTATAAGAGGAGCTCCGTCTGTCACGGTATCGGCTTTTCTCGCGAGGCATTTTAGATTTACCTAGTTTGTTAAATTATAACTTCATCGTTAGTTTAGATTATATTATATTTATGATTATGATTATATTTAATAAAAATAAATCACTTTAATATTGGCCAGTCATAAAGCAAGGAATTCTACATCAAACGTCACATCGTTGACATGACATTGACATACCATATGTTAACGGGCAATACGGGCATGTGAAAAAATATTACCTGTATTATCTGCAATATTTTACCATGTATTTAAGTTTACCCGCTGCTATACCGGCACTAGGTCAAAAGTAGTTTACTAATTATCTAATTTGAAGTGGGGATGAGGAGACCTGCACTGACATCCCGCTAGGAGCGTAGTTTGCATTCCCCCCCTTACCAGCTTACCCGAGCCAATCCAGCTCCTTGAAGTAACGGAGGACGGCCATGAGTCGCTAGCATACCTGTTCCACTCCTGTTTCGCCAGATGGTGTGTTCTGAATGTTGTTAATAGAAGTCGAAGTGTCATCTTTTTCTAGATTGAGTATAATTTACAGCAGCACTGTTCTATCTGCTAAAAGAAAACCTGGAATGTTGTTGCAGTTTCGGGTAGGAGCATTGATTCTTCGAATCTTAACTCGGTCGGGTGGTACCCGCAGCTTGCTCCATTATTGTTTTTTGCATCGTCACAGTAAATGTTTACTTATTAAAAACGGGCTTCTTCAATATATATTTGTTCATTGTACATGAATAAATTTAGGTATTCACACGCTACATATATACCAAAATTGACTAGGTACTCCTACCAATCATCGCTGGAACGTTACAATGAATCATATTTTTTCGTACGTGTAACTGACGCTCACCAATTTACAAGAGCTTGGAATTAGTTACTAGAAAGAAAAAAAAAATGGTTGCCTGTAAAGTCGGTTTTACGGGCGAAGATTTTACGTGACAACGTCTGCCGCGTGCTGCGCGCGCGGCAGACCGATCATAGTTGAGTGGGAGAGAGACGCAAGGCATTCGGCGGGCCTCTCTCTCGTTCGGTGACTCATCGTAACGTTACCGGGCGTTACACTTTTTCATAAGTGACTCCCAGCCGCAACCGAATTTAAGACGTTGTCACGTCAAAAAAAAAATGGTTGCCTGTAAAGTCGGTTTTACGGGCGAAGATTTTACGTGACAACGTCTGCCGCGTGCTGCGCGCGTGGCAGACCGATCATAGTTGAGTGGGAGAGAGACGCAAGGCATTCGGCGGGCCTCTCTCTCGTTCGGTGACTCATCGTAACGTTACCGGGCGTTACACTTTTTCATAAGTGACTCCCAGCCGCAACCTAATTTAAGACGTTGTCACGTCAAAAAAGAAAGAATCGTTTATTTTGTAACTCGAACAACAAAGAAAAAATAATACACAAGTAACATAAAAGAACATACAAGTATCAAACTGATACTTTGTGCTCTTCGCAACTTGGAACTCAACACGCTATGGAGTCACCGCCACACATTATTGTTTTTGTCGCGCAAACGCTGTTTTCCACGCACATTCGACCGGCTAGCTATAATGCATGACCGTTGCTTGGATACAACATCTGTCCGGGGGATATCTTAATGCTAAGTGAAGACAGACCAACGTCGTTCCTTAAAGCTTAGTGATAAGTTTGGTGACCTAATGTGTTTTGCTTTTATAACACTAGAAAGACATGTTATATTCTACATCAAACGGGTTACCAATATTTTAACGAACAATCATCGCCCTGACTGGTATCATAATCATTATTTGATGACCTCACTGGCGTAATCGTTACCATGCCGGACTGCCAATCAGAAGGTTCTGGGTTCGATTCCCGGCACGGCCAACATCTTTGTACTGAACTAAATTTTTTGGCTGTCGATCAGGGTGTTAAATATGAATATATATAACGTATGTATGTATTGATATGTAGTATATCAGTTGTGTTAGCAACCATTTATTACAAACTAGAAATTGTTCAGTATTGGGCTAACCAGCCGTGTGTGACATGTAAATAAAAAAAAAACATTTTTTCCCGCGCTGCGTTTTGAACGTGTCATCCGCGTTATTACCGGCCCGCGATGATTTTTCAAGCGCATTGAAAAAAATGACGTGATATAAAATATCTATTAGCACGCGCAATCGGAATAAACTAAAATATTGAAGTATCATTATCTGTAATCTACCATACTTTAAAGGAGTCTCTAAGAACTGGCATCAAAATACGCATAAGCTCAAGAAAGCTTTTTCACAAGATGGCGCTGTTCACCATTTGAGTAGTTACATTTCATGTTACGCATTACTTAAAAATAAGCACGAGTTTCTTCTTTTCATAATCTACTGTAATAATATGTATGTTTTTGATTTTTGAAACAAAATTGTATATTAGATGTTTAATCTTCCAATGACAAGTTAAATCCGGGTTTGGAATAGTAGAAATAACTTAAGCCTAAAGTAGAATGAGATATTTTTTTTTAACTACAATGATAATTACGTAGCCAGGAACGTTGTGCAGGGCAGCGACCGTCAGTCAATCGGCCTCGATGACGGAATGTGTGAAAATTTTAAGATGGTGATCAACTGTATTTTTTCAATAATATAGCATAAAACTATCACTGGTGCTTAGTTGTTCCGTTACTAAGATAATAATATGATTCCAGCCGCGCCTGCGTAGCCTTTATTGCAGTTAAGTTAGGCGTAGTGAACTCCCAAAGTGCCTGTACGTGAGATTCGATCAGTGACATTGTTCCGTTGAAATCGTTGAGCCCATCGCGATTGTTATGTTTATGCTGATGGCGTGTGCTTTCCACTCGTTCAGTGGATGGTGTGAGAGTTTCTGATGTTGCCAAAGCTATGCAGAGGCAGGAGAGAGCTCACGCCAACATGGAGGCCAGCGATAGTGTGGACAGCAAGCAGGTGAGCACTGCCCGACTAATTGCCTGCCGGTTTTTCAGTATTTTGACCATTGAGTCGTCCGGATTGCCTTGGCGCTCGGTAAACTTGCATTGGAATGTTGCCACTGGTCCGTGCGCCAGCTCCAATCAGTATGAATCATATTTTGATGCAACTCTTGTAGTGATATAACAATGTTCTGCAAAAGTGAGTTGCATGCGATGCTTTCTAATGCAGTCTAGACCTAGGTTGGGTTTGGGTATGTGCAAACTGATAAAGCATTTGCCTGTTCTCATTAATTCTTAGCCGTGACAAAGCAAGGCAAAAGGTGGGCGCTGTTATTTTCTGCCCACACTCGCTGTGAATAAATTATTGACATTAGAACATTGTTATGAACTGATGCCTTATTGGGTACCAATGAATGCCTGTGTCGAGAACTATATTTGACAGGTCCCCAATTTGTCCAGCTGTCTACATTTGTGCAGTTGGATAGGTAGTATTGCTTACTTTCCTAGGTTATTTAAACTTTGTTTGATATATTGATTTGATATATTTCAATTCTTCTCATAATGATTATGAGCCTTGGGGATCTATGATAAAGGCATCCAATGACAATCCTATTTATTACCAAACAAGTTTGTGATACTCATTAGATTTCCAGTGCTTCTTGAGTATAGGATTGTTCTAAATTATTTAGGAATTTCTTTGTTTTATACATAGTTTAATATTATTGCATTTTTTTTGTTAATGAAGTTGGGAAGATGTTAAAATATTTCTGTCTAGCATCCAGTCTTGGCTTCGCGTTGGCTCTAAAATAATGTCAGTATCAAAGTGAAATAAAATATAGCCTATTTTACTCGGGGCTAATATATAATGAAGCTTCTTAACAGTGAAAGAATTTTTTAAATCGGTCTTGTATTTTCGGAGTCTAATTGTGTCAAACAAACAAACAATCATACTTATGCTCTTTATAACATTTGTATAGATTTTCTTCCATCTATAGTTGATTTCCGCAAAGTAATGCCTGGGTATATAGGTTTACTTTATACTTTTATGGTTGATGTGAGAGCATGATTAAATCATTCTTTCCAGAAAAAGGTAATAAGACAGGTATGGGGCCAAGTTCCCCCACCGTAGGGCCCCGCATTGTCGAGGGGGGAGGGGCTCAGTAACCGTGGCCTGGTCACACTCTCCTGGGCCACTCCCTACACTTGTATTCCCAGTATGCAAGTGCTAGATGGAGTGGCACCTGTAGGTTGCGGAACCTCGCTCCGGGGGTTTTCGGGGGGGGGTTTCGCAACTGAGGCGGCCTGCGGTGTGGTTTGGGAGGCAGCTGAAGGTGTGGGGCCGCGACAGGATAGAAGTGTCGGTATTACGATGCGCCGCTCTTCCTACCTGCCGCGGCCTCGATGGGGTCGCCACCATTGATTATGTGTGTGCTGTGCATTATATGATGTTATAGAGAGTGGTCGTTAAATGGAGAGAATCATGCTACACAAATATGGAATACAAGCTAAACCAACTAAAGCCAATTGATTTTGGTGCTTTAGAGAATTTATGTTTAAATCGATTGACGTTACATAGAGTTTACTCTGTATTTCAAAACATACATCTTAATAGTGTATGAAAGTTTTAAGCTTCTACCTGTTACCATTATTGATATATATTATAGCAAAATAAAACGAAAAATCACATTTATGTATGGAGAGACCCCTTAATATTTTCATATTTAGTATTTGTTGTTGTAGCTGCATGGGCCAAAAATGGCCAATGTCAGCTTATCTCTTGTAATAATAAAATAATTTTAGTATACTAAATTCATTATTAAACAAAATAACAGACCTAGCGCGAGTTAGGCTCGATCACATGTAAAATTCAACTAAAACCACAGTTAACAACTAGTTAACAAATTAGTTATTAATTATAATTAGTATGAGTATTAATTACTTACAATTCAGTCATAACCTTCTAATTGGATAAGTGAGAATAAGCTTATTATACATGAATTCGAATCAATTTATTAAACTAGCAGTTGCTATATTGAACTAGCAGTTGCCCGTGGCTCCACCCACGTGTACGTCGCTTTTCGCATAACTAGTAGAAACTACATTTATTCAGACCTCTAATAGACTCAAATAATTCTATAGTACCTATCCTATTTCTGTGACAATTTTATAGGTATAGACCTTACATTGCCAAGATATCGATCGCATCTGTCATTCCACATTCGTTTCCTGAGATATTAGTTAGTTGCAGCGTGATGTTAAATGGTCTATTCAACACAAAAATATTTTTTCAGTTCCCAGATTACTGTGATTAGCGCGTTCAAACAAACAAACTCTTCAGCTTTATAATATTAGTACCTATATGTAGATTACTTATTACTTAATTACTACTGCTAATTTAACTATTTATATAAATTTTTGCTCATTATGTGTGTAATTACCTTGCATTGCAATTAAGTCACAATAAAAACATAGCTAAATTGATTGACACATTGATAATTGATAATTATTACATTTTTATCAATGAAGATCGAAATCTATTCACATAGTGAGTCCATTCATTAACATGTCTTTGAGGTTAAATTGACGTAAGTCGTGACGGAAGTATACTCCAAACCTTATCTGAGTATCTCTACTAGTTGAACTGTAGCGCAAGTTTCATAAGGCTCAAGCCACTATGGTTTTACAATAGTTGCTATCAATATCTCCCAATCACAAGACAAAAATCAATGAGAATTTCTGAAATAACCCCCAATTTTAGCATAGCATATTTTTAATTGTTGCTCTACATTTACTTCTATGCCTATAATAAATCGAGTATACAGGGGTACAGCGAAGAGACATCGATTCACTGTCGAAGTTCCAAAGATTCGCACAAAGTGTTTCGCTTCGACCTTCATTGTGAGAACTGCGAAGCTTTGGAACTCTCTTCCTGAGTCTCTTTTTCCCGAGAAGTACAATATGGGGGTCTTTAAATCTAGAGTAAATAGGTCCTTCTAGGCAAGCGTGTTACGTCTTAGACCACAATTAAGCTTAACATCAGGCAAACTGCGGTCAAACGTAAGCCTATTCATCAATTTATAATATATAAATAAATTTATTTTCTTTCTTTGTTTCAATTTAAAAAAAAAACCTTTTTTTGTATGATTACAGTACTAGCTACACTTATATATAACACCATCAATAGTGGTTCTTCAGCCATCGGTATTAGAGCCTTGTGTGTTTGGAGGGGCGCGCGCGCACGCTGGCTCGCTCGGGCCGCAGTTAGCTCGAGACAGGCGCGCAGAGAAGGCGCCGGCGCCGCGCGTGACATGCCCTAGTGCAGTGCTAGTGTTGTAGCTCAGCTATGGTAGCCATGGTGGCCTCCGCGTCTGGATACGGCACGCTCCGCCGGTTTCTGAGCGTCCAGGACGGCATCCAGACGGCCACCGTGCCCGGTGCCTCCGTTGCCGTCTCGGTAAGACTTTGTAGCACTACTGGACTGAGGCTACTTGATGCTCTGACCAATCTAAATGAGCCTTACATGTGCTTTTTAAAAGAAACTGAAGTTCCGTAACTTGCAGTCAAAATTCCGATGCCGCCAACATGTGATGCATCCCATTACTCCGGCACCGTTCTTTACTCAGCTGAGTCCGCTGCGACAGTTAGCTAACATAGAACAATGTAGCGTTATGCGACAGGAATGTTGATGATGCGATGCCTAGTTATCGCGAGGCGCGCCCTGACGCTATGCACAACAAATCCGCGTAATCTCACTGAATAAATAGTTAACTGTTATTTATTCTGTGTCAATGTCGCCGATAAGTCGTGATAATTTATCCTGATAATCTTTCCTGTACACAGTATTATGCATGTACGGAAACCAGATTCATTAAGTAAGGTAATTTGCAATACGTTGTCAACAATGCGCCGCGTTTCTAGAATTAATTGTGAATATGTTAAGCTGAGTATGTACCTAACTAGTTAGCCAAGGACCGAGCCTTGATGCGTGTTTGTGTTGTGTGGGATGGTTTGCTTAGCGTTTAGCTTCCAATTTATGTAGGAGAATGATTGTCTGTCTGCCGCCTGTTGAAATATTAAGTATGTAAATCATTTTCATTGACTTCTGTCGTATCGTTTTAAAATATTTTACTTTATACTCATAATCCTAATGATTGCTAAAATATTATACAAGTTACACGTTAAATATGAATAATAAAAACATATAACAGCATACATACATAACTCTATTTATAAAATCGCAGATTTAGAAATATAAATAGTCCAACTAAAAGTAAATTGCAATTACATAAACTATGTTAGTGACTTCCATTGATTATCTCACAAATCTCATTACTAAGTTACTTCAAAAGTAATTTTATTAAAACTTTAATTGTCTTCTTTACTCGGCTTTAGAAAGTTGTACATTTTCTATTAGAACGTCTACGCGCATTAAAAATTTCGAGCATGCGACTGGCGAAAATAAAAAGCGCGATTCCAATTTCAGTCGGCAAGTTATTGTAAATTAGTTTGGACAACTCTATCATAAACTTTTCTTTTTCCGCTGCAATGGCTAAAACTGTTCGGGAACACCGCATTTTGACATCTAAAAAAAGATTCCGGTAAAATTCATCAGTGTTGTAACGTTAGGGGAGGTCGTCGACCTCACTTTCCTTTTTAATATTCCGGTGTTTATTAGCATCGATCGGGTCTCCGGCCTTGGCCTCACGTGGGACCGCGGTTCCAGTGATGATATCACCGGCGGCACGGGATCCGAGGGAAGGGGCCAAGGTTATGGCAGCAGACCGTAGCCGCGGCTCTGAAGTACGCCTCGTTGGCCACCATCCGCGAAAGGAGCTCGCGTCGTGTGCCTATCGACCCAGATCACTCCGGCGCTTATTCGCTTTTTACCTTCCCAAATTAATATGAACCGCGTATACACTTTATTACCACTAATTGAAAGTGTTGTGCCATTTGCTCTATAGCGTGTAGTTGATAAATAAAATTCAAATGCGTGGCTACGTCGTAGACGCGCCTGTCCCAAAGTCTGTCTTGTATTTATAATATTAAGTCGGCTCTTTTCCGTATATTAATCAATAATCAGCCAAACCGGTTCCTTGTTTATGTTACAGTGACATAGTTCGTCTTCGGTTGTGACCGAACTGACGAGTTCCACTACCTAGACCGAACTTTGAACTGCGTCAGTTATATAGTTACGTATTTTTTTCAAAATCGCATTTTTCATCATCACATAACATATTGTTTTGAATATGATCATAGCTATTAAAGAGCACGCTTCAAATGGAGAGTCGTTATTAGCCAATTGTTCGACGTAGTTTCGATTCCCAGCCGTTAGTTTTTCGACGATCAGACGAATTTGAATGAGCCATTGACGCCGACGCTTCGGCTTTCGCCATTCGTTGCACTTGAATCAACTTTACCCCGTCATTACTGAAGACTGGCATCAATCAGCAGACCTACATAGCCGTGGATAGCAAACCGTATCGAGTCTACAGTAACTTGTATCCAAATACAGTCAGACAGGAAAATCTAACCTCTTGTAATGAAGATTAATGTAGACAATTATCATAGATCGTTGTGTTCTAGGAAACATTGCTTCTTCATTTAAGAAAATGAACCGAATAAAATTTGCAGAGCTGTACCCACCTTCGCTGATTGTAGTGGCACCCTTATAACGAGACGTATATAAATCTCGACCTACATAAGATTATTTTGTCCATTTAGATACGTAGCTATATAGGGGTCTTTGTTAGACTTTGTCTATTATTCCCAGACTATACTTTCCTAGGATTTATTTGTCGAATGACCCAGTTCCAAAGCTGCAACGGCGGCTAGCTGTATGAAAACGTTTCGCTGTTGCCCCAAATTCCGCCAACGGCACGCTGCACATTTTATGTGAATATATTAATTAAATAGGCCCCACGAAAGTAATGGTACGAGTTTTTCTCGAAGCTAGTTTTCCCGTTCGATCCATTAGCTATTAGCTGCTTCCAATTAGTTGCAGTAGGCTGTAGCAGTCATATGGCATGGTAAAAAGTGGTCTCGAGACCGGGTGGCATAGTTGTGGAAGTGGCCGAGCGGGTTGCGACATCGTGCATTACTGACGAGCCACCTCGGGCCCTCGGGGCATACTTCCGCCCACCGGATCTCACCTATAAGGAGAGGACCTTGTCGCCGTCTCCATGCCACCTTGCTCGTACATATTTTGCAATAATATTGCTCGTATCACCTTGACAGAAAACGCCCCGTTAAATTCACCGCATCTCCACGCCAACGAGATCTCGTGTTGATTGCTTTGATGCGATTTTGATTTGTTGGTCCTTGGTTTCCTTTACGGTGCATCGTACAAAAGTAGGCAATTACCCTAATTAGGAATACTCCAAGAACGCCAAACACGTTAAAAAGTTTACGTTAGAGCCTTTTAGAATCTTCAAATAGATAAGTCTGCTAACAAAACAAACATTACGAAACGTCGAACGGGCTAGAGCCGTGAGTCATTCATTGAATGAAACTGAAACTTTCAAAACTGATCAAAGCAAATTGACCGAAGAAATAAATCATAACTGTTCGAATTCAGGCTCCGGCATTGCACTGATCAAAGATTAGAAACGCTTAACCGAGTATACTGTCTGAGAAGATGTTCTCCTAGATTAAGCTAAGAATTTCTTCGTAATTATATGTATGCACCGAACGAACGACGAACAATTGCAGTCTCTTGGAAGTATAATATTAATTACCTCTCTTTCACAAAAATACGTATGTTGAATAGAATAAGTATTTTAACCAAGTGTAAATTAACTTGCAAATTCGATTCTTAATTTCGCCCATAAATCTTGACTGTTTGGCAGAACTTTGTGTACCATAAAGTTCATATCCATTTTAAGTTCGCCTGATACGCTTCATATGTTAGGTGATTAATATCACTTATCTCCTGAATGCGCGACTCTAAATAGTAGACTATAGTAGTCGTGATCGAGATCGGACGTCGGTGGTACTTTTGCAACTGATGTTCCTTCTGATCGACCTTGGGGAATGCCATCTGTTTCTTCCGTTACCGCTTGAAAACGAGTTCTTTTTAACATAAACTTTTGTGCAGTTTAAAATAAGTTAAGTTACTCTGTTCTGTAAGTCTGTTTTTTATTTACCAACTGATCTAGTTATTGTAACTGTTATGGTCTCGTAATCAAAAGCTATTACTCAATATTTAATGCGGTTGCATAAATTTCTATTACTACCGTTATTAATACTCACATTGAAGCATTCATAGCACAATACGCATGCTTTGATGGAGTCCGTAGAGAAAGCTAAAACCGGCTGATGTTTCGTGGTTACTTTCATGCGGCCGGCCTATGGACGAGCTTTACATTACGCTCGGACCATTCATGAAATTAGCTTTTAATAATGATCAATGACTATCTAATCTAGCTGTACTTTTGAGCGTACGACTCTTAAAACCCTTAACAATGTATTGCTTTAGGAAAGTTTTTTAACTTCTTGAGGCAAGTTTTTATGTGTTTCAAGAATATCTTAGCAGGTCACTACACTACGCTAATAAAATGTATTAGATCTCTTTTATTTCTTGTCAAAATATTTTAAAGTTTCATTCTCTTCGGTCACATATCACTTTTTGTTCTCTAGATTGAGAACTGGTGCCAGGTTATTGACATTATCTAGTAACCTGTAAGTGCGACGTAATATCAACTGCCAAAAGTGAAATTGACTCCCGGAAGCGATTTTATTTGTACAAATGAAATCGAACAACCGATTGGATTTACTGATGTGGCTCACTATTGACTGCTGTGACTCATTTCATGTGATCAGATGCAAAGCTCTATGCAAACGATTTCTGTAAATGTATGAGACAATTGCAAGTACACGTTGTAAGGCTACATTAGATACATTATACAATATCACTTTCTCCTCAAACGAAGTAGCTGTCTCTCAAGGCATCTTTGTTTTTATCTCGATAATGCCTTCTATTATGTGTTTATCTATTGTTTTAACACAACATCTTATTTCGGCGAATTTGCATCAACTGGTATGTGTTATTATATACTTAAAATGCAATGTGATTATTTATCACAGATATCATGAGAATGTCTCATGTTGGACAATAGTGTACTAAAAGTAACACAGTTTAGACAACAGATGTTATTTATTGTTTCTTTTTCAATAAGGTTACATGAGTAGATTGAAGCATAACTTCGTCCGATCTTTGAAAGCTTCCATTGATTTTAATCTAAAATATATTGTATCAAGTGGAGTACTTATTTTAACAGAGAAAGAGTGACGAGAGTTCCATTACGACTTACTAACTTTAACTATTTTCTTGGTATCTCGATCGGCTCTCCATTTCCCGTTTGTTTCTAATGTATTTATAATGGCGTCGTCTGATTTGAAGTCTGGTCAACTGAAACTAGATCAAGTGGACCAAAGAAAAGTTTTTCTCCGCAAATATTTTGTGAAGTAGCTCAATATAATTTCATCTCTCGTTGTATTCGCAGTTGCAGCTCAAATCATGACAAGTAGTCATAATGGAATCAGTTTAGTTTCATTTGGCGCGTTATCTTTTTAATCCTTGACGGTTCTCACATTTATCTTAGCCAGTTTGCACTGGGAAAATTCCAGTAGAAGCCAAGTATTTCTAAAGAGGTTGATTGCATACATACTAGTATCTCCTGAGACGGGGCATTCTTGCGAAAGTCTCAGATTCTTCAATTGATGCTGAATGATTTTCTTGCTCCACCTAGTGCTCAAGGAAACCTGCCTTTGCGATATCGTGGTATCCCATCAGGTCGTACACAGTTATTTCCATTACTCTACCTGGTTTAGGCCCCTCTCCTATCTTGCTTTCTTAATACTTCTATAAGATGGTCCAAATAAATTATTACAGAAATGTCTTTCAAAGACAAATACGCTGCGGTCTACCGCAGAGTGTCTTATGTAAAGTGTCAACCTGCAGTGTGTTGTCTAGCCGCAACGTCCTGTCTAGCTTAGCTTGCTACGCGAAGTATTGTAGGCTCGCTCCGTGGGAAATCTTAGAACCAGGCCGTGCATGAATAAGTAAACGGCTATGGAACATCGGCCTGTGCCCGTTTGGCATTTCGTAAGGGATAGAAATTAGCTAATTTCAAGCTATCTTCAAAGGTCTTGTTTACGTAACACATTTTAATGCATATTCTATCTACTACAAATATCTTGATTTCACTTATTGTACGCATTGTGGGAAACTGTGTGGGAAATATTGAAATGAAGTTGATATGAAAAAGTAAACGCTTGCGGCTGATCAACCGCATCGCCAACGTGAATGCCACTGGTTTTATAATACGTCGGTATTAAATCTAATTAATTTTCTCAATATTCGAGTCCTCGGGTCTATCAAACAGCTGTGGTTCAGTACAACTTTATTTTCTTAATTGCGAAACCTTTCCAATCAATTTGTTAATTGGCTATTTCAGATCGGCTATCTCAGAATCTCAGTCTTTGCGCAACTACAAGTAATATCATAACGCTTTAGATAAATATCAGGAATTGTAACTATGGCAGACACATTTTCTATCTCCCGATCTAAGCGGTTGTGCGAAATTCCATTTTTCTAGCGGTTTGAAATTCCTACACTACACATTCACACCCATCCCACTATCTATCTATTATTGTGGTTAGATGAATCGCATTATCGATTTGAATTCGAGAGACAAATGTTATCCTCTAGGCTTATCGGCATTACCATAATGACGTTTTGATGCTATGTATGATTCACAAAATGATCATTTCGGATAATAGTATCAAACACCTTGAAAATTTCAATTGTGCGTAATTCATCATCACGCCTAATTTCTAGCATTGACTGTGGCAAAAGTAATGGTGTTCGATTTGACCATAGAAAGATTATAGCTATTTCGTAGTTATTTACGTAGTGGTTAGTTTATTGTATTTAAAAGTAATTAATAAAATCCAGGCGGCATTTGTTTTTGCCAAACATTTTTCAAAGCTTTTCAAATTAGTTAGTGTTTATTTGTTATATTATTGTTAGGTCTAAATCAAATTGTTTAAGATTTATTTTGTCTTTGCCGTGACCTTTTGATGGGAGGCCTTTCAACTTACGTATTAAGTCAATCAATATATGTTTACCGTGTTCTTTGGCTTAAGCCACTTCTACCCAGCTGACGCGGTGGTCTACTTGGCGCGGACACACAGCCTACTATTGTTCCACGAACCGTATTTACTTAATATTCCTTCAGTACTCCGCCGCTGTGATGAGGCATTACGTGATACGAATTCATATCGATACCTTTCATACCACCTTCAACCTGTTCGGTACACGAGTATTATATTTGGTTATTACAAGAAAGTGCCAAAACATTACCCTAACAAATCTCGACTTTCAAAATTAATCTATAACCACTAATTAGCGTCCGTTAGAGGACGTAAAACGAATATATTATGTCCAATAATAATCGTCAAATACGCCGGTGGTCATATCGATCGTGGTCTCGCCTAGTACAGACTGGAAGTGGTTATGAAATGTTTGTCGGTAGCCAGTCGTCTGGCGGCTCTGGGTGCACACAGGCACATCTCTCACTTTCACCGAGCCCACTCCGCTCTGCAAATACCAACTGGGTCACACGGCAGATGATAGATAATCCTACACTGCTGTGAGATCTTCAATTATTCACAACTGATAACCCTAGAGCTGTTAATATAATGAAATATATTATGATCATCGTCGCAGAACACACTGGAATTCTTGATACTCTTATCGGACATAACTTCTATTCGAAGTTAGCATTTCTTATCTGCAATGATGATTGTTATGTAGTGTGAATGTAGTGATATTTTGCATTCCGCTGCGATAACTTTAATTTATCATCTTTCTTAGAACGTTTGTTGATTGTAATTGTTTCGTAAGCAATGGTCAACATAGTGGTACTAATCGCTTCCTTCCAATAATCAAAATATCACGATGAACCTTGGCACTGCCTGACTATATTAGCGTAGGCTCTGAGGCCGAGGTAATTTTGTCAACTGTTTGCGTGACCGATGATGGCATTCTAAATTCTGATGTATGAGAGACACTCATCCGTATAATAAACGTCAGGTATGAAATAATTATAGTTGCCATACAATTTCCGACCATTTAGTTTTCGCCGTTTAGCTGAGTTTCTCAGGAGTTGAATTGAACATAGATTTGTACTAACAATTTAAGTATCGATTAAAGCCTCGAAGGATATAGTGTACAATAAAAGTCATGTGTTGCGAGGGTCTGATGTATTTATAGGTGTCTATAGTTATGACTTCATCGCTTCGCCTCGCTCTGTTGACATTCTGTGATCATAATAGTATATATCCAATTTACTGGTTTAAGTTCACTAGATTCTAAACAAACACTAAAATTCGTCATTTCAACATTCACAACGTTCAAGGTTACTTGTTAATTGTATACTTTTTTGCGGTAATCCTCGTTTTAAGACGAAAACTTGTGAGTAACCAGGTTCAGTGGTCAGGTAAAGCAGATATTTTACAGTGAGTCAGTGCAAGCTAATCATTTCTTTGCTTCCTGTCCGCAAAGTTAATTGTGTATTCCATTAGTTCCACCAGACGCGAAAGCTTCTGTAATGTTACGAGTTACGATTCGCTTCGATTCTTCAATATCGTCTTTAAAAAATTAAACCTTGGTTAAAGTGTACTTTACGCCATGCGGTTAGTGCTTGTAGGCATATATTTCTGTATATATTTCCTGCTTCCTCTTGAGGTTTGAGGTGCTTTGAATTATAAAATCGCGTTTTTTTCTTCGCAAAGCCTTTTCCAGTCTTTGTATACACATCACGTCCGTCTGACCCATTCCATAGAGCTGCTTTTCGTGTGAATCGATTTGTCTTATTCTTCGTTATTCTCGGTATGTTTCCTACTTGCCCGCAATGGTGTCTCAATCGTGTTAACTAGAAGCCTTGCGGATTCCATTCAAAGTTGTTATTGTATTAAGTCGCGCGTTAGACCATGTTTGGCGCATCGAATGAATTATATAGGTATCGAAGTATTTATTCCTAGCGATATATTGAAATTCTTTTTCTTTGCCGCCGTGTCCGTTCGCCTGTTATCCCTTATTTGGTGTCCGGTGAATCACTTCATGTTCTTGCCAAACGAGTCGTGTATTGACTTTGCGTTTCTACGTTGCATGTTTCAAAGTTAGGCGGGTCATATTGTAAGCTCTTTCCTTCTCCTCTATAGTCGACCTTACAATAAAGCATGATGTTGAACAGCTGGTATACACAATGCAGTCTGGAACAGGTTAACGCCATTCGTCAAAACCATAAAAGGTAATCTATAATTACATTTGGAGAATAGCATCCGAAGCAGATGCAATATCAGAATATGGATGGAGTTGTATTAATTTTAAAAACCACATTGCTAAATCATTATGTGAGCCGCCGCATGCCTCGTACAGATAATGCTCATTATAATAATTACTAATTAGTCGACACGCAATATGCCACCGTACATTCTTCACCGCGCTTACCATGGTTATTTGTTGTATTATCCCCTTTCTCTTTTGTTTGCTGGCTGTGATTCTAAAAGACTAATCAGTCTTCTCTTTATTGGTTAGTGATTTATTTTACAGTTAAGCAAATATAGGATGATGGACGAAATGTTTAGAATAAATATGAGCCGTCATCTGTTTCCTAAGTAACAGCGATAGAGGTTGATTGATTTGTTGTCTCCCTTCTGAGTAGGAAATTGAAGCAGGAGGCACAGACAGAGTTGTGGTGTCGAGGCTGCGGAGGCGGCGGGCAGTGGGCGAGCGACCTCACGACGCGCGTGGGCTGCAGGTGCCAACGCACCTTTCCAGTTTCCCCGCATTGCCAGCGCCGACCGCGAGCCTTCCTTCCACGACTTTATTCATATTGATTGGAAATATAGGCTCAATTCGGTTTATTTGGGTTTCTTGAGTATCTCCATATTGATAAAGCTAATCTTTTGCTAGCGTACGTTTCTATTACACTAAAACAGATTGATCGTGACTGCGGACAGAAATAAATCGGAACATTTCATTGTGCTCAAACATTTTTTTTAGTTTCCATTCGTATTCATACTTATTTTCTTATTAGTTCTCTATTCATATAGTTATGTTATTCAGTATTCGTAGCTACATTTGGTATACTGCGTATACGCTTGCATGCAGACTGCAGTAGTTAATAGCGTGATAAAGCCTTGTTTGTCGTAAAATGTACCGTTTATACTGTACCATTCTTGGGGAAGACAGATGATACTGCTAGAACGGCTCTTTGTTCTCATCATTAAGGCGCTGCGGTCAATATGGTATAGTGGTTAAGTGTAGTCTTATTTTGAAAACCAATAATTCACAAATCTTGTTATGAGTAAAGCTATATTTACCTTGATTAAGGTATTAGCTATTTATAATCCGAAAATTCTGTTTTTAAAACAAAAGCCGATGTGGCACGACAGTTGTTGTGAGTTACGCTCCACCTGACACGCTTTGATGCAAACGAGCAGCGACCGCTGGCGGTGTGCTGCGGCGGAAATGCAATGCAATCTTCCGGTCACTTGCCAGACGACGATCTGACACCTCGGAATCACGGGAGAGAGTGAAATGCTGGCGATTCCGCTAATTAACCACCAATTAGCTAGTACGAATTCAGTGTTAGAGAGTGGCTCGCCCGCTCCACTTGCTATATGTTATAGCGTGGTGCATGAAAGTACTTAATAGTCGAGACTTTACGAGCGAAACTTGGTCCGTCGCTGCAAATTGAATTTGTCTGCACAGACTGTCGTGTCTATGTTCATGCTTTAAAAAAAAATGTGAGGTCACCGTCTTTGTCGCAACGCTTAATCGAATTCAATTAGTTTAAGATCACGTCATTGCAGCTTTTCTAGAAATATGTAATATTAAAATTTACAGTGTAAAATATCGCAGCCGTATATGCAAATAATTGCATAAATACAACGTTAGCGTACACGGTGACATTCCTCTATATTTCCTTAATTATGTAAATAACATTTGCATTCATAAGTAATAGGCGTGGCGTCCTATTTCTAATTGAATAGAACATGTCAGTGCCGGTTGCGAACGCTTTTAGTGATCACATCCGCAGCTTAGTAAACATCCGTTGTCTTATAGAGAGCTACTTACCGTAAATTGCTGAAGGAGCCTACATAGTGCATGTTCCATTATCTATTCCATGATCAATATCTGCAACAATGTAGCACCGTATAGGAAACCTCCTTTTAAAGCTCGAGCTTGCCCAATAAAATGCTAATCGTCTCCGTTCTCACGTTTACCGTAAAATTGGTTCGTATTTGTAATCCGGCCGTTGTTTGAAAACATTGCCTTTGTATCGCTCGCAGCAAATTGGTCGTGGAAGCGTTGTAATGCATGCATTTGCCGTTGCTATTCTTGAAAGGAGTTCAAAACTATGATGATTATTTCAGATGCTCTCGTAAAACTGTGTCTTTATTGTCGGTTACATATTTTGTAGTGATAATGTGGCGGCCGAAACCGAATAGCTTCCTATTCGGGACTCTCCGGGGGTATTTTTAACACGGCGGTATGCGGCGGCACGTTCTTGCCTTCTACTTTATGATTTGTCGTCCATACTCTATTGATTGCCTCTTGCTTCCTTAGCTCGTTTATTACCCTTTTCCTTAGCTTAGTTAGAATAATGAGCCATTTATCCTGTTGCTAAAATAAATTGAATTTTTATTTTATTATGTATGCAGGTCATATTAACTTTTTCCAGGGTCTCTATATCTGACTCTTTCTTTGAGCGTTTATATTATCTTCATTAAACTTAGTGAACTTAGTAATTGACGTGTGAATGAATCAAATGTTTCTGTTTCAGATTCAGTCATAAGTTAGATTATAATCCGTACTTCCACTTTTACATTCCATTCCATTAGACACGTCTATAAAATCTAATTGCCTACATATAATCTATAATTTCACACTAACTTGAATGTTAATTTGTCTCTATAATTCTTACCTATCAACAGATTTCTCGTCTATATTTACTCTTACTTTAACTATTGGTTTAAATGAAGTGAATATCAAAGAGTGTAGCGTGAATGGTCTCTCAGTCGCGTGTGGGTTGTGCCGTAATCTTGATGGCATCCATGTCTAATAGTCACAGAGTCAATAACAGTACCGGCTCGGTGCTTGCCGGTGTCAGTATAACCGCTCGCTGATATTGATGTGGATATACTGACCTTGACATTGCAGATAAGGTCTATGGTATCTTAGTTGTACTTATCATGATATTTTTGCGATTCTATCAGAAATACTAATCAAAGTATAGGTAGTGCACGCTATCCAAATTCGCGAAACTCACTCATGTCATGGACCCCACTGTGTATAACAAGATCTTGTCTTATAATATCTCAACTTAAAACTTTTAATTTCACAAAAGGCGGCCTTAGTCTTGAGTTCTGCTAGTATTTTAAGTGAATTTTCAAGTTCCAAACCAATTTTCATTTGCTGTACAACCCTTCAGGTGAGAAAAAGAGACAAAACACTCCTGTTACATTTGCAGGTTAGCTACTGTGGTGCTGCATCGAACTGTACAACATAGTTCTCAACAGATGTGCCCCTTTACACAATAAGCACCATATTCGTGTCAATAGTCTGTTAGTTAGCTGCATTTCAATTAGACGGCGGCATCGTATGAATCTTTCACTCGTATTGAATCAAGCGATTTATAGCGACGTAATTGTTGGCTAGTTATCATAGTCACATACAAATTGGGACAAGGATTCGGTTCCAGCTATTGGCCAATGTATGACAATAAGCGGACGTTGGCCATACAGTTCCATACACTGGTCGACTTTGACTGAGCAATTATACCTTGTATCGACAATTGTCGTCAAACGATGTTGAGAACGATCATTGATGTTGATATATCGATGGTGTCGTTGTTTCTTTGATAGATTTGCATCATTACGTGAGAAACCAAATGGGAAATAGACTCCACTTCTTCTTATTTATCTCCACCTTATCCAACAAATAGGGATGTCACAGAGATTTTTTTTCTCCTCCATTCTCCTCTATCAGCCGACATCTCAACAGATACTTCTTTTTCTTTCTTACCGACATTCACACTCTCCATCCATATCGAACATCTAGGGAAATTCGTAATTTTACTGAAAATATATATATTTCTTTCTTGACGTGTTTGTTTTTAATTTGAGCAGGAAAGTTGTACACTAATTCAATTGAAAGTTAAATTTATTATTCGGTTGCGAAGTGGTAATTTCGTTTTCGTTGTTATTTATCGAATGTTGACCTGTGTGTAACATAATAAATGTTTTGGCATGTCGCGCCATTTTAGTTTGGACTTCTTCTACAGATTATACTATTGTTGGTACGTGTGTTAATATAAATGTATCTCTTGTTACAGTCGAAGCAGCGAGCTTCGATCAAATGGCTGTTATCGAAGGCGTTCAACAACAGGGTGCCAGAGAATCTTCAGGAGCCGTTCTACAGGGATCATGAGGTAACATACTCTTCTCCTTCATTACAACTTACAGCTGTATGACCCAGCTCTGGTGTCGTGAGTTTTCAAACCTTCCAAAGGCCTCTGAACAACCGAGGCCTACAATTGGTGGTAGTATTATATATAATTTAACATGACACTCAATACGATAACGACACACATATCTTTATTTATTTATTTATTTATTTATTTAATAAGGTACACAAAACAGAATACAACCTTACATGACTAAACATTTATACATACATTTTATCGTTCTAGGTTATATCCTTATCAAATGTGTACACATCATGATCTTAGTAAATATTTACATAAAATACAAAAAATATTAGTAAGTACCTATACTAAATTTACCAACAAATTATTTTCAAGCACAATACATCTTTTCCCTTTCAAATGACTCCCCCGTTGCAACACAATGCATACAATTTTTATACATTATGTCACAACAAAAGAATCATTTAAAAGGGATAAGATTTTACGTTTAAATTTAGGTAAGTTACAATCAAAAATATCAAGTGATTGGTGATGGTGCTCAAGGAGACCATTGTATTGGCGACACATTCTCACTATAGGATTATATATGGACGTATTATTTTTATACACATTTAGAGAAAATATTTTAGCGTGAGGTCTACGAGAGTTCGGTTTTATATTTATGTTAATACTTGATAAGAGTGAAGGTGAATCAGTTTGGGAATGAATAATTTTAAACAAACAAACGAGATCAAAAAGTTTACGGCGGTTTTCTAAACTAATAAGTTTTATACGTTTTAATCTTTTGGCGTAAGAGCGGAATTTGCGATTGAGACCTAATCTGTAAAAGAGCAAATTAAGACATTTCGACTGTATACGTTCGATACGATTTGTATGTACTTTATAATATGGTGACCAGATAATAGCGTTGTATTCCATTATACTGCGAACAAGCGTGAAATATAAGTATATTAAGCAATTGGGATTCTTGAAGCTTTTAGATGCTCGGGAAATAAAACCTAAAAGCTTGTTACCTCTATTTATAATATAATCATAATGTTCCCGAAAAGACAACTTTTCATCGAAAAGAATACCTAAATCCTTAACAACTGATTTACGTTCTAAGGTGTAGTTTTTTATTTTATAGTCGAAAACTATCTTATTATATTTAGTAGTAAATGAAATAGTACAGCATTTATTCACGTTCAGAAACATTTGATTTTTGTTACACCAGTTATCAATGGCAATTAAGTCGCTTTGGAGAATTTTTGAGTCAGCAATTGTTTTAATCGTAGAGTATACTTTAAGGTCATCAGCATATAATAAACAAGGGCTCTTAAGATTGCAAATCAAATCATTTATAAAACAGATGAATAGCAGAGGACCCAGGTGCGAGCCTTGAGGCACGCCGGAGGTTATAATCGCTGGTGCTGACAGAAATCCTCTAAGTACAACCAATTGGTTTCTTCTCAATAAGTAAGACTCCACCCACCTCAATAAGTTACCATGTATGCCAAAATTTGTAGATAATTTAGTAATCAGTGTTTGATGCCTTACTTTATCAAACGCTTTCGCGAAATCAGTATATATGCAATCGACCTGGGTTCGTTTTGCAAATGCATTACATAAGTAATTTTTGTATTCTAGTAAGTTAGACGTGGTAGACCTATTGCGAATAAAGCCATGCTGCCTTGACGATAGACGTGGATAAATGTGAAAGAAAAGAACATCATAAACTAAAGATTCGAATAATTTAGGCAAAAAACTGAGTATACTTATTGGACGGTAGTTTTCACATCGTGACCGGTCACCAGACTTGTGTATAGGTACGACATGTGCGGTTTTCCACTGTGTCGGAAAGACTCCTGTCTGCAACGATTTATTGAATATAATAACGAGAGGTGTACACAAACTCTTTACACACTTTTTAATTACAACTGGAGGTATCCTGTCAGGCCCAGCTCCTTTGTTAATATCAAGCTTAGAGATTTTGCGAAACACATCAGTACGCGTGATAGATATACTACTTATTACATCATTTATGTCATCAGAGCCAGTACTACATAAGGATTCTACAGTGAAGCTATCAGAATCTACTGCAGACGTAGTAATCGAACCCACAGGTTCAAATACTGAACTAAAATAGTTAGAAAATAGTTTACATATCTCATTCGGTTCAGATGATGTTGTATTACCAAAAGTTACAGTAGAAGGTATAGAATTACTACCTTTTTTATTTCCTATATAGCGCCAGAAATGTTTAATATTGTTACCTACAATTGAAGCTTCGACAGAGTTTAGGTATTTATTATAGTCTTGTTCAATGAGCATCTTACATCGCTGACGTAGCATAGAGTAAGTATCGTAGTCTCGAGGGTTACAGAACTTTTTAAAACGTTTATGAAATTTTAACTTCTCCTTAAGGGATCTTCTGAGGCCAGGTGAAAACCAACTTGGTAAATTATCTGACTTTGGTCTAGTCAACGGTGTATGTTTAGCTAGAATGTTATTAAATTCTTTATAGAATTGGCTTACCATAGTGTCAATATCTTGTACATCTAAAGTTTCATGCCAATCGACCAAATCCAATTCGTGACATATGCTTTGAAAGTTACTTTTGTTGAAGTTTAAACGCTTTTCCTTGTGCGGTTTCAGCTGTTTCATTAGTCTATCCACATTTGACAGAAATGTGATGTCAACAACCAGAGAAGGGTGATATCTATCAAGCTTACTAAGTGGTTCTGAGCCATATACTACTAATGACCTAGAAGTAGATAGGACAAGGTCTAGGAACCTACCGTATCTATTGGGTATATTATTAAATTGATGCATATTACAGACAGTCATGTTATCAACTAATTGCTCCGCTCTCTGGCCACGGGGTTCATCGGGTAACATTATGATTGAATCCGCAGCTTTAGACCAGTTTATATAAGGAGTATTAAAGTCGCCAATACAGAGGTATTCCTCATGATCATGCTTCTGAAGAACAATTCTTTGAAAATTATTATAAAATTCACACATTTCTACAAAAGATAAATGAGGTGGTAGGTAACAAATACATACATTAATTATCTTTTTATTTTTACAGTTAGGTAATATACTTATCCAAATATCTTCTAATTTTGATTCCCAGGAAGACCTGCGAGTGAAATCAAGACCTTTTTTAATAGCTACCAGTACACCACCACCATCATTTTTGCGAACATTTGTCATATACCTGTCTCGTCTAATAACAGTATATCGATCATCTATAAATTCACCATCAAAAATACTGTCATTAAAATTAGTCTCGGTTAGGCAAATAATATCGTAGTTGCAATTAAGTATATTAATAAAAACATCATCTAATTTTTGTTTAGACCTAATTCTATTAACATTTTGATAAAAGACTATCATATTAAAATGGTATGATTTACTAAATATATATATCTAAGAAAATAAACTTAAAATACCTAATCAATATCTATACTAGTTTGTTTAAGACTTCCAAGCTTTTAACCAGGACACAACTTGCTCCGTCATCTTTGCGCATGTACACTCGGCCGTACTTCACCCACACATATTTAAAACCTTTCTCTTTTGCCGACTTCCTTGCAGCGGCGTGCAGCGACTTGCATTCAGGGGAGAGATGTTCCGTCACGTAGATACGTTGCTTGGTACAGGGAAGGCCCAGATGAGAGGAGTTCAATAAATCGCCCTTGTTCGTCTTATTAAACCGGTAGCAGGCTGAGAGGACGCTGTCCCGCAGGCTAGGGTTAATGAGCGTTACCAACAAGTTCCTGGGCCTGTCCGACGTTGAGTTTACCTTGGCTACTCTACGGCAAGAGTGAATCTGATTCGGTGATATGTCTATGTTTAGCGTTTTGCATAGATTATTAAACAATCCCACCGGATTTTCATTTTTGGTTTCAGGAACGGCTTGAATTTCTATGTTTTGGCTCCTAGTCATTCTTTCCATAGAAGATATGCGTGCAATTAAAGAGCGTTGTTCACTAAGAAGAGTAACTATTTGATTCTCTAGTGATTTAATGTTGCGCGCTTTCTCTTCGATATCTTTCTTCATGGCCGCCTGCTCGTCACAGATAAAATCAGTTGTGGCCGTAAACTCATCCTTCAGATGGGTCACAGTAGCGCCCATTTCTTCACGGACTAATATTTTCACATCTTCCTTTAGAACTTTCCGAAAATTTTGCATAAAACCAGCCAAAATATTGTTCAATTTTTCGTCCAGCAATGCCCCAATCTTGTCCATAGTAACTATGTTGTTGTCTGTGGCGGACGCAACTGTATGCTGCGACGCGGACGCAGTTGCATTGGCGTCGACACTCGACAGGATGGATGACTGCAACACAGACTGGTCAGATGCGTCAAAGGACATGTTCATAGACAGGTCGGCAGAGGGCACTTGCGACTTGCGAACAGGCGTGTTCTCGTTTTGCTTGTTACGGTGTGTAATATTACAGCACAAGGGGCAAGACCAGTTAGAAAGATATTCTGTGGATAATGCGTAAAACTGCTCATTTTTTAAATTAAGGCATTCCGAATGGTATATCGAGCGGCAGCGAATGCAGTGTAGCTGTCGGTTTGAGTTAATATTCTTATTGCAGGCCGAGCAATTCATGATTGTATGATAGTCCAGTAGTCAAATTTAAAACGATTTATTGCCGATGAAAATCGCAGACTGACGAGTTATTAAACATTGCGGTTAAATTTTAGCCAGGCGTTATTGCTCACGTAACTTGGTCAGTGACATTCATAGAATTAAAACCAATCCGTCCAATGTAGAAGGTAGATTTTTAAAACTTTGTTGTCACACAATCAAAACGAAGATTTTATTTGATCAATTACGCACCTATAGCGTTATTAATTCACAGTGAATGGTGCACAATCGTAAAGTTCTATGTATACTGAAGTTCACTTGCACTTTACACTTTCAAAACAAACACTTTAAACCTTGTTTTAGAATTAAATTCTTCAGAGCTTTTTACAACGTGTATGCACTGTACTAATGTTTTTGACAGATGAATTATCTAAGTCTTAACAATTTGAACAAATGATACTGTTTACGGAATAGCTCTAGGGCTAGGTTAAATATAAGTAAATTAAGATCTCTGCACCGTTTGGTCGTAATGCAAACAATACATTCAATGAAAGCAATTAAACTACCGATATCCGTTAAAGCGGAGACGACAAGAATACACATAATATAGGTAAACATAAACACACTAAAGTGTCACTTTCCTTACATAAGCTATATTATTCCGAAGGCTCTCAGCTGAAATCACTTGTCACGTCGTAAGCGCAAAGCTATAAGATCATTGGCCCCTCTCCCCAGTGTTTACTCAGTTCTCACGTTCAGTTTTCACTACTTTTGTGTAACTATTTATTTGTTTTCCACTTTAGTTTTGTTTGGGTCGTCTTCGATTGCAAACGTTGCGGTTTTCCTTCTTATATCGGGCGTAATATGTATATTAACAGGCAGTCTATAATAGTATTGATTGCATCATTTATTATATTTATGACGATTTATTGTGTATGAATGAGTGAATACTTGTAAGCTTCGATCTTAGTCCGTTATATTTTACAGGCATGTAATGTGTCGTTGCAGTTACCTCTAGGTTGTTGATTGTGTAACCGATATGAAACGGTCAAATCACCAGTTCGATCATATTTCATGTCCCTAGAACTGAAAGAGTTTCTTATGTTACGTCGAGTGGAAAAAATGAGGTCAATCGTCGTTCAGGCTTGTTCATTATACATATTATAAGCTTTATGGCTACATTTATAGTACGAACGGCCTAACTGTGGATCTGCGTGTCGGAATCCCTGTTTCCACTGAATTATAACCATACTGTCTTCGAGGCGTGGGTGACACGGTTTTTCTAGGTATGCGCACTCTATCTTAGACCGCAATATCATTTAACGTCAGCGGAGTCGTGGTTAATCGCAAACCTATCTTGCGTTAAAAATAATTTTGAGTAATAACTGTAACTACAAGTTCACAAAATTTTAATAAAAATTGCCATTCCTGGATTGACACGGAAACGTGCTTGAGTTAATGATGATTTAGTGTATATTTAAGAGCATGAAATAGATGTTAAGAGGAGGGCTGATAGAACAGTGTGGATACAGAAAACTTGATATGCTGACCCCACTTACTATTGGGAAAAGACGAATTTAAAGCAGCTCCTTTAAATTAAAACTAACTACAGTTGCCTTTTAGATCACTTACCATAAGTTGCGTTTTACAGAGAGCACAGGTCAGTGCGCTGCAAATAAACGTTCGTATCTAAGGTTGCATTGTGTTTCTTGTACCGCAGGGGCAGAACAAAAAGCGATGTAGCCGGGGCTCGTTGATGTCAGTGGCCGATTGGATTGCTTTTTTACTATCTCCCTTATTATTACTTCCTGTCGTTTTCACGCACTTTTTCAACTATGCCATCAGATAACAGTATTAGGAGGGATTAAAAATAAAACTACCGCAAATTGATACATGACCTAGACGTTGTACTTTCCATCATCAGCTTAGTTGCTTGTGATGAGTCTTTTGGCTTGTCCAATATCAAGTATTAAAATAATTTTAGAACACTTGCAGCACATGTTATTCTATAGAAATGAATGACCTTGTTTTTTCCGGGGTCTATGTATGATGAGTAAATGAGGCCAGTAGTTATAGCGTTTTCTACAAATTGATAATAATGTCTCGAATTGGTTCAGGAGTCTGTGAATAATCAGGAAACATCCATAAGAGAAAAATATCATACAAAAAAGATTCTCACGAATTGAGCACCTCCTTCTTAAAGTCGATTAAAATGGTTTATTAAATTACTAATATGTTTAGTCCAAAAACTTGTTTCCACATACATGTTTACAAAATCTTGCTCTTAAATCGGTTTCTTAATGTTAATGTTACGAAAGTGAAAATATCAAAATACCATAATTGTGTACGGGTCAGACCTGTTTTGGGACGAGAGGATATTATACTTCTCAATAACTTACCTTACGTAATGTTTAATTGCTTATTCTGCTTCATTAGTTTCATGCTATGTGTAGTAAAATTTACAAATAATGCTCATTCATTCGAGACTGTAACTGTAACCCAATATCCAGCATAATTAGGTAAACTACTAACTGAGTCATGAACGATGTTTTTCATTCAAATATGGAATTGAGAAGGAATATTTTTAAACACGGTCGGAACGAATCATAAATATACACCTGGGTTTCGTAATAACGGTTGTCGGTAAATCTTGTATAATGAGTGTTAGCATGGAGTTTCAGTTACGAGTCGACTTCTGCCCTTGAAATAAAAGTTCAGGTTATGGTTAGGCAGAATATTGATCGTGGAAATCTAAGTCGGTTACGTGGTTATACCGGGGGAGTCACGCCACCTGCTTCAGTGCTGGTGGAATGCTCTTTTGGGACCGCCTTGCGGTAATCTGATCGCTGTGCGCGCTAGAAATTGGCAACCATTTGCCTGAAAAATGGCTGTAACTAGAAGAAGGGCCAAAAATGTGAAGGCAGCAATTATTATTGTCTTTACGGTGAGTGAAAAGTTAAGTGGAAACAAACACGAGTCTTTAAAGTTAGGGACGGTGCGGTCGGCAAGAACCGCGTGTATTTTCAAAACATCGTCAGGTTTTGTTATGTTTTACAAGTACGTATTTAAATATGATTTGAAATCTGTAAAAGTAGAATAGAAAATATCTTGGCAAATATCAGTTAGATATCGACGAAATTGTTTGTTAACTTTGTATGTTAGTCAATGGAGCGTGTAATATAGCAGGAATTTTGATACCGTTACCAGGTCTAAACATTTTCGCCCACTTGTTTCGGTACTAGCGGTTTTATCTCACAAACCCACAAGCCCACCCTTGGGCATTGTAAACCGGTCCGACATTTTCGATAGCGATTCTATTCCCTGTTTATAAGACCCGACTTCTGACTAACGATTACCAAGAACTTCTGCCTTTTATCGCGGCCCTGTTTAGGCCGGATGTCCATTAACGGCTTGCTATTGCGAACGTTCAAGGTATAATGTTTGATCGAAATATCCTCTGATACAAAGGAGTATGAGAAATAAAAAAAAGTATTCTTAGTTTACTCTATTTCAAGAAATGTTATAAACTGTTTTAAGTATACAAAAGTCTTAAATGCCATTCATGTACTTTAGTACTGTCTCCGAGATAAAAGATAGTGTTATCGTGAAAGGTCTCTCCTTTTTTAGATCGCACGTAATAAGGCTCACGCTGAGGTGTGTATGATAAGAAAGAAATGTAGGTACAGGTAGAACAATGCATGTTGTAATCATTGCTTATCAGTATGTATTTGCCTTTCATGTTTTTCTCCCAAAATGATAAAACTTTCATACATAGGTTCCTTTTTGTTTGCACATTACTGTTAGGCATTTGGCCGCCAGGGTGCATAAACTAATGAGTTAGCGACACTCAAACCGAAAGGGCAGCTTGCCTAGTTTGGAATTCAAGGAGGCTATTGAAACAATGTTAGGCGTGGCTAACCAGAAAAATGCTCAACACAATGCAATGGATTCCTTCCTAGTATTCTTCTTCCTCTGAAAGCTCCAGTTCATTGAAGGGAATCAAACCCACTACACGTGCTGTAGCTTTTAATAAGTTTTTTTTTATAATTTATATGGCTAAAACTTATAATAAGTTATTCAAAGTGCAAACTGCTCTTGAAAAGTTATTGCACCCTAAGGTGACTCATAGATAGATGACAACTTTTCTTCATGTTGTATTACTCGGTAACAGTCAAGTGAATGAGATAAGCATAGAGTGGGTACGACCTACGAGCGCAGCAGTTCTACCGTCACGCCTCGACGATTCCTAATGTATCATAACTGTAATTTAATTTTCCTCTTATCAGAATTAACCATTGTTTGCTAATACACGTTTGATAGACATGTTTATTGATTTCTATAGCAGAATATGTTATGCCTCTATTCCGGCCAAATTCATATTTTCGGAATATTTTTTGTGCAATAAATAAAGTTGGATGAACTTGAATAGAGGTTGCAGTGTTTCTTTGTCTCAAGTGAGTTCAACGACCGATGAAATTAACCTGCATTAAATTATTTCAATACATCTATTGAGATCGTGTTTGGATACAAATCTACATTCTGTTGTAACACAAATTGCCTTTACAAATATTGCTCCCAAGACTTATGAAAGTGCTAATTGGTTGATTCAATTGTGTCATTTGTCGTATAACGAAATCTGTCTATTAAAGAATACTGATGAAGGGTATTTCAGTTGTGAGATATCCCGAGTAGTAAGGTTGAAAACACATTGTAGTTCAGTCAGGTCGACACAAAATCAAAGCTTCGTTGCTCGCAGTAAAAATAGTCTGTTCCATTTCCGCCTCTGGTTTAATTTGAACTTTTCTCTCTGTCGCTGTTGACCGGAACTTGTGTATTTTGATTTTCCTTTTTCGCATTACGAGTACTGAGGAAGTTATAAAATTGACTGTTTTAGGAAGTTACCAAAGAAAGGTCTGTTTCCGTTTTAATTAATTAATTGTTCTCGCTTAATGATTAACTTAACCCAACTTCTTGATGCCTTTACTTTCGTAACCATTTCTTGTTTTAAACAATGTTATCTTTTACTTGTTTCACAAATGTTATATTTTGTACTTGTATATCTTTCCTCAAAAGTTTTCGATTATTGATGAGTCAAACTTCATAACTTGCTATCTGGCTGAGTCAATATAGAGTCGAGTTTCTTATTCTATGATTCACCAACAATTACAAGCAAATTGATACGTCGGATAGCTTTATTCCTTGAAGTTGAGTCAAAATAGTCAACAATGGTCGTATGTTTCTTTTTTGTACCCAACAATAGTTAAGGAGCAAGAACGCGTCCAAGTGTCGGTGTGCCGAGGACGGCGCTGTCTCCTTGACCCGCGGGTTATACGACACCTTCCATTCTAAGGACTTGTCCCTTTGTAATGCCACCACAAAAGCCGCGCTCCAGCCGCCGTCGTTTGTCCTACAACTCTAATTATATGCACGCCATCGAAAGATTTAGAACACATCGGAATTCAAATTGTTTGTTTTCCTTCGGTCGTGTATCGGACGGGTTTAGACAGCGTTTTATTTTGATTTCGAATTATCTCTCGTGTGTGTTTATTAACTCCACAAGATTAATGAGATGCTCCTTTAGAGAGTACTCTAAATTCCCCTGCCTTGATTGCTATTCCAGCCAATTAACATGTCACATATAGGATCAAATTAGTTTGAACTAAAATATTATTCACAAATATAGTTTTGACCGAATCTGTATAAATGTTATACTATTATTGCCTAACCATTCCCTATTTTATAGTTATGTAGCAGGGGTTGATAGAGGCAGTCTGAAGCAGCCACGTCTCGACAGGGCAAAGCCATTAGTATAATGTGCTTACGTTGACTGAACTTTTGTTCAGCATTTTGCACTCTAATAGAGTTGCTAGCGTTGAAATGAAAGTTATTTGTAGTCGAATTCAAAATGCCTACTCCGTTATATGCAATGCTGCAATGCGTAGTCATAATTTTTGACACTCGTTTTGAAGAGCGACGACCGGCGATGTGTGTATGAAATGACATGGCCCACTTGAATGGCCCGTGTGACATTGTTGCGCTACATGATGTGACACGGCATTGACTGATGTTTTCGCTTGTTTCAACTGTCGCATTGTTTGTTTTGTTTCATAATTTCCTTTTGAATCCATCAAAACAGTTCAGCGTCGCTTCATTTATCTTGAGGGCTTAGTTTAAAAATGTAGAATTGATTTAGTCTCAAATGTTTATTATTTGTAAACGCTGAAATAAAACGTGCGAATGCAAGAAACAAATTGTTGTTTAGCGCTATTAGAATAGGAATTTGAGTAAAAGTGAGAGTGATCGAGGTCGAAACATTGTCAGATTGTCTGCGTTAGTGTCATTTCACATTCGCGGCGGTTATCGAGCCATGGTCAATGAGATGGTAAATGGTAATGTAATGTCGTAATCCCGGCGTATTATGTTTTGCAACGGAACCAGTTTTTTTTTGATTTCGCGTGTCGTTTACCCGCCGCGGTGGATTCGAACACGCGACTTTTATTTGATTGCTAACTATATCGATCCTAGGCGACCGTAGATACACTATATTAGGTCTTGGACAAGTTTCTTAATATTTTATAGTATTAAATGTCTTGTCGCTTTCCTTTTTTGGAAGTAGTAGACTTAGCAGACTGGATTCCGAAATGCCTTTAAAATAATACTTGTCACGGGCTGTGTGCAAAATAAAATATCGTGAGCGTGTTTAGTTCTCACACATGAAACAACGGTGCGTTAAAATTAAGCGCATGTAAAATGTTAAGTAATATAACTTTTCTAAATATTTCACAAAGTTTAAGAACGAAAGATACAGTTGCTTAAATTTCAAATGTGTTGTGAATTATTGTATACTGAAACTTAAAATTAGGTATATTTTTTATTGTCCCACAAACCAATAACAAATAAGAAAATAGAATAATAACACAAGATATGCGTTTAAAATTTGTGTGGCTTCACTTTTAAGTACGAATTTTACCCAAAACTAATTTAATATGTTGTGTGATGTACAGGACAGGCACGTGAGTTATTTCTCTCATGGTGAAAATTCGTTTAGAGGTAGAGTAGGGGTTGTAATTTGATAATGACGTCATAACAACGACCGTCTGACGCGACCGCACCCGCTCGACGCAAGGTTAACTAACTTGCCCGCTGTTGTTCATTCTCACACGTCTGTGCCAGGAGATATACTAAACATCTTTTCTATATACTTATACCTAATATTATAAAGTGGAAAAGTTTTATTTTATGTTTTTTTTTTTGGCGCGAATAGGCTCCGATACTACTGGACCTATTTGAAAAATTCTTCCACCGTTGAGTAGCTACATGATCCTCGAGTAACATAGGCTATATTTTGTTTCCAAAAATATCAGATATCTATCTTCTATACTATAAGACTCTTTGTCCTGACTCATTCATTCATCTATAGACAACGCAGAGCCCAAACGGCTGGTCCTAGGGTTATGAAATTTGGAGGGTGTATTTGTTTTAGTATGTAGACGCGTACTAAGAACGGATTTTTGGAAATTCCACCCCTAAAGGGGTGAAAGGGGGTAAAACAGTTTGTATGAAACTTCTTTGTTTTTAAACTCCTAGCAATGAAATTTGGAATATGTATAGTTTATGTAAAATTAAAAATAATGGTATCATTTTTTTTCGACAGGGGTGAACTAAGGGTATGTAATGGGGGGGTGAAAGTTTGTATGCTAAATTCTTTATTTATCATATTTAAGTCTTGAAAATTATTATGGTAGTAGTTTATTAAATGGACAAATTAAAATTATGAAAACTTTTGCCGGGGGTGCAGGTGCCGGTTAAGAGGGATGTTATTGAGGTACAAAAAAAAATCCACAGGTTACGCAAAAAGTGTCCTAACTATACGCGGGCGGAGCCGCGGGCAACTGCTAGTCCTTAATAAAATGTGTAACAAAAGCCCTTAGATAACCCGTGCGAATCCGGGGCGGTCTGCTAGTTTAAAAATAACTGGGCTTACGCTTAAACACAATTCACCTGATGGTAAGCGACATTATGATCTAAGGTTGAGCGCGCTTACCCAGTAATAAAAGGGTTTCACTCTTGCTTTGAAAACCGCCAGAATGTAGCTTATAGCTTAGCTCCACGGTATAACGATGCCGCTTGGGTGTTTCCCTGCTTATACTCGCACAGCTGAGAATAATAATGTAACCACCCATTTTTATATATTTGATAAAACTATGTATTTGTAGAAATAAAATTTGGTAGGTACAGATAGTTTGGTAGGCTGTGGTTGGCATTTTTGCAGTCCTCGCCGATTTTTGCTTGTCCCACCAAAAAGTTAGACATTTGTTGCAGTGCTATCTACAAAAAAAAACTAAATTTTAATAATGTTTCAGTAATAAACTAAAATTGTTCAAAGGTTTTTTTTTCGCGGTGTCTTCTGTTCAAAATACAACTAGTGTACTCGTATTATCATCATACAAGGTATGTTTATAATTATATACCACGTATTATAAAGACAATAAATATTTTTTGTAGGGGTTAAGGTACCTATGAAAATTACAAATAATATTTACTACTGGGCCAACCCCGAAAATACGAATAAAGCTGTTCCATAAACACATTTTTATGTGCGGTAAAATACATATATGTATATCAAGTAACGTAAGTACATACTAGTACTGTTTGTAAAACAATTTATAACTATTATTTAATTACTACCTTATACATCTTTGTGCCTCTGTTGAAGTTAAATAAAGAGCTGGCTTATAACAAATTTCATCATCAAGTATGTACACACTGTCATCTGTTAAGGCCCTTATCTGATCAGCTGACGCAATCAGAGCTTGGGCGACCTTTAAAACTTTATTAGTAGGCTGTAGACGACACGATAGCAAACACAAGAACTGCTGCCTAAGTCCGGCCTGTTTTTAAATAGGCCGCGACCTAACATTGATCCAGATTCCTCTTACTACGCCACATTGAGCTGCGTCTGTCGCATTGCTTAGGCTTTTATGAAGATTCCGAGTGTGAAATTAGGTCAGTGGTTTGTGCGAATGTAGGTAGCTAGTTACTCAATAAGGGTTCCTTAACCCTAGATCACTAACCTTCGTCGATTCGACGACGCGTCAACAAAAAAATCGCGATAACTATTTCGCGCGCGACCGTACGGTTTTGAATTTTCAGCTAATCTCTATTGACCCGTTGCACTTGCGATGGAAGGTAATGCTTTGTGCATGGGGGGCCCGTGTGCGCCGTACCAGCAAGCATGGCTCGTCGAATCGACGAAGGTTAGTAATAACGTAACTTTTTGTACTATTTAGTTTAGTTAAAATTACGTTCCTTTCTTTCTTTTTTGATTGATTATGGTGTAATTTATTTTATTTTTTACATACAATTAGTGCTTTATTATAAAAAAATGATAGCGAGGAGGAAAATTTATCAGAAATAGATCCTGAAGACCACATTGAGGCTGATAACGCGTATGAAGTAGTAATAGTAGTAATGAGACCGTTATGAATGAGACTGAGCAAGGCGATGTATCTGATGTTCTCCCACAGCAAACTAAGAGAAAAATATGTGCCATATGTCCCTCCGCAATGCAAAGGATGACTAACAGTAGGTGCACTAAGTGCAATAAATCGCAGTGTGGGGAACATAAACTTGATGGGTGTCACAAATGTATTTAATCGTAAGCTATTACAAAAAAAATAATTTTAACTCCTTATTCTGATATTATTTTTGTAATTTATAGTTTATGTCGAATAAGATAATACTATATATAATATTTACGGTTAGTTAAAAAAATTGAGAAAAGTTGATTATGCGCGTAAACTATGATCTGATAAAGTAGACTTTTTGAATTGAAAAATATGTAAAAGTAGACATTATAATATTTAATTATATAGGTTAATACTTTATGTTTAAAATAAAAACATAAATATAAATATATATGTTTGATTAAACCCCTAAAACCCCTCCATTATACAAGCGTAGTCGAAACGACGAAGGTTAGTAATAAGCGGCGAAAAATAAGGTTAGTGATCTAGGGTTAAGTACCTACTCGCCGATCGAGCCTTGGTAGCTGTTTTGTTATTGTCGGGAAATTGCTTTTCTTAGGGATTCTTTTTGCGTAAAGAATGGTACGAGTTACTTTTCGTAAATAAAGGTTACGTTACGTAAAGAATGGTAATTTAATTTATTATACCTAACTTTCATTCAACGAGAATAAGAACTCTTTCTGTTGTTCCATAAACTGTAGGTGAGTTAACGAAGGTTCGCGGGAGCCCAAGATACTGACCTAGCCGAGTTTTTCATTGCTAATTAATAATGTAAACTAATGTTTATTGCAATAAATGAATTATTATTATTACAAAACACCGGAAAAGACAGCCTAGAATTTGTTTCAAATAGTGAAATGAAACTCGAATGAATATACAGGATGACTGATAACTAACGTAAAAACGTTTAAGAGCGGCTTTATTTCGTCTAGGCTAACAACTTTTTTTCTACGGCTAATGAAAAAAAAAACACTTCGCCATACACTTTGCCGCGCGCGTCATTGAGCTTGTTGTACCGAACAGCTGGTTATTTTTTCCAACCATTTCTAAAAGTCGTAAAAGATATTTTTTTGTCTAGATATGTATAAAACCCGTCCTTAAAAGGTTTAGCGCTAGTAACCGTAACTCTGTATGAAGGTGACGTCTTATAGAGTGACGTAAACGTCGCTTAGTTAACTCGTAACAATATGATGTCCATCCTTATTAGATCATCATTGCATATTTCTTTTATTACACTCACTACGCGCGTACAGATATAAACTTCCGATAGTGTTTAAATATAATCATTCGTCTTCTTCGTATGAGCTAAGTGCTCAAGCTCTGGTGTCGAGAGTTTTCAAGCCGCCCGAAGGCCTCTAATTTGGCTAATATTTATTTTCGTAATTTCATAAATGCTTAAATTTCTTAACCCTTGATAACCTTATTTCGGGTACAAATTGTTCGTTGTATCTGAGATTTGTCTCTAAAACCAAACTAAAGCCCAACGCACACGACGAATTGGAATTCTCGATATTAAATTGATTTCTCAAATTGTGAAACTTGGTTGAGCACTCTTTTGCCGTCACGGTTGGCTTTAACCCCAAAACTGCGTTCCTCACTCTATCAAGAGCCTCAGTTCGAAGACGCTTGTTGTGGTAATTCGGAGTATTTGTTGCATACAAACACGGTTCTTCTTTGTATGCGTCAATTAAAGCATTAATTTGCTCCGGAGACCACCTTTGCGACATATTTTTTCAACAACAGAGCACGAAAAAAAGAGAACACGCAAGCAAGCCGTCACGAAAAATAGCACACGTTCTATCATCGACAGCCAGCACGCAACCACGCTGCAGAGCCAGCAGTGACGTCACTTTCTCGCAGCGATGCCAGCAGAGTAGCCAGCAGAGGGCCCCGCAAGCAATCCAGCAGCAAAACAAGCGTCGTGTGCAGCGGGCTTAAGTTTACTACTATAAAAAAGTAACTTTCCGTGTAAACATATTATTCTCGGTTATCGCAAGCGTATAAGTATAATGGATTATATAATTCATACATTGTTTATATTGTTATCATTTAACAAAAAGAGTGGAAGGAAGAAAAAAATAAATCGGCTCGCTTCACACCAAAATTGCAACGCCCTGATTAGGGTACATTTTATGTTCTATGATAATTTTATATTGTATAACATTTAAATTAAGCAATAAACGATTTGAATTTGAATTTGTAGCTGATATATTTTTTTTATATACGGTAACCGTATGTATGAGTGTTAATAACACAGCGTCTGTTTGCGTGTTTCAGGATCAGGAGCACCTGAAGCCGCCGATATGCGGCGGGCTGGCGAACGCGGAGCTGTACTGCCTGGCGCTGGCCAACATGTACTCGGACCCCAACTACCACAGCCTGAACCACTGGAACATCCTGCAGGCGTTCGCGCGCAAGGGCGTGCACGCGCCTGACCCGCCCGACTGCGCGCTCACAGAGACCGTGCTCATCCAGACCAACCCGCTCAAACTGGTGTGTTAAACTTTGTAAACATTTACGTAAGGCATTTTAATATTTTCGCGTAGAAAAACGGCCACACATCACTATTGCAACATCACTTATCATTCAGGTGATTTGCGGTCAGTGGTAGCCTATCATACATAGTACTCAGCACGATGCTGGTTGCGAACCAACTGGTCTTCCGTAGGGCCTCCAACTTCTTTGCCGTTGACCGTTGCTTGGATTTCCAAGCAACGGTCGATGCAGACAATGTATGGAAGGGTGACCATGCACAAGATTATTATTTAGAAGGTGGCATTTTCATCTGGGTGGCTACCGTGGGTCGGATGACACGTTAAAATGTAAGACCCGGCTGTTAGTCTTATCTAATACTAGCAGTTGAGAAGCCAAGTCAAAGGGCTTCGGGCGGATTGAAAACTCGACACCAGAGTTCAGCCACTTAGCTCATACGAAGAAGAAGATATGTTGCACAGCGGACATTCCCAAGATCTAAACCACTGGCGAGTCCAAGGCGACAGTGAATCAGTTCCATCTAAGCAAATGCGCTATAGCCTAGACCGCAACATTACTTATCTAATGCAACTGCAAATTCCGTAAAGGATTTCTAATGAAATGAAATGAAAACGTCAATTTTGAGCCTTTATTTCAATCATCTAAAGGTGTAAATGTGTGTATGTTTCAGAGCGCGCACATGTCCGTGATGGAAGCGCTGATGGTGCTGTACGCGCGCGAGGTGGTGACCTGCGACCGGGTGTCGGCGGCCGCGCATCGCTTCGGCGTGCCGCCGCCGCCCGCCGCCGCCTCGCACGAGGACGGGATCCTGGCCTGGGTGAACGCCGCCTGCACTGCACTCAATAAGGCAGAGGTATGACACTCATAACATCATCTTCATCATCATCCACAGCTAAAAATAATAAAGACCACTTTTAGTGTAAAATAATGTTTAAATGTCAAATTTATTAATAATAGAAATACATAAAAGAATTACTTGCAAATCATTGTTTACCTAATAATTATCTGTATCAATCTGCCGTCCCTTGCGGAGTGCACTACACTTCTCTATAATGTTGTGTACTCTACCTTTTTTTTTTTTTTTGGGAGATGTATTGTACCTTTCTCGTTTCTGGTTTAGTTATGCCAATAGCCCTGGAGCAGCTTGAAAACACTAAACACAAGAATATCATTGTCATTTAGCTCATAATCTGTATGGCTTAGTGGGAAAATGCCGGGTTCAATCCCGGCACCAATGACTTTTCCAAGCTGTGGCTTTGTACTCGCTTTACAGTAAAGGAAAACATCGTGAGGAAACATGTTAGAGGACCAGAGTATCCGAAAACCGTGTGTGATCCGCTAATCTGCACTTGGCCGGCGTTGTGGATTAATGAATAAATGAATGAATGTTATATATTTTCCAATTGTTGTTATATTTTGTGACTTCACAAAGATATTACATTTCACTTATAATACTAAAATTCAAATTGGAATCGTCAAAAGATGTCATTACAATAAATACAATATTTCTCAGCTGTAAAGGGGCCTTGTCATACATTATGGCCTATATATCACTCCTCGTGAGTGAAGGACCCAAGTCCCAGCGGTGGGAACTTATAGCGGGCTGCTTAAGCTTATGATGCTAGCTGATAATATGAAGACGAAGAAGTGAAGAAATTTGTGAATTGAAACTGACAGCTTTGCCCACATCATTCCAGGAATCTCCAACACAAGTGCCGACAGTGACGAGCCTGGAGCAGCTGTGCGACGGCACGGCGCTGGCGGCGTTGATCTCATTCTACTGCCCCGAGGCGCTGCCGCGGAGCGCGGTGCGCGTCGGCCGCATGGCCTCCATACAGGACTGCCTGCACAACCTCATGCTGGTGTACGAGTTCTGCCGGAGCGCGCTGCCGCACAACGTGTTCCACATGCTGCCGGAAGATGTCACTTACATGCGCGGGTGAGACACTGCTATGCATGCGCGACTGCGAATAATCTGACCAGTCGAATTATCTACAACTACTAATATACACGTTCGACTTGAATATTAGTAATATAGTAATGTTAATAATCGAATGATGACTACTAATTAGTTACTAATGGCATTTTGACTCGATTGTTTGCGAATCTTGTCAATGTCACTTGTTAGTTTCAAATGAATAAAATATGAATGAATCGTTGGAGTGGAGTCGGCTCAAGTAGTAACTAATGTAGTATTCATTCAGTCTGGTTAATTTTGAGTGGGTATCATGTAAGTTACTAATTTTCGGAGATCATTCGAATGATTTATAAAGTCGAATAATTCGACTGGAATCATTCACAGTCGCGCATCGCTAGGTCTCTATTCCTAACTTCACCATCGAACGAGCAGGAAATGACCAAGGCAAGGCATCTTTATGCCGTGGAGGTTCCAAAGACGCGTACTTAGCGGTTTGCTTCCTACCTTCATGGCGCGAACCGCAAAGGTGTGGAATTCTTTGCCAAACGCCCTGTTTCCCGGAAAACTATAACGTGGTGGTTTTCAAAACTAGAGTAAACCTGTTTTTTTTTCTGGATAAACTCGCTCCACCTTAGATCTTAATATCGCTTACCATCAAGTGAATTGTGTGCAAGTTCAGAACTTGGTTTATGAAGTAAACATAAAAACAAGAATATGGTACGTCCAAAAAAAAATATGTTCTATGGTTGTGCCAAATTGGCACTGCTGAAATACAACAATCATAACGCTGCGTTATGCTAATTTCGGTTTTTATATCTCAGGAATAAAAAAAAACCTTGAATCTTAGAGATTAATTTATTACTTCAAATGTTCCAGGTCAATGCGTCAAAATTTAGTGGCGATGCTCGCAGATCTCTTCAACATGTTAGAAGTACACCCCGTCAAATCCGTGAAGCACCCGGGCAGCGGTGAGTCAAACTAACACAGCGCAACATGCGCCGCCCCCTGTATTGCATGTTCAGTACTTTACATAGCCTCGTAATGGGAGTATGTGGTCATAATATCAAAGATTCTCCGCCTTCTTTAACTACTAATTAAATAATTAATTTATGATTAATCAAATAATGAATGAAACCTTCACGGAAGCGGTCAAGCATTCGCTTCACTTTCTTTCTTTACTCGCATTTCTGTAATTTAGACGCGGGTTTGCGATGTGTATTGGAAATGAGATTTTGTTTTACTGCTATAAATATTTTTATATACTCTTTTCTATTGTAAGTGTTGACTAGATGAAGTGTGCGAGGTAAGTCAACGGATTAAGGTTTAAATTCACTTAGCGCATAAGTTTTCTCTTTTTATGTCTGTCGTCACCCTGTCTTGCTTTTGCATTTGCCTCCGGCGGTACAGTTTGGCTTGGATTATGCATTATTATGGGATTGCCATACCACAGTTGCACACACATAACATTTGTGTAAATGTGTTTGTCGCAATTGGGAATTTTAAATCAATTTCTCTGCAAAATTGTCTTAACTTTCAGGTGTGTCTGTTTTACTTCAAGCACGTTTTCACGCTCTTAAAGAGCGTTATTGGATAAACGTAAACTTCTTTAACTTTCTCAGAAGTTTCGATAGAAAGGGTCCGTGTTTGTGAAAACACGGCTTGGATTTCTTGTTTGTTTTGTAATCTGAAACTGTAAGGTCAATGACACATCCTTTTACGCGTGGAACGTGCCTTCTTTCATTTGCTGATAAGTCATGTGGTTAAGAAAATTAGGAAAGATAGATCCAATTTGTCTGTGACTAGTATGATTTTAGACTATTGTAATTAAAGTCTAGTATAAGAGAAGTAGCGACGTCGTACTGTAATAGAGTTTTTTTTAGTTTTAATGTACACATGAAAGACACACAAGGATCTTTACGAGCCGAGCTGAATCTTTACCGAATGTTAACTAATAATTTTATTACGATGAGATGTCCTTTTATCGTCTCACACGGATGACAACAAGTAAAGGTAAGACAGGGTGCTATACACTGCCATTATAAGCTCGTACTTCGTGTACTAGCTTCTTTCGTATTTGCATATGCTAGTGCAAGTATCATAAAGTGAACGACCGTGCGTGTCAGGTAGAATGAGCTACGTATGTGTGCGTGCATACATATAATTATCACGTTCACGTTCTGTGCACGTACGGCACTCCGTCCTTGTTCATCAAGCGACGCACAGATCCATAAAGGAATTTGACTAATTGATTTAAATTTGAGATCGTGAGGTAGTATACTATCTATTCTACTTAAAATAGTATCTATGAGTGCGTGAGATAATGTACTAATGCGTGGAGTTGTTGCATACTGTGTGTGTTATATACGTACGCTCGTGTTGCGTACGTGTTTGCGTGCGCACGGTAAGCGGGTGCGCGTGAGTGCGTGCTGAGCGTGCGTGTGTGTGCAGCACGCGAGGCGTGCAACGAGCACGGCGTGCGGCACAAGCGCTGCCTGCCGCCGCCTCCGCCCGCGCCCATCCCCGACCTGCGCCACGAGGACTCGCGCCTGCCGCCCTTCGCAGGTACCTCGTGCTGTGACGTCATCACACTACACTCGACACTGAAACGGGGAAAGGCAATCACGGGACACATCTGTCAAATTAACCTGATACAATATTTTGAAATAAATATATGGAGGCAGATTAAAAATATGAAATTGGTCATGCCGAATCAATTGAGTTATTTGATATGTGAACAAAAATATCAAAAGACTATATATATTTTTTAATGTGTTACAGGATAACATAAGATTTTGATTGAACTCTGCCGGAGAGTAAGTTCCACCAATATATAAAAAAATGTTGTGCATTAGATATTTGTAAAACCCTTAACTAAAGGCTAAAAAAGAGTTTGATCTTGTAGTGGGAAAATTAATAAAAACGTGAAAAAAAAATAATATATAAATTAATTTTAAACATATCACACATTGCCTTTCCCGAACAAGTCATTAGGTGAACATCGCAATAAAACGAATCATTCATGTGTTTGTCCGTGTGTGAGTGTGTTTGTCTTATACGTGTTTATCTGTGTATAATGTGTAAGTATATTTATCTTGTGTACATATCTGCATATGTTCTTCGTACAAATTCTGAGCTTCACACATACATAACACGCTTTAAATAACAATATGCAAATAATTATTACATTATGTTACCATAAGCTTCGAGATTTGGTTTCGCGCCTAAGCATGATGTGATTTCTTTCTTTCTTTTTTTCAGATTTTTTTTTCTTTATTCTGGAGTCATTGAAGTTATGCCCTCATGGCTCCCGGGATGTGTTGATTTGATTAGTTTCTTGAAGTAGGTAGATGTTTCAAATTGTTTGAAGTTTCAAGTAGTTTAAATAGTAGTCAATCAATATGTTCTGTAAGCCAGTCATTTTACAATGAGATGTACTTTTAATTATTTCAAAACATTTATCATTTTGTTCTTAGCGGTAGTATATTAATAACGTAGATGTATTTTTAAAGTGAGACACTCATTTTGCCATTTAGTTTTTGATGTAGTTTATAATAGTTTGAGTTTTAATATCTGTTTAGTTTAGATTCAAGTTGATTAGTTTTCTACACAATACATATATTATGTTACACATACAGATATCTGTAATTCCCAATTTGTTATAAAATACCTCAAATTTGCATTATTTAAAACTGAATAACTCTATATGACTCGTTATACTAGTTCAAATATTTTGCCTTGTCAAGATTTATTATTTATAATCAACAATATTGAAACAATAATGTGATTTGATTATTACTTGAGAGTTAAAAAATCTTTTAGGCCAATATATACTTAACCGGAGTTTCAAATGTCTTAAAATGACTAATATTGGTGACATACTTGAAATAACGTTTCCCATTTGTTTCATAAAAATATACGAAATAGCTGCATTTTAGTTGAATCAATTAAATTTTCAGTGAGTTCAGTCGTTTTTTTTTTTAATGTAAGTAGTCCATACTAACATACCCTGTTACTATTTTTAGTTCCGCGATCTCCGTCGGCTTGCGCGGTGCGTGCGCGCGCGCCGACCGGTCGCTCTGCGTGCTCCACGCCGGAGCGACGCAGCGCCTCTCCTCAGCGAGACGAGTTCGTCGTGCACCGGGGCAGGGGTATCACTACACTTGCGTCCGTGGCCAGGGGACTGAGGGACGATGACTCAGGTACAAATATATGACAGACGACCTCGTTGGCGTAAAGGTTACCATGCCGGACTGCTAATCAGAAGGTTCCGGGTTCGATTCCCGGCCCGGTCAACATCTTTGTGCTTAACCAAATTTGTTGGCTGTGGGTCTGGGTGTTAAATATGTATTTATATATAATATGTATGTATGTATATGTAGTATATCAGCTGTGTTAGCAACCATAATACGAGCTAGAAATGGTTCAGTATGGGGCTAACCAGCCGTGTGTGAATGTGTCAAAAAAAAAAAAAAAGATTAAACATTGGTCCTCACGGTGTGTTGCGGCAGTCTCTTTCAGAGCTAGTAATTCCAGACTAGGATTGCTCCGCTTTAGGCCAAAGTGTCACTGACTCGCGCGCTCTGCTGGTCAAATGTCTAATTCATTCATTCTGAAATGCGCCTTAAAGTCAGTAATTTTAATAAAGCAATGTGGTTTATATAACCTCCTCCTTTTTGAAGTCGGTTAAAAATACATATTGTGAAAGAAAATGAAGAATTAGAAATGGATGCTCTGCTGCATATACAACTACTTTACAAGCATTAGTGAATTTATCCCAATTGGTTGCATCATAGACTTAATTGACGCTAAAACCTTTTGTTGACAATCGCACTGCTAGTATCATTCGACACTCATAGCGCCTTCTATTTGTATTTTTAACGACTTCACTCGGATCGCGCCACCTACTACCGTTATATCACTATGCGGCTGCAGCGCCAGCTTTTGCGGAATTTGGTAGCAGCTAGGCTGCACGCTCGATTTGCAGCGCCATCTAGGTTTCATCGGTAATTATGGCGAACTTGGCGCCACGCTTTATTGTATGGAAATCCTCTCTAGTATTCGGATCCCTGGTGACGTGTAATATACTAAGAATATATCTTCCGCAGTAATAGAATCAAATCAAACGGCGGCGGGTCGTCCGTCCAACTGGGCGGATTCCCGCGAGAACTCGTTCGCCGGCCGGCGGTCCCGGCGCTCCTCGGTCACCGAGGACAGCCAGCTCACGGTGGAGAACTTCGGCGGCTCGCAGGACCGGCTGCACTTCGCCGGCAGAAACCCTGAGAAGGAACTGGCAACACTAGCTAATGTTAGGAAGATATCGGCTCCCTCTGGTTAGTAATTGTGTTTTTTTTGAGTTTTCTATTTTAACACGTCTTTACTAATATCAAAATATATGTTCATTTTACGTCGAATTTGTAGATTCATATTAATGTAGATGAATATTTTACAAAGGTCTTATGAAAAGTACTTTATTATCGAATAAGAGTACTTATAATCGAATCAAGAGTATTAGTTAGTCATTATCGAAGACATCTCATCAACCTGTGCCATGATCAGTGATTGGGGTAGTAGGAAATCAAAAACATTCTTGCACGTATGTAATGCTGTTATTAGTAAATGTTGCATGTAACTGTTTGTTCTATTGATCTATTTGTTTAGGAGCTCACGCTTTGTTGGAGCTTAAACGCCGCGCTGCTTTGTTTTTTTTATTTCTTGCCACTTATTTTTGTTTTTGCTTGTCTCCCTTCCAGGGCCGTTAGACAGTTACAACCCGCCGCTGCGGTCGTCGCGGCAAGACATCCGTGGCTCCATACAGTTCATACACGGAGACTTCACCAACGGCGATGACCGATTAACGACACCCATCACAAGACAAAATTCACAACCACAACCCCCCTCCGACCACCAACCGCTGCGGCGACAACTCAGCAGCGACGCGATATCACTCAACCAACTGAACAACCAAAATCTCAACCTGAACCAACTGAACAACCAAAATATCAACCTAAATCAACTAAATCACAATTTGAATCAATTCGCACATAAAGGCGGCGGCGATGGATTCTATTTAAACGACCGGGAAACCAACGACGAACCTGTCAAAACGAGTTTTGCAGATCTCAAGATCAGGAGTAATGGAGATCAAGGTTGGTTCGCGCAGCGCCGGTAGAAATACGAGGACAGTCTTGAGTTGAGAGCAAAGAAAAATATAATCTATTGCCATGCACACAAAGCTGTTATTAAAGTTGTCAATTTTGTGGTGGACTAAAATAAACACTAACAAATTTAGCTGTAAAATTGTGAAAAAAAAGGTTAATAACTTTGCATGAATGTGGCCTAATCTGAAGCCATTTAACGCTAGATAGACCTCGGTCGCGTTAACTCGGGACATAATATAGCCTATGTATTAATCTCGGATCTAAGTAAATAACTACTCTTAAGTATCATCCCAATCGGTTTTGCTGTTGAAGCGTGAAAAAGTAACGAACATGCCATACATCCTATTGTCCAGTCGTTTGCATAGTAAATGAAAAACATTTTAAATTATATAAACACACCTATTTAAAAGTTTTTCCTAACTAGTATGTAAGGCTTGTGTTTTGCATGAAGCTTGTCCTCTTATTTCTAGGCGGGACCTAGTTATGGCTTTCGATGTACGCTTCATGTAGCCGCGGTAACACGACACTGCACATTGGCACTAAGAAGTTCTGAATTATGTTTTAAATTACCATTATTGGTATGTTTGCAAAAAAAAAGCTTGTAGTACATATAAACCGACATATATAATGAAAATTCAGTTGATTTCAAGTGTCTTGTACTGCGGACTTCAATTTGATATGGACCACATATTCCCATTGTAAATTCCCAAAAATACATCGATATACAGTTAGATAAGTTTTGACAATTTGTAATAAAGAAATATGTATACTAGTTGTTAAGTGTATAAAATTTTTATTATTACGGAACAAGCATTGGAAACGATTTTTGAGAAAAGCAATCTTATTTAATATTGACCGCAAAGGTGTATCATATTTTTTTAACTCTACTGTTGTTTCTCATTCAAAGTCACCACTGAAACCAGTTTCAATGCTTGTTTCGGAGCCCCAAGCACTATGACTAACTCTATCCGTCTCGCTCAGGCCTGCCGTCCCAGTTGAGTAATGAGAGCGAGACAGTCGACCGACGGAAAACAACCACCTTCTCAACGCCTCCGCCCAACACGACCACGTGGCAACAGCAGTTTCTGCAACACGAACATCAGCCAAGTATGTACAATTTAATATTATACTAACACTGTATTTTTATATGTCATTATAAAAAAATATTAAATCAAAATATTGTATCCCAGCCCCTCGCCCAAACGTGCCCATCAGACTCGCAACACACTTTTTTGAAACTGTATTATTGTGAAACTGTATTATTGGAAGTTTGAAAGTAATTAGAGGATATTTGGAAATGGTAGTGAAGATATAGATGGGGTCTGTGTAAATTAACGAAATTATAAAAAAAGTGAGTGTTGTAATGACTACTGGTTGATGAAAATGAGAGAGAGAAAAAGTCGATGTGTCTTTGTGGGATGAGTCAGAAGACTAAATGGAGTAGCTAGTAATAGGTTAAGCTATCTCTGTGCCATATTTAATCCTAACTCATTTAGGAGTTTAACAAATCGCACCACTCACACCACTGACCACATACTCTTGTAAATACTCATAAATTTTCACGAATAAAATCTAATGATAATCAGATGAATACGATGATAGTATAATTTAACTAAAATTAATGTCGAACAGCATATTTTTCTGTCTGCGATATAGAGGCAGACCACCAGCCCGATGGTCAGATGACATCATTAGGCATGCTGGTATTAATTGGCTGAAGACGGTACTATAATGGCATCTTTTTTCTGTTCTGTGTAATCCGTGCTCATACCCAAGAAGCAATAAAAATCTTTATCTTATCTTAGAGAGGCCTGTACCGAACATAGGGAATTCACAAGCCGATGATAATGTAATTTTTGTAATTGCCAACAATTCACTACTTCAGATGGTGAAGACATAACCGACGACGCCTCAACCCCGACGCAACAAGCTCAACTGAACAATATTCGACTGAAACTGGAAGAGAAGCGTCGCCGCATCGAGCAAGACAAGCGGCGGATGGAGATGGCAGTCAGTCGGCAGAGACAGCAGTTAGGGCAACAGGCTTTTTTACAGGCCGTTACTAGGGTGAGTACTCATGTGTGATGTGAGTGTGAGTGTAATGTTATTGTAAAATGTGTGTGTGTGTGATTTGACCGTTGTTAGAGGGAGTAGACATGTGTGAGTCTAATTTTACTGTAAAGTGTGTGAGTGTGATGTGGCCGTTGCTAAGAGGGGAGAAATGTGTGGTCTAGTGTGATTCTAATTTTGTTTGGTTGTTGCTAATAGAAAAATATTTAATATGTGTGGTGTAGTGTCAGTAGTATTTTACAGTCTGTTACTAGGGTGAGTACATGTTAATGGTGTGAGTGGTAATTTACTGTAAACTGTGTGAGTGTGATTTGACCGCTGTCAGGGGAAGTTTGGTTGTTGCTAAGGGGAGAATATTTGATATGTGTGGGTGAGTGCTAGTGCTAGGTGCTATGCTAGGATGAGTGGTGAAGTGTGTGTCTCATTGGTGTTGTGTGTCTCAAATGTGGGTTAGGTATGTGTATATTATTTATTTGTATGAGTTATAACATAGTGCTAGTAATGTTTAACAAACTGTTAAATGAGTGAGTAGAAGAAACATGTGTGCGGTGTAGTCTAATATTACTGTTGAGTAGGTGTGTGTGTGTGTGTTAGTTGCTAGAATGAGTTGGTGTGAAATAGTGTGTGCTCTTTTACTGGCCGTTGCTAGGGAGAGTGTGTTTGTTTTTCAAGTGAAAATGTGTGGAGTAGTGGGTGTGTTTTTGTAATGTTGCAAGGGTTAATAATTGTTGTTGATATAGTGTGGTAGTACTAAAGCTGTACGTTCATAGTTATTGATATGATCCTAAATTATTTTAAATTTCCTCGCTTTATACAGGGTATGTGAACATTTAATGAAGTCAAATGAATGATGAACTTATTAGAAGAAAAATGCTCACTTAAAAAATATTTTTAATATTAAACTGTTAAGTTAAAATTGACGTACAATTGGTATGCCTGTGTGTTAAATTGTAGAGATAAAGATTTTGGTATGTGGGGTTGTAGAAGTGTGAGATATTTTAGTATTAAGAATAGTTTGTGCCGGGTATTTGTTGGTATTTGTCTAAATATGTTTGTTAAATGGCGGTATGAGGTGATAAATGTTTCATTCAGCATGCAAGTAAAACAACTATTTTAATGCACAAATTAAATTGCCTTAAAACTTTAGGTAACTGTTTCTCTATAACAGACTACACATCAGATAGTGACTGTTGCATTTTATAAAATTGATATTTTTTACATTAAAGACAAATATAAAAAATAACACTTTTACTATGGTACAATCTGAAACAGACAAAACAACAAAAATCTCCTCGAACATAGACAAAACAAAAAAAAATTGAAAATGTAGGCGATAAAGTCTTAAACTAACTATTCGTTCATTTTCGATATTGGACGTGATTTTACGTGTTTTGTCTATGCTACAGACTGTGCCTTAATACATGTGGTTTTTATATTTGTAATTTCATATCTTTTATATCGTGCTGTCTCTTTCTAGTCACAAATGATGAAAAGAGATAGGGCTAGAATACTAATTTCCAAAGTGCCGCAATAATACTACTCACTTTTGTAAAATGTAACAACACAGTTGTAATGTTAAGTTACGTCTTTCTAATTATTTAAACTATACAATAAATTATTTTCTTTCTATTCCATAAGGATGCATATTTGCAATACCAGTTGGCCTCCTTGGTGAGTGGCCCGAATCGATTCCCATTTAGTTTTTGAACCTGTTTTTCTTTTTACATCAATATATTTTGGTCATTCTACTGTACAAATAGATCTCATACATGCTTACACAGCTTTAGAATTTGTACACACTTGTATACGAAATTTTAAATAAAAAAAAAAACTTATTTTTTCCTAAGCTGCATTGCAAAGTCATTTATTCAATACTTTTTGAATCGCGCTTTTAAATTATATCTGAGCATTAATACAAGCTTATTCTGATAAATCAAATTTTTAAATGTTAGTCTTAAAACTAATTTTGTCTCATTAAATTGCAGTGCAATCATGAAAATGTATTTTATCAACAATTATTATAAAACTTAATTGTTTTGTTTTGTACTAAATTTAGATAAAGTCATTATATTTCACACGTAAATCAGTTTGATATGTAAATCACTTCACTAAATCACAAAAACGTATAATAGATACAATTCAACAGTTACTAAGTATTTTTAGCACACTACAATTTCAAGGAGTTGTGTAGTTCGTTCCAAGATAAATTTTCTCTACAGTTTTGCTCAGAATCGCAAGTAAAGTGTTGACGGGACGCGTAATTGTGCTTTGTTTCTATGAAAACAAAAACAAAACAGTCCAAAGTACAAATTGCAGTTATAAAGATAAATAATGTTGTCTTGCTCGCTCTCGTTTGTGTGCAAGCAAGTGGTTCTTTATCGACGTGACTTATTTCAATATTTTGATATTTAATGATGTGATTCGTAGGTAATAGAGAGAGTAGAGGTAAAGTAACTTGGAACAGAGTATAGGTATCATTCAACACTGTTTGACCGCATGGATTACAGATTGGTGTATGGGGGATTTCTTTTATTTAGTTTTCTTTTTAACAGTTTTTATTATACGACATACGATGAAGACGCTCATTACGAGCGTCTTCATGTCGAGCGTCGAAACTCGTTGGACGTATATCCAACTTATTTTAATTACCTAAATTGTGACCATTTGTTCGTACAAATATATTAATATGCCTTACGATAGCAGTTTACAAAGTATATATTTTATTACGAATGTTCTAAAATATGTATATATCCCCAAAAAACACGCATTTAAAGGTAAAACCCTAAATTCAAATTGCTCCATGCGTTCGGGAGGAAAAAACAGAAAGAAGTCTATATATTCAAAGTCCCCGATACCCCAATCACCCCACGGCATGCGTCTACGACGCGCGACGCGCAACGCGCGCGCGTTTGTTTGTTTGTGTGTGTGTCACGGTGGCGGTGCACGCGTGTTACAGGGGAAAGGTGCGCGGACGCCGGCCGAAGACGAACACAAACCCGAGCAGGGCCAACAGGTAAAGGTTACATCCTTGTGGAGGTTCGCTTGGAGTGACATCGTTACAGCTGTAAACAAAGAACACGTTTGAAAGTTCAAGTCCTCTCGCCTTTCTTTTCTTTTCTATATTTTTCTTCATTCTTTTCAAGTGCTTAGCTAAAAGAGCTTGGGCGAGGGGAACTGAACTTTTAAATGTGTTCTTTATTGACGCTAGGCAGTTTGCAGGTTGTTTGCTTGAGTTTGGAGTTTAGTACGTTGCATTGATTTTGAACGAAAAGGTTACTTGCATTTTGGGCTTGTCATTTTAAGTATAGTTTTCTTAAGATGATCATAATGACTGATTTATGCGGTGATGGAAAATGTCGAGAGGAAACCCACGCTCTGAGAATTGTAAAATCTGAAGACGTGTGTCATGCGCAAACTCGCGCTTGGCCAGCGTAGTTAATGATGGCCTGTACCTCTCTTGCAAGATGTGGCCCCAGGTCTTAGCAGTGGGAAAGTATCATGCTTATGCTTGATCGTCACCATTCTCATCAAATAGTTATTAAAACCATAAAGTTATAATCTCACAATGCAATGATGTAAAGGTTTTTTATTCATATGTAGAGATAACTTCATTTTCCGTAAACATAAGTTCATTTTCCTTCTCTTAGTTAGATTTATCATCCTCTTTAATAAGCCTCTTAAATATTGTCATTAGAATCTGCATATACATAGCTAAGCTCTGTGTCTCTAGAGAAATATCATCTTAGGGTCATCTAGGTCTAGGTATTCAGGAGTAAATAGATCCCATCTAGGTGAGAGATCACTTCAGTACATCTAGACTTGCAACATTTGTTAAGTGATATTTGAGATATAAAACAAAAAAAAACAGTACATGTACAGTGAGGTTGCCCAAGAAGTTTTGGGTTAATTAAAAATAAAAGAAAGCTATATAGTTTATGGGCACTCGTCTGAAACCAATTAATAACATTTTGCATGCCTTGTGAATAACTTGCATGATCAATCACTACTAGCATTTATTAGAAAAACTGTATCTTACATTTTAGTTTGGTATGCAAAATTAATGAATCACTAAACTTCTGAATCTATAAATCTCTGCCAAATTCTATGTCCCGGATACATTAAATTGGCATATGCTTTTCACTAACATCATTCGAGCCAGTTGCCACCTTAATTCGTCCGGGTTATACTTTGAAAGAGTTTTATCGAAGGAGTTAAAAAACATCTCTGTCAGACTATAACCGGACATGTAAAATTGGCATATATTTCATAAATATCATTCTATATTTTTTTCAACTTAATTCGTCCAGGCTGTACTTTGAAAGAGTTATATCCAGTGACTTAGAAACATATCTGCCAAATTCTATAACCCGGACATGTAAAATAAGCATAACATCTTCACAAACTTCATTCGAGCCAGGTATCACTCAATTTGTCCGGGTTGTAGTAAGATTGTATGTAACCTTTCTCTCACAGGATATGGTCGTGGAGCCAGCAAACCAAGCTGCCGAAAATGCTGTTCTAGAACAATACCACCAGTCTATTGCAAAGTAAGTTGTGTTTTTGATTTCTATACCGTCGAAGTAACAAGTGTATGCTCTAAATTCTTCCAAAAAAAAAAAATAGTTAAACGTAAACTGTTAGCTCATTTTGGTTAAATACTATTTTTATTTAACTTTATATCTTCGTAAATATGTATTGCCATGTTGATACAAACCTATTCAACCTATAACACTTGCCACTTCGACCGTATTCTATTTTCAGATTTTGTTTGCGATACGTCTAGAGTTTCTGTTCTGAGCTGTTATTTAATTTATTAGCACTATTCGGTGGAGCTTTTTAGCACTTCTACTATTACTGTTTTTAAAAGCTAAAACTGAACACATGAAATTCAAAATTATTTCTTTCTGTGTGTTGCCGATATACACATTGTACAAAATACACATTTCGAAACATGTGTGTGCGTGATTGTTGTGCACAAACTGTGACACTTGCTTTCAACACAACACAACATTGGAACCCGGCTATAAAAGAACAGAAGCTCTGAACTTGTCGACCAAACATTACAGAATGAACTCCAGCCTACAGGATATACAGAGTGACATCGCGCGGCTGGCCAGCCAGCAGAACCAAATCCAACAACAGCAACAGCAGCAACAGGCCAAGCAGCTGTTCCAACAAACACAGCAGTTACAGCAACAGTTGCAGCAGCAACAGCAACAGCAGCTGCAACAGCAACAACAGCTTCAGCAACAGCAGCAGCAACAGATTCAGCAACAGCTCCAGGTTCAGATGCAGCCGCCGATGGCGCCACAGTCCCCATATCAAATGCAACAGCAACCGTATCAGCCAAACATTCCACAACTGGTACGTTTCTTACAAAGATTTGTCTAAATTGACTTTGACTATTTTGACAGCTCCTAGTGTCTCTTAGCTCGCGACATAGTACAGATAGAAGAAGAAGATAGACTGTTTGTAGTATTAATAGTTAACAACAACCTTCTTGCGATGAGACTAAGGGAGCTGACAAAATTCTCAAACTAATTTAGACAAACTTAAATTATCTATATAAGAATAAGAAGCAATGAAAACCATCTTTTGTTTACTAACAGAGTGTGTGAGTTTTTGCCATGTTTGTGTAAGTTTTAGTTGTCTAGTGAATGTCAATAATAGTAACTTGTTAGTGCATCGTGTGAATAAAATGTGCATTGAATTATTAATAAGAATGATTAGTAATCTTTATTTAAAATTATAAATTTAAATTAATGGCCGAATCGCTAAACTATATTAGTTACTCGAGATGATTAGTACAGTTTAGTGATGCGCTGAGTTTTGTATTGTACGAGTATAACTCGGGGAGACTCTGCAATGGGAACTGGGTCAGCTTGAAATTAGACTATTGTCTGGTTCAAAGAACTTTTTTTTCCTTATTTCAAAATTAATTTAATAGTTGAAAAAGTCAGTATAGAGTATTGTTAGTGCGAAGGAAAGGTACAGGTGTTATGTACAAACTCTCAGTTTATCGTGTAAAATAAAATATGTACAGAACAAAGTTGTACATTGATTGAAATGTGTTCGCTAAATTGCTGTTTTTTTCTGGGTGGTGGTGTCAACCTACTTTTGGCGTAAAATATTCAGGGCCGTTTTGGCCTCAATTGTTACATTGAATAAAAAAAGCGAGATTTTCCAAACATTGCCAATATAAATAATTTACAACAATCAAAAATATAATTAATACACTGCAAACTGCAACAATGCAAAATTGCAATTAAATTAAATCACATATTAGTGATGGCACTTGCAATTAGTTGTAAAACAGGAGACAGTGAAGAATGATTATGGAGTTTAATAGCATTCTCTACTGACTCCGGTCATAACTAGAAAAAGAAAATATTTTCACCTAAAACATATCGCACGCAGGTTCTTCTCGAAAGATAAAAAAAAACACATTAGGAGAAGTCTTTTATTTAAAACATCTGACTATTACTTACTATTTGTGGTTAACACAAGTTATAGATAGATGTATGTCTGACCAAAAATCGTTGACATAAATTCTACATGGATTTTTATGCAAAAAAAGCACGCCACTATTTTGGCGTACTTTCTTGGTAGATGAACCGAGTTTGTATACAAAATGCTCGGACCATTTTGTCGAGCGAAATGTTTACGAAAGGGTCTCTCTTATTATATCTTAACTCTGTGCTAAAAATAGACCAGTGGTTTGTCGTTTTCAGTGTCTATGTAATTATTTAACTTATGTTAGCCACTGTCGGATGCGGTAAACAAACGACTTCGCCTGCAGATCCAATACAAAAAGCATGAGTTTGCAAGTCCTCGCCAAGCTTGTCGCTAACCCGGCAACATGCTGACGAGCGCATCGCCATTCGCTTCCAGCACAGCCAATTCAGCTCACAACACAACGTGTCGCGACCACCGCTCGGCAGCTTCGGGTCTACGCCGCACATTCCGCACTACTACCAGCAGCAGCCTCCGTACCAGGAGCACAGAGAGTACCAGGAGCCGTCCTATAGGGAGATGGAGGATCGGGGTCGGCAGCAGTTCTTTCTGCACGACAGTCCGCCGCCACCGCAGCGGAGGACTTGGGCGCAGCACGCGCTCGCTCACCAGGAGAGTCAGGAGCTTAGAGGGTGGCAGGTCTGTGAGATGAACAAACAAACAAAGAAAATGCTTTCACACTCTTAGCTTCCCATTAGAGAGTTTTTCTATCTTTATCGGGTATGGTATAAATACACAGAACACATTTACACACGCACACACTTGTATATGACGTTTGAATTCACCGTTTTAAAATTTGTCTCGCCGCGGGAAACAAATTCGGGACCTCGTGCTTTGTACTCTTGGGCTGAGTACTCTTGGCCAACTAGCCAGAGGATCGGAATATTCTGAATCATAAAAAAGGTCTATTATTATACACTATTCACAGCCTTTTGACACTAGTTACTATAAGATGGGAGGGTTCACGCTTAGTACAAATCTATCAATTCATCCATCAGTTGTCTTTAAAAATTTTGAAAACGCCGCATCCGTTGAATTACCCCGCAGCGAAATTCATTAGTAAATTTTTTTATGAATAATCAATGTATACAACCATATGTATTGCAGGTCCACCAACAGGCGGCGTTCCCGGCGGGTCACGAGAGTCCGCAGCGCACGTGGCGCTCCCCTTCCCCCTCGCCGCAACCACCCCCCGACCGCTGGCAGCCCGCCGGCTTCCTTTTACACGAACGAACCAACTCACAACCTTTCCAAGTGCATTATAACGCGGAGAGACCTGATCGCTACCAGAACGGCACCGAGACTAGAGATCGGGAACGAGAGAGGGAGCGGGAACGAGAGAGGGAGAGGGAAAGAGAAAGGGAAAGAGAAAGGGAGAGAGAAAGAGAAGCGCAGAACCATCTCAGTTATACTGTGGTAAGTGCTTACAACATTACAACGTTGGTTCGTTCGAAATGATCGATCTGACGCGCAGCCTTTTCAAAGGTATTAACGCGTAGAATCTTGATTGCTACCAGAACGGGGGACACTTCTGGTAGCAATCAAGATTCAATCAACAGAGAAAGGGAGTGCTGGAGGAAAAGAGAAGCGCGTATACTGTAGTAGCCTATTTCTATAACACTTAACTATAGTTTGACAATTTCGTGCGCGACCTTTCTGCGGGGTGAAAGAAATATAGGTTAAAGCGTAACGAACAAAATGGCATTACCGTTTTGACAGCCCGATCAAGACTGTTGCCTTTCCCCGCTAACTTCCGCAGACATCTATACCACCTCTTCCCTGCCTTCGTCTGTCTCCCCGCAAAAAGGTCACGCACGAAATTATTTCACTATAGCTGTGTATAGACTTATACACAAAGTTTGACTGTCAAATTATCCAAAACATATTGTGATCTTATCCAACGAGATGATCACTTGAAATTATTCACAATATTTATCAGACAAATCAATTCGAAGGCCATTTTAACACCTCCGCTCGAATACCTACAAGTACTATGTCAAGTCAAATATGATTCATTTCCTCATTTTTGTACACGATGCCCACTCACTATTCAGTCTGACTTCGATACTAATACAGCTCCTAAGCTGTTTAATATTATAGCATTAAATGTTTAAACAAAATTGTAAATGTTTTTAGACATACTTTCTTTATTATATGTTTTTTGTACTGGTTGATAGAATGTGGCATATTGTAGCTACCCGATGTACTTGAAAGGACCAGTGTTGTCAAGTGTGTGTTGAATGGATTGTAAAGTGATGTGCTTATAATATTTAATCCAATTTAAATGTCACAGTTAAATTTGAGACGTGCACGATGCTAGTGTGTAATCCTACAAATTAATTACTACCAAAACGCACAAAATATTAAATATTTCTTGACATGTGATATATTATTGTGACGTGTGTCACAGTGATAAAAACAAATGACATTTTGAAGTTAATGGCTACGTTTGTGTAAAGTAAGCTTAAAGCTGGTTTCATTCATTAATAGATCAAGTAATTAAATCATGCTATTATTATAATAATAATATAAATTGTATATATCTTCCTGATTGCATGAACTTAAGTTCATTTTAATAAATTATTTGAATCTTTATTGTGGGGAAAACTTCATCATCATCATCGTCAACCACAGCCGATTCTATCCCACTGCTGGGTATAGGCCTCTCTCCTGTCATGCCATTTGTCTCGGTCCTGTGCCAATCTGGTCCAGGTTCGACCCGCGACATCTGTCGATAAAACTTACAAGATAATAATTAAATATGTTAGTTACACATACTACAGGTAAAAATGGTATTAAATAAATATTTTTTCTCCACAGTACTCGTCCCAGTCCCCGCCGGCGGGGTCCCCGCAGCGGCGCTCGAAGACCCCGCAGCGACAGGGCTCGCTCCCCGAGCCCGCGCGCCCCGTCAGCCTGCACCAGCTGTCCTCCCCCGCGCCCCCCGCCACGCCCGCCGACGACATGCTCCCGCAGAACATCTCCTTCATCGGCAACGCGGAGGAGGAAACCCTTCGGGGCATCGACAGGCTCCACATATCCTCGGGCACCAGGACCTACCGCATCCCTTCGCCGACCCGATCCCTCGCCCGAGCCTCCTTGCACAGGGAGGATGAGAACGAAAAAGGCTTCTACATATCGTTCGATAACGACCAGCCGAAGCGACCTAAACCTCCTTTGCGGGCGAAACGTGGTTCCCCGAGAAAAGAGAGATCCAGTCCTGACAGGAGTCCGGACGAAAGGGATAACTGGAATGACAGGATACCTCAGGCGGCCGAGGAGGAACCGTTTGTGGTGCATCGGGTGAATAGAGAGAGTGCGCTGCCCGGTGAGGAAGTAGAGAGGAGGTCGCCGCCTCGCGAGCGCCCGCCGCGTCCTGTCTCCGCGGAGCCCACTGCCATAGTCATAGGAGAAGATAAGATTGATCCGGTCAGTACTTGTTTTTTTTTACACTATGATGGGCGCTTGATTAGAATTCACCTGATGGTAAGCGACATTGTGATCTAAGGTGGAACGCGCTTACCCAAAAGAAAACGTTTATACTTTATTATTATTTCATACAACGGACCAACAGTGGCCGTTAGTGATATCAAATATATGAAAAGGGTAATACTTGGCTACTATGTTAACATCAATTCTATGACAGTTAAGCCAGAGTTTAAATTGAAGAGGAATGAAAATCTTAGTTAAAAATCCTAGAAATTTTGTTTTCGATTCACGTGTAAATATTCTCTTATATGACATACAGAGCCGCGGCGTGAAAAAAATATAAAAAGCTATAACACTTTGTGTCACAGTTGAAACATATAATCTCACACTAAATTTGAAAATGCTCTCACATACAGACTCTCTCACGTGACAAATGGAGAGAGGGTAGAGAGGCTTTTGCTCTACAACGAGACAAAACGGACTTATATCACTACAATATCAGGGTTGTTAAATAAAATGTAATGTTTTTGTAAATGAAATGTAATATTATGTTTATTAATTTGTAAATTGTAATTTTTAATTCTCATTTTTAATTTATTTTATTTTTTGACGTTTTATAATTGTATAGTTTTTTGACATTATATAGGTATTTTGTTTCACATGTATGTATGAGTCCTTGTTACTTGAAATAAATGATTTGAATTTGAATTTAACAGCAGCCTGTGGTGAACTTGCAGAACTCTGCCGAGGAGATGGAGCGCAAGAAGGAGCGCATAATGCTGCTCTCCCTGCAGCGGCGGCAGCGCGCGGACGAGGCGCGCGCGCGGGCCGACGCCGCGGCCGCCGCGCGGCGCGCGCGCGAGGAAGCCGCGCAGGAGCTCAAGGCGGCCCGGAAAGAGGAGCAGGCGCGCCGCCGGGAGGCCATACTGCACCAGTACAAGCTTAAGAAGGCCATCGAGGAGGCCGAGAGAGAGGTAACCTATATATTTTTAACCCCCGACGGTAAACTGGGTGTTATAAGGTTAACCTGCCTGTGTGTCCGTAGCTCCCAAACAGATACACCGATTACAATTTTGTCTTGTTTGAATAGTGTATTGGGCGAGATTGTTCTAAACTATCTATAATCGGTTTGTTTTTGTTATTTTGTTGCGTTTTGAGTAATATTTTTGTAAATTATTTCAAAATCTTTGCAAAACTGATAATATTTCTCATTTTATTTTAAAAATGAATTCACAAAATGATTTCGTACGTTCCTTTTTTTTCCACACCTCCAAATCATACGGTATTCTGTCCCTGTCATATGTTAATCGAAGAGTAATAAAAATTAACGTAATTTTTCTTGGAAACGTGACGATACTTACTAACGACGACATAAAAAGTCAATGATTAACGTGAACTGTAAATATTTTATACTAGAAATTATTCTTTATTGTCATGAAAATAAAGTGTATTTCGATTTAAACTTTTTTTTAATCCGAATAGGTCAGCGCTTGACCACAATTCACATGGTAGTAAGTGATATTGAGGTCTACGGTGGATCACGCATACCTAGAAGGAACCGGTTCACTCTCGCCCTTATAATCGCTAGATTGTAGTCATTGGGGAACAGGGAATTCGGCAAGGAATTCCAAAGTTTGAGTCAGACCTAGAAATAATGGTGGAAAGACTATGTGAGTAGGTAGGTTAGGTATTTACGAGCAATAGAAAATGCTCTACCATAAGTATAGTCAGGCTATAATAATAAATATTCCAGGGCAAAGTGGTGGACAAGGCGGAGCTGATGGCAGCCATATCCCCTGCTAGCACGGCGCCCCGGCCGCGGCGCGCCGCGCCCCGCGCGCGACCTAAGACCATACACGTGGACAGCGGCGCGCTGCATGCCGCCGAGGGCATGATGGGCACCAAGCAGCCTTCCTCCACCAACCTTACCGGTCAGTGCCGTACAGCCTTCTTGCTTCTTATCACGCCTTTAACTTAAGACAGTAAACAAACGCTGTATAAAACCTTTTGACTCTGGCATTACTTTGCGGAAATCCATTGTAGATAGTAGCAAAGATGAAATACTTAGTGACAAAATAAATTACAGAAAAAAATACAAAGCTACCTTTAAAAGGTTTTGCGTTATTTATCAGTAACTACACAAGGTGTCTGGTAGATAACGCAAGAAAAAAAAATTAAAAACCCATTGACTCTGGCATTACTTTGCAGAAATGCATTGTAGATAGAAGCAAAGATGAAATACTTAGTGATAGAATAGATTACAGAAAAAAAATACAGAGTTACCTTTAAAAGGTTTAGCGTTATTTATCTGTAATTACACAATGTGTTTAGTAGATAATGTAAAAAATACCTTTTAAGGACGGTTTTGATATGTCTGAACAAACAACTTTTAAAAAATTCGCTAAAATATAGATATCTCCATAAATTTCGCAGCGTCTCGTTTTTTTATGGGAAAAATCCAAGTCATTGAATTAAAGTTGTTTGTCTAACGGTACTGAAGTCGTCCTTAATAGGTTTTGCGTTGTTTACTAGTAACACTGCATATTCTTGCAAAATTAGGGCCTTCGCACACGGTGTCGTATCTTATAGTATAAATCCGCATACGAAAAGTCGTATATTGACGATTTGTGGCAATGTTAAGCTTGACGAGTCGCGTGTGCGGTGACCCTTATTCGAACACCCCCAAATACTCTGCAGTCCATTGAGACAGTATTCAGTTTGGTACTTCACATACATTGTATTTGCAAAATTTTGTTTAGTTTTTGGTCTAAATGTTGCACTAGATAGTGTTGTATTATGTACCTTATCCCGTTGAGATAAAAAAATTGGATGGCTTAAATTAGTAGTGCTTGAAGCTGCAAGTGTCATCAAAATAATGTCTCAATGGGTAGCACATTTAAAATTCGATAAAAGCCATTCGCTAAAAATTAATTAATTCTATTTGTCAGTTGTTGTTTATGATATGTTTTTGAATGGCCCATTTTGATTTTTGCCTCACTCACTTATGTTAATAGCGCTAGATGTTAGCTTCTCCCCGTTTTTTCCTAATAAGTTCAGCCTCGAGGCATGAGCCTTTGTTTATATTTTATGCATGTTGTACGGTGAAATTCGACTGATTAATTTGATCTACAAAAATTGAAAACAACCGGAGTCAAATCTAAATATCGTTTTAGTCGTAATAAAATTGTTCATTTCGTAATAGTTTTGTAGTTGTATTATAGAAGGAGCGGCGATGTTATATGAGAAATTTAAAAGCTAATAATAATAGTTTTTTTATTAGCCTTGGAACATTCTGAACCTCTAAAAATTGTGTAAAATTTCTCATAAAAACTACTTTTACACAAACCAATGTAACTGACTCGCTAAACTAAGCGCCCTACTGGTCAAATAAACTTTGCAAGTGTACAGTGTATAAAATTTTATGTAATTAAAATTACATATTAAAAATTAAAATAATAAAATAATTAATTTGTTGCCTTGTGTAAAAAATCTTTGATCTAAGATTATCAGTTACAAAAATAATAAAAAATCATCAAATCATTTATATTTCAGACATAGTCAGATATAGATATTAAAAATAAGCAATAAAATCATAAAAATAGTAATACAAAATTAGGGTCAATCAAATAAAAAAATAAAGGAATAATTACAACAATAATAATAATTCATGTTAATTAAAAACACAATTAGAAGAAAATCATTAAAATACCGACGATAAGTTACAAAACATAAAAAAAATGTCGTATCGAATTTGACCGTGCACATGCGCGATATCCCTCGCTACGCTCGTGACGTGTGTGTGTGTGCGTGTAGGCACCATGCGGCGCGACTACTACCGCGGCTCGCAGGACTCGCTCGCCGAGCGCGCCGGCCTCTACCGGGGTATGTACCACACTCATACTAACATATACTACATTATACTACTACTCACTACAAACTTCGATAAAAAATTTACTAGATTTAAAATGACATCTCTATAAACGGCAAGGAAAATAAGACCACAAGTAAGAGTGTGGTCTTATTTGTGTTTGAGGAAATTTAAGCGTTATTAGTATAGTAAAACAACGCTCACTGCATACGGTCATAAAATTTTATTGCTTTTTATTGCAAACTTTTATCACGAAACACATATTTTTTGTGATTTTTTTTTATTTCAGATATTCAGATTTTGTATTTCTGTGTATTAATAATGCCATAAAACTCGTGCCATTTTTTGAGCTGTGTTTGTATGCAACACTGAATCTGGTATATATTTGATTGAAGACTACAAATGTGTTATTGTTTTGAACAAATATAAAATGTATTAATTTGACACAGTAATTAATGCAAATATTGTTATGGGAACCAATTGTGTCAACTGAATTTTAATAATGGTATGTGTACACTTACAAAACATGTATTAAATAGAAACAGAAAATAACTTGAAACAGTAAGGTGGTATGTATTTTGATAACAATGAAAAACTAAAATTGAACAAGCAATAAAAGTTGAATATATTATGGACTTGGTGTAACTAGCATGGTCATATGAAACTTATGTATACAAATTGGTGATGGTATTTTAAAACCAAAAATATTTATTTTAAATCACATATAATAATATGTAATGATATAAAATTATATGGAATACAAGCCGTGGAAACGTTCTGTGTGTGTTAGTGTGTATGTTTGTTATTTCTTCTCGCTCAAACGACTGAACGGATTTTAATAAAATTTGACATGGAGATATATCGTGGATTAATACTAAGACTATACTTTATCCCGGATTAACACGTGTAACAGATAGTGTAACTAAAGCAGGATTATTCTATTAATTTTTCGTTATTATAGGGGCAAGGAATGGTCTACTTAAGTGTAAGTTTACAAACCTATGTGATGCGTCAATTAACCACACTCTCGCTTTCATTAACAAAAACGTAGTTTTAAAACATAGAAACATGTCATGGAATAGAATTAAAATACATATGTATGAGTATTTAGTATGATCATACTGAAATAAGCAAGTTTTTATACTTACATATCTTACCCACTCTTTTACTGACTATACATACATATTATATATATAAATGTTTATGTAGGCATGTTGCGTGCTTCATTTGCATGAATTATTATACTATTATTATTAACCTACACACAAAACTGCAGTATCTACATTTACAACATACCATGTTAAATGATGAAACTAAAATATAGCCGATTCTTGTAGATTTTTCTGTAAAATTCCACATTATTAAAATTTGCATTCATCAGTTAAGAAGACTTTATTTTTTATGACTTAAAGATGTCATAAATATTCGCTCTAGAACGTTCCTCGTTATTTCAGTTTGAAATTTTGTATAAACAATAGAAGATCATCAGATCAGTCGTCGAACAGTCTCGCTTTTGTAAAGTGCTAGCAAGACAGAACGAATAAATATTTTTCTTCCTGACGAAACGTCTACTAAAAGTTCCAAATTTAAGCAAAGCAAAAGAAGTCGTTATTCAGACATTTTATTCAAAATTGGAATCTAGAAGAATCGGCCGCCAGTTGTCCACAGAGTATAACGAGTAGATGTGTCATTACAGACTCTCCAGTGGAAGAGCGCGGCGGGATGTCGCCCGGCAGCGCGTCGAGCGGCCCGCTCGGTCGCCGCGGCTCGTGCAAGACGTCGCGAGGTACGTCACTTGCGGTATCTACACGCTTGCTCTCTGCGACCCTAGCTCACTAACACTATGCTACGCTACCGCTGTACTGGATTCTGTTTGTAATATTTACAACGTCACGTGGACGCGTTTAAAGCAAGCGGTCACGTGATTGCGGCAGCCAATCGCAAGCGTTTGAAGGATTCTCGCATTGGCCGTGGATATTACGCGCGCCTACACCTGCAGAGAAATCATATTTTTTTATTTTACTGGTAACCGTCCGAACTCGGCATCGGTTATATAATATACAGATATGAAACGTATAATAACTAGCGCGTTTTACACGTTTTCAAACTATTAACCCTTGTTTGAAGTGTTAAATGACGCTACAACTAGAACAAAATTGTTCCAAACATTGGCACATTTTTTTTTCAAAGAAATCGTAAATAAGGGCCTCACCTCCTTGATTCTAAATGGTGGGTCATAGATTATTCGCTCTGTGACATCTGACGTTGACATGTAACACCGAGTTTAAGTAACCCAGCCCGTAATATTATACTCATTTGTTAAAGATTTCGGTGTGTGTTGTTATTGGTTATAAAATGTATGTCGCAATAAAAAACCAAAATTTTTTACACTTATTTATGCATTTGCTATAATAATACATCCTTAAAAAAAAAGCAACTACAAAAGCTACAATGACCTTACTCTACGTATATATTTGTAACAAACTGTAGGAATTTGGTGTTCATTTTACAATTTTCGAGTTGCTTTATTTTATACAAGCTTAAAAATCAATTTCATGTTACAAACAGAATTCAAGCATTTATAAGTGAACCCTGCTTACGAAGGTGTTAAAATAAAGCGGTTATGGAGTACTTATTGATAGATACAGCTTTATTTTGACATCTTGATTTTGCCCCCTAAATGATGGTCAAATAGGAATTACTTGAAAGCTTTGTACTTTTGATGGTTTCGATTCCCCCCGCTTTCAAGACGTTCCTATTTGCCAATGTTTTTAAACTGATCCAAGATACATCCAAATTGTGTAATTGGTCTGTATGCGTGTGAGAACACAGTTCCACGGTTGGTTGGAGACGCTTATTCGGTTTTAATTTGGTAGTTCGCTTCAGTCTTCATATGTTTATTTTAAAAATCCATTTTTAAAATTATTTATACATTTATGTGCATTACAGCAAGGCATATAATTATACGACACACGGATTTGCTTGTTATATTGTTTTGGCCATTATTATTATGTAGATTGCATATTTGAAGCGTGCCATGGAGGTTGTATAGCTTTTCTTTTCCAAATTCCAAATCGCGCACTCTAGACCTTCCGCCGCGCATTTACCAAAAATTGGTTCCTGGATCTGTGTATAAGTGTACAAATGAATATAGCCAGTATTGTGTCGCGTTAGAGTTGAGTTTTGTTTGGTCGCGCTGCGTCGCATGGCATGAGTTAGCGTGTTGACATGTGCAGGAAACATTTCAGAGCGTGTGAATGAGGAACCGCAATCGGCCCGTGGAAGGTCTAAATATTCGAGTTACCAGAGTAACTTTAAGGCTGGACGGAAGTCAAGCTCTCTTATGAACCTGTGCGGTAAGAGTTTGAGGCGTCACTCTCGATACAGCTTGACTCGCGATGGTGATGTCGGTTCATACGGACGCTTTGGTGCGTTGGGTTCTTTTCTGTTGCTCTAGCGCTCGAGAGATGCAGTTGTTTTTATTTCGTTTGTTGGAAATATTCTAAAAAAATACAATTAAAAATAGTTTTTCATTTTACACTCTATAATTTTGTTGTTAACAAAACAATGGTTCTAAAAATCTTGAAGTCTATGGTAAATGCAACCTGCAATTATGATTTCTCAATGTTCTAAGCTATTATACATACATATTATTTATTGTCAGATATAGTAGATAATTACTCTAATAATTTAAAATAATTTTCAATTCAAGTATCATCTCTCGAGTGCAGATTCTTTCGTTCTTGTGCACATTATATTTCAGTTGGTGATCGGCAAATATCTAAGTACATATTATAACTATTTTATATTTTTATGGTTGCGGAATATTTGTTTAGTTTTTAGCCTTATTTTTATGGGAGTAAGGTTTACATTAGAAGCATGCTTTCGTTTATATTTTCGTACTTGGTGTTGGTGTGACATCGTATCGTTCTTATTATAAAACACGTTACAACCTATAGTTAATGTTTCTTTACAGTTAGTGACACGCGTGATTTTACATTTCAAATCATAGTATATAAAAATAAATACGTACAGTCAATCATACAAACTTTTGCATTATAATAGTCGGTTAAAAATAAAACCTTATCTCAGTTATTAGTGTGTTGTTTCAGTGCGTAATTGCTATCATGTACTTAATATTTATGATACAATTTTACGGAAAAAATCTCATATCATTTTACGAGTTATTAATAAGTTGTTACGTCTTGTATATACAATAAAAGACATCTTGACTTAATAGTATACAAAGGCTGTTTCTTAATATCAATATAAACTATTTTACTTATGAAGCCACAATAGAAGTGTAAAATAAAATTCTTACCCTTACTTTGATCAGCTCATCGGCAAATTTTGTAAAGGAGATAACATTTTTATAGATTTTTATGGTGATGAACCTCTAAACTATAGCTCATTTGACAATAAAAATGGAGATAAACAATTTTACATAGCGGTGAATTAAATAGAAAAATAGATTTATCTCTTTCCCCATCCGAATAGTAGTATCCATTCTAAAGCCTAGTATATAACGCTCCAGTAGAAGAAATAGTGAAGTTGGAAACACTAGAAATTAGATACCAGGTTGTAAATGTGTTTTACGCTTTATAATGCTAAATAAATATGTTACAATTTACTAGAGAATATATAAATATTGTAATTGTAAGTTTCGGCGTAAAATACAAAATGTTAGAAGCTTCTTATGTTCAGTTTCGCCTTTTATTTCGCTTGCCCGCATTGATACCTATCTATATCGACGTAGTAGTATTTAAATATTTTAGTTGATACATTTAGTATTTTACGCTTCATAAATATAATGATTTTTAATCAAAATGTTACATAATAAAATTGTTGACGTGATTTTCTTCATTCTGTTTACTAATATTACTTTTATGCTAGTCAATAAATTGATAACATACAGTTTTTAACAAATGGGAAGGGTTAACTAATGAAATAATTTCTATAATCATAACAAAAGTGTTTTATCTGTGAATTGTCCTATTCGTATTAGTTTAACATTACATTTAAAGGATAAAAGATTTTTTGTGACAAAATAAAGTGTTAGAAATAATGTATGTCCATGTCAATAAATGTGTTTGTCTCATCGGTTTCGGATCTATCGGTGGACAGGTGGAGGTATAGGTCTATAGGTACATTCACTTCTCATCTCTATGACACTGATACTGTACCACAGTATTTCTTATTTAGATTTTTCTCAAACATAGTGGACTCTTGAACAAATTTGACATGACGTCAAAGAATTTTTATAAAAATGGTCAATTACACAGATATTGCTTTTAATTTTATAAGTAAACCCTCCGCTGAAATCAGATCAACAGTGCTGCTGAAAGTCCTGTTCTGAACATTTACAACGTAAAAATTGGAAATATTTTTATTTGAATGACCTATTTTTCTTTAAATTGAAATAATTTTAAGGTACTGAATAATTATTAATTTTGCAGTCCAATGTTTTGCCCCCCAACATATATGTACATATGTTGTAGTAGTAAAGTAAAAGTTGTAAATTTGAGTCCACATCAATAATGCATGTAAACAAACTAATCTTCGTCAAAAATCCGAATGATTAAATCCCCGACAAAAAAGCACGTAAAAGCGCATCCTCGCCAATATAGCATATCAAATACATTCCACGTCAAAAATGGGTGTCATTTGAGCGTACGTCAAAAATCCGCAGAATCGAGTTCACGTCAATAAAAACAGAGTAAATTTCAAAAAGCGTGTCAGTGGAGAGTAATGAGTGTAGGTAGAGTAAATATTATAAATAAATATTAGGACACATTTCACACACGGCTGGTTAGCCCCATACTGAACCATTTCTAGTTCGTATTATGGTTGCTAACACAACTGATATACTACATATACATACATACATATTGTATATAAATACATACATATTTAACACCCAGACCCACAGCCAACAAATTTAGTTCAGCACAAAGATGTTGACCGGGCTGGGAATCGAACCCGGAACCTTCTGATTAGCAGACCGGCATGGTAACCTTTACGCTAACGAGGTCGTCAAAAAAGTAGTAGGACAGTGCTGAGCGTGCGCTCGTGTGTAGACTCGGGTCTGGGGCGCGCGACGCCGCCGCGGCGCGCCGCCTCGCCCGGCCTGCGCGCGCTGGCCTCGCCCGCCGGCTCCGGCCCGGGCTCGCTGCCCGGCGCCATCGGCAAGCGCCGCCACCACCCCGACGACGCCTCCGACGTCTCCTCCACGCATTCCAGCATCATGGACTACTCGGGTGAGTACACACGATGCTTCATTATGTATCTACGAGTACCTAAGTGAAACTGTTTTATACCCGTTTTTCTTACGAAAGTAATTAGGCAAATTATCTTCATGTTTACAGTAATAAAGAACAATATTATTACGAACGGTCACACTTACTTATTATTAAAAGTTGGAATGATTCCAATAGTTTCGGTGCTTTCCGAGCACCATCTTCAGGGGTGAGTGTTACACGGACCGTGGCCGACGAGATCCACGCGTGCACACATCAGTGCAGTACACTCGCCCCTGAAGATGGTGCTCGGAAAGCATCGAAACTGTTGGACTCATTCCAACTTTTAATAATAAATAAGTGTGACCATTTTCTACGCGAAAGTATTAAGATGCCTTACGTGAACAGTTAACAATGTTTAATATTATTACGGTTTATTATTTTCTCAATTTATTTTTTCAAAGCACGGTAGCTTTGGAACGTAAAAATAATATCTTAAAATAAAAAGATCGTATTGTTTAAACATAACGATTGTTGTATCTTCGGAAATTATGGTACTGTCCGGGCACAGAGTAGAGAGAATTTTGGTCATTGACCTCCTATAACCCATCTCTCTCGCTGCTGCGTAAATATTATGCGTCCCGCTCGTAATGGTCGCAGTCTTAAGATATTGTTACCCTTTAATTGTTATATTTAGTCACTGGGTTGTACTTGGGTTATGTGGCATTTCTATCTTTTCCATTTATTGTGTATCGTTTTTGTATTTGTTTACGTTATGAAAGCAACGTTGTTTGTTAATTTAAGTTTAATTATTAAATTGTTTCTGTTTCTACAGCTCGATCCAATCGAAGCTCAGGGAAAGGTCCTGCGAACATTATCTTGTAGTTCGGAGTAGTTAGGTAGTTAGTAAGTCACCAACACGTAAATATAACTCACGATTTACCACGTATACACTATAGAATGTTAATTGTAATTAATACTGTAAGAATGTCTCAGGATGATAAGAACAGTTCAGTGACGCGCCGAGTTTTTTAGTGCAAATCTCAAGGTCACTGTTATTTATATGAGGTAGTGACTTAGCTTCGTCTCCCCAAAGCATAAAAAAAGAAATATACATACTTACATATAAGCGAAGATGTCATGCCAACGAAATGTTTGAAGTAACAATAAATCTAAGGCATGGTTTTGCTGAATTAAAAGCATCATTATCTAACAACGAATGCATTTTGCTTGGACATTCGCTTACTCACTCAGTTTTTAATTAACACTCCAATCACGGCACTCCATACTGTTCTGTGCATTCACACAGCATATTTCATAGTATCGACTAATAAAAGAGTGTGTTTAGATGTTAACGGCACTTGTGAAAGATAAAAAGCTAGGTTCTGAAGTTAACCTCACTTTGCCTTTACACAGAGTTATCGTAGATTGGTATTAGATATATACATGTATCGCCAATAGCTAAGTTGATACATTTATTTTAGACCCCAGTAGGATTTGCAATATATATCATATCCAAATTTCAAGTAAAACATGAGAAAACATATTCTTTTGCAATTACTGGATATTCAATGGTTGGTAAAAGCTATTTTTAATCCCATTATAGAACATGTAAAAACTCACCAAATAGACAGACAGAGAATATTAGCTACGAGTATTCTAAAGTATCTTCTAGGTATGCGTGCTACATCGTATTCGTAGACCATAGTGTAGTTTTAACACAATGCAAACCCAAACGTATCCACCTTAAAAAGGACAATAAAACAGCCAGGAAAAAATAATTCTAATTAGTTCCCAGTCCTAATGTGTAACCACTTTCCTAAACCTACTGGAGACTTGTGGTTGTAACACGGCCCTTAACAACGCAGGTCCCCGGCTGTACAAGCAGCCGACGACCAAGTCCAACCGCGGCATAATGCTGAACGCGGTGGAGTACTGCGTGTTCCCCGGCGCCGTGAACGCGGAGGCCAAGCGGCGCGTGCTCGAGGAGATCGCGCGCTCCGACTCCAAACACTTCCTGGTGCTGTTCCGGGACGCCGGCTGCCAGTTCCGGGCGCTCTACTCCTACTGCCCCGACTCGGAACAGGTCGCCAAGCTGTACGGCACCGGACCCAAGAACGTCAACGACAGGATGTTCGATAAGTTCTTCAAGTGAGTCTCATGTTTACATGTTATATTTTTTTTTCATATCTCCTGTTTTGAGACTTGGATCTGAATATAGGTTGATGTACGGGCTCCTCCCGTAATCAGAAGTCTTCTGGCTTCCCCTTTGCGTATGGGATCTGAATACATTGTTATAATAAGTTGAATCAGTATTTACCGGCAGCAACGCTAATCTTAAACGAAGAGGTAAAAAGTTTGACGTGTCTGTGTGTAGCATCGTGGCTTCCGAATAGGTGAACCGATTTTGTTACTTTTTGTCTGAAGGTTTATTAAACACTCCCAAGTGTTTTATAATTGATGTTTGTCGGAAATCGGTCTAAGATGGCCGCCGTCCCATAATTTTGAGTCAAGGAGGGATCATTCCAAGAGCGTCATAAAATCTGCAGGATGAATAATTAAAGTATCTTTTTTAATACTTACAAATGACCATCAGGGCTCGTAACCACAAAAAGGTAAAGCTCGTAAGGTTGAGCACGCGAGTAGAATAACTGTTTCTCAAGCAGGCTACTGGAACACACTGTTAGTGATTGGCGACAGATTTTTTATCTTGGTGGTTGCTAGTCACGCAAGCATAGAAAATACCCTACCAACATGCAACATATAAAAGTTTTTCTCTAAATTTCCCTTGATGTCATAGCTTATCATATTATAGTATCAACTCCGTGATGGCAAGTAACACGTGTATGTCCGTGTTGCAGGTACAACAGCGGCAGCAAGTGTTTCTCGCAGGTGCACACGAAGCACCTGACGGTCACGATCGACGCGTTCACGATACACAACTCGCTGTGGCAGGGCAAGAAGGTGCAGCTGCCCAGCAAGAAGGACATGGCGCTCGTCATCTAGACTCTAGTCCCGCCATCTAGCGACGGCTGCCATAACCCGTTAGTGAGATGCTCGAAGCGTTCCACGTTTACCAGTCGCCGGACTCGGGCGCCATTAGGTACTATTCATGTTAGCGAAAGGTATCAACATAACACGTTCACAAACTAATTATTATCGTCGCTTATTTCCGTTATAGTAATGTTTAACTCGTTAGTAATTATTTGAATTTGACTGGAGCCGAGATTGAGATGATTATGTAATATTGTTTAAACTGACATTTCGATTAACGTTGTTAGGTTCCCGTTTTTTACCGCTTGTATAGCTAAACGTAAGAAGGAGGCACAGTTTACGTGGTAATTGTACTGCCTTATCTTGTAAATAATTGTTTTGTATACAGCTATTTATTAAATGAATGTTAAACAAGAATTGATGAATGTCATTTTTCATTGTTTAATGATTGGTCATCAGGAATATACTACCGATAGTATATGATATGCAAAATATATTGTATTATTAAAAAGCATAACGAAATAATATTGAATTTCATATTATTCTGTTGTTTCATTTTATTAGGCAAAACATTTACCGCCATCAGTGACTTACACGAGTAACGACCTTGACATACGCAACCCAGACTGGAAGACCATTGCCCAGGAAAGATAAAAGTGGTGGAACGGTAGGGAGGCCTTTGCTCAGCAGTGGGCTGATTTATAGGCTTAGACTAGCTGACCCGGCAAACGTTGTTTTGCCTGTCGAAAGATATCGACATCTGTTAGAATCATTTGGAGTTAACAGATAATTGTGACTGTCAAATAATAACAGACAATAATTAGCAATAAATTAAAATGGCGACTATAATTTGAGATTTAAACTATCCTATCTGTCAAGTTGAATCGAACTGCACATGCTATTCGAATTTTATTATAATCGGTTAAGTGGTTTAGGAGTCCATTGAGGACAAACATTGTGACACGAGATTTATATTAATACTAGCTGACCCGGCAAACGTTGTTTTGCCTTAAAAATATATAGTAGAAGATTCTCAGACCTACTGAATACGCATATGAAATTTGGTAAAAATCGGTCAAGCCGTTTCGGAGGAGTACGGTAACTAACATTGTGTCATGGAAATTTTATAATTCTTTATTGGACACATAAATAAAAAAGGCACAGTAAAAGACAATTAACTTAAAATTAGTGTACCACAATTGGCGGCCTTATCGCTTAAAGCGATCTCTTCCAGGCAACCTTTGGATGGAAAGGAATTTATAAACGACTAAAGAAGGACGTAGTGTACAATAAAGAATAATAAAAAACATACATATAATATTAATAATGTTATCTTAATTTATATAATCTCGTGTCACAATATTTGTCCTCAATGGACTCCTAAACCACTTAACCGATTATAATAAAATTCGCACACCATGTGCAGTTCGATCCAACTTGAGAGATAGGATAGTTTAAATCTCAAATTATAGTCGCAATTTTAATTTATTGCTAATATAATTTGTTATAATTAACTGTAAGTAACCTATCTATATAGTAATTGAATTATCAATGAAGTAATTCGTAAAAATGAAGTATCTTTTTGTACGTGTTACTCCTAACCAAAAAGAAACCTGGCAATAACTAACCTTAGGCCTATATTACTTAAAGTAGGCGACCATACGTTTTTATCAAATCGCTAGTGCCTTGAAAATTCGCAAAACGGACACAACTGTCAACGACGTCTGCCCTCACGCGTCTGCCCGCGTTCGGGTCGCGCACTCAGCGATGAGCCACTTCTTCCCCACCGCACCTACCCCCGCTCCGTTCGCCTGGCGCCGCTGCATTTTAAATCTGTGATATCTTCGAAAATATTTATTTAATTTACATGCTGTAAAAAGCCATATTGATCTTTATTAAATGCACAATGTATTTAAGATACTTAATTGGATAAGGATTAATACTGTATTGCTTAAAATCGCTTCGTAAATAAGCCATTATTTCTCGTACAAAGTAAAGGATAAAAAATGGTTATTGTGGGTTATTCCTAAGAGATAAACATATACCATCACGGACTTTTTTGTAGACCTTTTTAAGTTGTACAATACTGTAGTAAATTGTTTTGATCTATCTTGTAGGATTCAGTCAGCGTTTGCAATGTAAGCGCAAAAAATGTGTTTTTTTTTACGACCTCACATTAAAAACCTCAAAAATTGTAGCCTATGTGTTATTCTGATGAATAAGCTATAGCCTATGTGTTACTCTGATGTATAAGCTATATTGTGGTAAAGTTTCATTCAAATCCATTCAGTAGTTTTTACGTGAAAGAGTAACAAACATCCATACATCCACACATCCATACATACAAACTTTCGCCTTTATAATATTAGTAGGATAGTGATATTTCGGAAACATTTCATTTGATCGCTCCTAATAAAACCATTAGTTATCGGAGTGCCAAGTGCGGAGCTTGTCAAACACATTGTATCTATAGGTAACTCAGCGGCGTCGTAACGCGATGATTGCCTTATAATTGAAGCAGTCCATCGCTCCAAACATTTCAAGAATATTCGCATCACGGCTCTGCTGAGATGTCGATACAATGTGCTTGACAAGCTACCACAATCGGCATTCTGTAAATTAGTCTGTAAAAAAATATACAGTTGAAAAAACCGGGTTTTCCGTCACTAGTGATGGTTCCCTGTGGTTCCCGTATAAGTAATATTGATTTGATAAAGGTGCCTACTAATCCCTCAAATATATTAGTTAAGGCTCTTTAGTAAAAGACAGAAAATTGTAAAAATCACATTTTTATTGACTATACATTTCGAATAATATAATCTAATACTGAAACCAACATCAAATGTAATCAGTAATTATCTAAACTTCACTTATACTTAGTTACGTAATAACTGCTAATTAAGTAATATTGCAAATTAATATTAAATTAAATTATTTACTAAAAGATAAAACAATCCCAGAATATCACAAAAGCCGATTCGCTTCGACCTTCCTTGTGAGGAGAATGAAAAACAGGAATCCTCTTCCCGAGAAGAATATTCATCTCATTTGTGGTTCTTCGAATCTTACCACAGCGTAGCTTAACATCAGACAAGCTGTGGTCTAACGCAAACTTATCATTTCTTCAAACTCGGCGAAAATTAAAACAGATTTTTTTTAAAATAATGATATTTTAAAATAATTAGCTTATCACATAAAACACAATGGTATGCACCAAATCTTCAATTCACATAAATTATCGTAATAAATAAATAGCTAAAATTATTGCAAAAGTAACTTATGAACGGTCCTACGAAAATTATTACCAATTGTGGTACAATTTAAAAAAACAATTGTTCAAATTGAGATTTTGTTTTTCTATTAATAAATTCAGATTTTGCCCATTACATTGCCTTAAGAGAATCAGGATACTTAAACATGTTTAAATTAAGACATGGTAATTAAATAGCTGATGAACATGGAAGTGTTCATCGATTATTTAATTATCATCGCCGATTAATAAAAACGAAACGTGATCTCTACAAACAATATCTCAACTCAAACAAATAAATTAACTAAAATCAAACAAATAACATAACTAACTACCCGCAGTTAATGGGTAACATTTGAAATTGTTTGAGCTTCTCAGATATACATATTAAAATACAAAGTTATTTTATTTATCTACTGGCAATGTAAACATAATATAAATAATAACAACAACCATCAACACAGATAAATCCCTTTTCTGCAATATCTAAAATATTAAAAAAAAACTCAAGCTTCATTATACATTCAAGTTAGAGAACCGTAATTGGCTTTGACATTTTTAATATTGCATATCACTATTATACAAAATATCTGCTTTAAATACAGAATAATATTATACAATTTCTTTGAACACTTTAAGGCGCTAACAGAAGCAAACTAAATATACAGTTATAATTTTATATTAAGTACAAGTTACATATTTTAGGCAACCGGTGCGGTCGCGGCTGCGGCTCCCGGATATGATCCGGGAATATACATATATACATCTTCAACATATGAATGTTGAAGATGTATATATGTATAAAGGCCCATGAGGAATGGTATATATTGTAAATGGTTATGATGAGTCGGTAAAAAAAGTGTGTAAAGGATATTTATGACAAAATATGGTTCCAATTAAATGTATGTAGTATAAACATGTAGAAACACTCGAAAGTTCGGTAACAGTAAGTGAGATTGCATGAACTTATTTTTTTTTATTGTCTCCATTTATTTAATAATATAGTGCAATTTGTATAAATAGCAAATAAGGTACTGTTACGGTATTGATCAGTCTGATTGGTCTATTTGATTGGTTCCTTACGATGGCGCTTCACATGGCTATCCGGTTTGCTATAATTACAACATTTGCTACAATTTTTTTAAGTATGCTGAATACGCGTATTCGTATAGCGATGTGCAATGCCACCTTTAAACTTATTATATTCGTTGTATTCTATTTTGAGAAAGCGCTAGCAAACTATTCGATAGTACCTGTTAATATCTATTAGTATTTAAGGTTTGTGAACACTAAAATTTTAACCTGTTTCAAATGCTAAGCGACCAAGACCGTGACGTTATAAGCGAAGTTTGCTGCAATCAGCTTAAATATTCACTCAAATTTAAATAGGTACCATTGTCTAAAAAAAATGGCAAAATAAAAAAAAAGCATATGGTTATTGTATGGGAACCCCACATAATTTGCTATTTTTTATTTTGGAAATACATGATGATCGTGTATTTGAGGAAATACATGATTAGTGAATATTTCAGCTCTCTATCTATCACGGCTTACAGCTTTATAACAGACAGACAGACACGGAAGGCTTAGTAATTCCCGTTTTTAGGTATGGAAAACCCTAAAAAACGTATTTTTCGTACTTCAGGACCAAGCTTAAAGGACACCGGCTACAGTTACAGAATAATTAAATCTAGATAGTTCTTATAATTCTTCCCTGACTGCTTTAACTTTTTATTTTCTTATTTTCGTCTGGTTGATCTTCCATTAGGAACACCACATTCCTAATTCGTGATACTTTTGTTTTTTTTTCTGTTTGTTTATTGATCTTCTTAGTATTTTATGCCTTTGTCGTCTGTTTACATGTTTGGAATTTCTTAAATTCTTCCAAAAAAAAAGGAAAAAAATTGCAGTAAACGCCACCAGTGACGTCACAGTTTAGGTGGCTTTTTTTACTCTAAATAGGTCAGCGCTTGACCACAATTTCACCTGATGGTAAGTGACATTGAGGTCTACGGTGAAGCGCGCTTACCTAGAACGAACCGGTTCACTCATTCCTTGAAAATCGCTAGATTATAGCCTTTGGGGAATTCAGCTAGGAATTTCAAAGTTTGGCGGCATTAGCTTTGTTGAATAGGCGTCATAGTCTAGGTGGCTTAGCATTCGATCAGGGCTGTAAGTATAACTAGTTTTTTTCCGTCCTCCTCCTCCTCATCATCATGATCCGGGAGTTACTCGATGGTGAAGTAGTGAGAGACGGGCGTGGTCTGCTCGTCTTCTGACTTGTCCAAGTCCAACCCCGGCGGCGCGGGCGAGCTCGGAGATGGCAGCTGAAATGTAAACACATTCTTTTAATATAAAATCAAAATCAAAACGGCAACCTTACGGCATCGCACCGTACTGGGCAAGTCAATTTACAATTGTTTATTACTAAAATTTTATTTACATACACATACATTCATGACAAATATTATATAACTTAAAATATGATATAATATATATAAGATACACACATAATGATGATAATAACAATAATAATAACGCTATTTATATCATCCATTGGAATCGTTCAAAAAAAAATGAGACTTTGCTACTAGAAGGAAGATATAGTTTACCTGCACATCAGATGTATATTCGTTTATCTCCACCGGTATCGTTTGACCGTCCTCAGTGACTACCTGAAACACAATGACATCATAGGTGATGCAGAAAATATCTGAACGAGTTTTTTTTACGATACGTATTAAAGCCACCCTTAAAAGTTTTATCAGTAACCGTAAAGAAATATGTCTACCTCTATACCTATATTTAAGCGAGACAGAAACGCCACGAATCTCAGAAGTGAGAACGTATAACGTATAGCTGCTTATGCAATATGAGTAGGGTTTCCAGAGCAACTACCCTCAAGTTGAAAAATCTATCGTCAATCACCTAACAATGTGCCCCGGCAGCCTCAAGTTATTCCAGCCTACGCTAGCGCCACCTAAGGCCAGAGTATCTCTAGAGTAGCTGCATTGCGCGAAGCGGTCCTGCATCGCTGCCACCGTCGTGAGATGGGACACCGTGAGGTTTTAGTCGGTATTGACGGCCCCTCTCCGACATACCCCGCCCAATACCCATCAGTATAAAATATGTCAATATACCTGTAAGGTGTGACCATCAATAGAAGTGATGGCGAGCTGCGTACCGTCCTGCATGGTGAAGTGGAGCGGGTTGCCTTGCTCGTCCGTCACCTGCAACGTTTGAATCATCATGTACAGAATTCGGTGAGAAGTTTTGTTTTTTTTTAATTTTAAACTTGTTCTTGTGTACTGACCGCCATATGTTCCTGCAGGGTGTCACCCAGCTTGTCGGGCAGCAGCGTGTCGGAGTACAGCTCCAGCGGCACCTCCTCCGGCTCCTCCAGTAACTCCTCGGACTGTAACACCATGTATGGGATCATTGGCATACACCTTCAATAGTGGCGGTCCTACCAGCTCACCCTGGCGAACACCACTAAGCAACACTCTTATCTTTTAACATTTCGACCAGTTGTAATAGTTATCATAGAAATCATAGAACTTTATTAACCGTATAACATTGCGTTATACTAGGCACGTCAAATTTACATATTACATAATATATTCATCAACAATCAATTAATGAATTAGTCAATATCTTAATATTAATATTATAGTTAGTCATACAATGTCATAATAATATAATTATTCGTACAATGTCATAATAATATAATTATTCGTACAATGTCATAATAATAAAATAGAAAATAACAACACATTTACATATAATTCATGTCACTTTACAGTCCGTCATACTTAAATAGAGATTCTGGAAGAGGCAACCTCATATATTCATTTAAAGCATAAAAAGGGTTTTCCACAAAGAAGTTTTTCAATTTTCTTTTAAATGTGTGAAAAGGTAGGTCTGTCATACTTTGAGGCAGTTTGTTAAACATACATATTTTGTTGTAGATCCCTTGCTTTTGCACTTTAAGTAACCTATTGTTTGGTTTTCTTAATCCTCTTGGTTTTCTTACAGAATAACGACTCTCATTTTTTAACAATTCCTTTTCGTTGTAGATTTCGAGTATGCACGTGTATATATACAAAGAAACAACAGTCATAATTTTGTTTTTCTTAAATTGTTGTCTGACCGGTGCTCGCTTTTTCAGTCCAAGCATCGTTCGAACTGCTCTCTTTTGGGCTCTAAGTACCTTTATCATCTCTACTCCATTGCCCCAAACGGTGATAGCATATCTCAGACGCGACTGTATGTATGCGTAATAAACAGAAAATATGGCTTCTTTGTCTAGGAGCGTTCTCAATTTAAATAGGGCATAGTTTGCTTTTGTTAGGGATTTACATAGTTTTGAGATATGCGATGAGTGAGTTATAGTATTGTCAATAGTATATCCTAGAAATACATTTTCTTTTATATCACTATCAGTTTTAATACCCTTACGCGATTGATACTTCATAATTACACTTTTATCTGCATTCAAAATTATGCCGTTTGCGCTAAACCATTCTTTTAGGATCTTCATCGTTTCGTCAATTTTTACATTTACATTTAAGTATTAAAGGTAGTAATAATTATATGGAAAAGTAATAATATTATTTTTAAATAATCATTTGAAAGTTAGTGTCCTCTCGATTTCATAACCAAATGCATACGAGCAAGATGAGACAATGATACAAATGTTTTCTTTGTTGAAAATTGTTAAGTAGCTTAACAATTTTAAATTACAATCGTTTAATTTAATAGGAATCAATTAATTTTACAGAGCCTTGAACCCTTAAACTCAATTAAAGGCGTAACTTAATTACAAACAGCATTACAACTAACGTTCCGTTTGGACAAATAGTGCTCCCCCATTGCGTTTCAACATTAAGATCAGGTGTACATCTTGACACTTGATATTAATGATCTACAAAAAATACATATATAACCCATTTCAACCCCCCTTTTTAGCCCCGACAGACTATCCTACCACTGTTTGAGAACATCATATCGGTTACTAGCGTTCCTATAGTGTCAATAATTGTCATGCCTAGGCATGCTAACTGCAGTAGTCATAAATATTACCTCTTCAGGATCCACAAGCTTATAATCTGGAGAGCCGGGATCGTCGACGTCATATGTGACGTATATGACTCGCTCCTCCACCCCTCGGATGGTAGACTCCACCACCAGTTCTGTGCGTTCTGGCAAGGGACGTTCTGGTAAGGTACTTTCTAGCAAGGAACGTTCTGGTACGGGCCGTTCTGGCAGAGAAATTTCTGGCAAGGGAGTGTTAACGCCGGCGCGGACCACGCGGATTGGCGCGGGGGTTGGCTTCGGGGACGGCACGAGCAGGCTCATCTGTCTGTGGATATGCTGGGGAAGAAAAGAGAAGTTACATTAAAGTTAAATTTAAAAATAAACAATGTCAGTGAAAATTGTGCAAGGCTAATAGTAGGTTATGCTCAACAATAGTAACAAAAAACAAAAACGGTAAGACTGCCGCACACCCGATTACCGCCTACAAGTCAGGCGGATTGGAAACTCTCGATACGTTCGAACGGTACCGATAAATCGCTACATGTATGTTATAAAACTGTGCAGTTTCGCACGATTTTTTGAGACTGTACTGTCGAACGGAACAGTACGAAAATTTCAATTGATTTATCGGACCGGACGAACTGTGCCGACTTATCGTAACGTGTATGCGCTCGTTCCGTTTTCGTGTTCGATTTTGTAGTCGGTCGGAACTCGGGTGGACGTGCGCACGCATCATTGCGTCTCAAACTAATCGCGAATGGCTTGAAGAATTTATTGATTTATATCGCAGTGAACCTTATCTTTGGAATATTAAAAGCAAAGAGTATCACAATCGTGACTTAAAACGTGCAGCATATACTAAGCTGGTTGAAAAATTTAAAACAGTAGACAGTGTATGGCCCCCATTAAGTTACTTAGCTCATAGGAAGAAGAAGACGGCCGACTAAGTGATCCCGAGTTTCCCTTACCCGTTTATGCTTGCTGAGGTTGGAGCAGTCGGCGAAGGCGCGCGGGCAGTGCGGGCACTGGAAGGGCCGCTCGCCGGTGTGGCGCCGCACGTGCTTGGCCAGCGACCAGCGCGTGGCGCAGGCGCGCGCGCACCATCCGCAGCGGTACACGCCGCCCGCCAGCGTGTGCGGCGTCGGCGGCGACGGCGGCGCGCTCGGCTCGAGCGCCGCGCCCCGCAGCCGCGCGCGACTACACACAACAATAATCACACATTAACATAAAACATAAAAATAACTTTTTTTGAGCAAAGAATTTACAATATTAATAAGTAGGAACTAGACTTAGTTCTAAATATCGATGCTTGTTTAAGCTGCCACATGTAACGACAACGACAACATCGATGGCACAAGTTTTTCAGTGTCCCTCATTCTCACACGGAATATGCTAAAACGGCAGAAATCGATGTCTTCTGTAGTGCCGTCACTTGCATTGTATGCGCATTCAGGAGTGTAGTTTCGACGACCTCGTTGGCGTAAAGGTTACCATGCCGGTCTGCTAATCAGAAGGTTCCGGGTTCGATTCCCGACACGGTCAACATCTTTGTGCTTAACTAAATTTGTTGGCTGTGGGTCTGGGTGTTAAATATGTATTTATATATAATATGTATGTATGTATATGTAGTATATCAGTAGTGTTAGCAACCATAATACGAGCTAGAAATGGTTCAGTATGGGGCTAACCAACCATGTGTGAATGTGTAAAAAAAAAAAGTTTTAAGTCTAAAATAGTTAGCGCTTTGGTGTAAAAACTGTTGTAGCTATTTAGTTGAATAAATGAAACATCGTGCTATAACCACGCTATATTCAAGTTATGTAAGAAGGTGGCTAGCGCAAGCTATGCGTTGTTTAAACTTCGTTGCTAGATAAGGCTGCCTCATGTCAATATGTTTTGCCTATATCCATTCTCGATTAAGGTATCACAAGATTGACGTTTTTAAGTGGCATTTTCATCTGAACGCTATCAAGATGGCTTCTGGAAACAAAATGTTAGGTGCTTGGCGACAGATTTGTCAAATCAACGGTAGTTGCTAGCCAGCCGAGCACTAGTAAATAACCCTGCCACCATGCTATGGTCTCCTCACGATGTTTTCTTTCACCGAAAGCTCGGTGCTCATTCGGGGATCGAAATCCACGACCTTCGGGACGTAAGATGGGCGCTCGGCCGAGTGAGCTGTAATCGCTTAAAGAACATGTCAATAATTATTATTTAATTAATCAAATTAAATAATAATTAATATAAAATTTGTATTATATTCATGACATGTAAGCAATTATGTTTCAATTCAATTAATATGTAATAATCTAAAATTATGAAATTTAACTCATCTTTTATGAGACATAATATGTATTATTATTATGAATTAGCAATTTAGTTAATATGAATCTATTATTATTTTCTTATTCTTATTGTGTCAGTCAAATTATTGGGTAGATTTTGGGAAGAACTAGCAGCCAGGGCACGGGCTAACGCCTATTTTGGCAACTAGAGCTTAGTGATTAAAATATGTATTTCTTTGTGCCAATTTTTTTTTTTTTTTTTAATTTCGATGTGGAGTACTGACGTCCTCTCGTCGACGAGCGCGTGCCGGCGCAGGTGCAGGCGGTGCTGCGAGGAGGTGGTGAACCGGCGCGGGCAGTGCACGCACTGGAACGGCTTCTCGCCGGAGTGGATGCGCGCGTGCTCCGACAGGTTGCCGCTCTGGCTGAACGACTTGCCGCACACCTTGCACACGAACGGCTTGTGGCCTGCATACCAATACATAGGTTTAGGTTTAAACACATTTATTCTCACAAAAGATATTAAATTATCACTTACATGAGAACATCTTCTTATTCTTATATATAAAATTTCCGTGTCACAGTGTTTGTTACCGTACTCCTCCGAAACGGCTTGACCGATTTTTTCCAAATTTTATATGCGTATTCAGTAGGTCTGAGAATCGGCTACTGTATATTTAGTTTTTTTTTTTTTTTTATTAAGGTAAAACAACGTTTGCCGAGTCAGCTCGTATTTATATAAATATTATTTGTATCATTCGTCGCCACTATAAAATTACTAAGCAAAATGAAATTTACATAAACAGCTTGCCCGTCCAACGCATTCATAAAAGTGAGCTATCCGTTATTAAGTGCTGGTAAAGTCGACTTTTGAATGCGGTGAACGGGCTTAAATTTTTTAGAGCTGAGGGTAGTTTATTATAACTCTGCGCGCCTGCAAACGTTATCATTGTTTTGCCGTAGTTCGTGCGAGCCTTCGGCAAAACGAGATAGCTTGCGCGTCGGGTGCAGGGGCGCGCAACAGTTTTGCGTTTAGTGAACCGCAAGTTTGTATGAAGTTTACATATACAATCTATACTAATACTAGCTGACCCGGCAAACGTTGTTTTGCCTCACTTAGGGGTATGGAAAATAGATAGTGTAGCTTATATGACACGTTCGTAGATTGACCATAGCAGCGCCATCTTTTGATTACTTACTCAACCCAGTCAAAAGGTATCGACATCAGTTAGAATCATTTGGAGTTAATAGATAATTGTGACTGTCAAATAATAACAGACAATAATTAGAAATAAATTAAAATTACGACTATAATTTGAGATTTAAACTATCCTATCTCTCAAGTTGGATCGAACTGCACATGGTGTCCGATTTTTTTGGGCGCGATTTTGACCCACTTTAAACGGCCAGATTTCGTTGAAACTTTGTATATTTATTGAGGACCGATGACAATACACTAATTTGATAAAATTATTTAATTTTGTGTTTTTGTTTTTTGACAGTGTGGTGTAGGGAACCTTATATATTTTCCTTTTATGTCATATATTTACCTACACACAAATTACACACTTACTATATATTTTTACATAATATTTATTTATTCGTATTTATCGATTACCGGCTCGTCGATATGGACAGTACCGGCATCACTGGTGCTGTCCCAACCCTAGCGGATTAGCGTCTATTGTTCGTCGTCGCGTCGATGCGCGAGCGCAAGCGAGACGGCATGACTAGCCGTCTGCTCTGGCCTTGAATCAGTCGAAACACAGCTCTGAACCGAAGCGCCGGTCGTTTTCCTGTCCTGAATTTACATGCGACTAAACCGTACAAATTCTATTGTGCTACCTTTGTGCCTAACTGTTTTGTGCGTGTTCTCTGTGCCTCAAAGGAAAGGAACTGTGTAACATAAATATATATGTTTAACGTGAGTACATCTTCTGAGTTTAATTTTGGCCACACTCAATAACAAAACTCACGAATATAATATATGGGCGAGAATCCATCACACACCGTCATACAACTGGTGACACTCCCCCCCATATAAGTGGTGACCCCTAAATATATAACTGTGGTCCACCATATAATTGGTGACCCGCATTTAAAATGAGCACTGAAAATGAATTGCAACACGATACACGTAGCACAAGGCCAAGGTCAAAGTCACCCGGCGCTAGAGATGGGACACAGTCGACAAGTGGCCACGATGTTTTTAAAGTTGGAGTACGAGTACCACCATTTTGGCCGGAAGAGCCGGAAATTTGGTTCGCCCAGGTGGAGGGACAATTCGCCATATCTGGAATCACCAGCGATGCTACCAAATTTAATTACGTCATCGGGCACCTGGACAATCAACATTCCAAGGAGGTGAAGGATTTAATTATCTGTCCCCCAAGCACGAACAAATACGAAAAGCTAAAAAGCGAATTAATAAGAAGGCTCAGCGCATCCAAAGAAAAAAACATCAAGCAGCTGTTGATGCGTGAGGAATTGGGAGATGGCAAACCGTCACAGTTTTTACGGCACCTGAAAGGACTCGCCGGTACCGACGTGCCAGATGATTTCATGAAGACTATTTGGACCAGCCGTCTTCCGAATGGTATTCAAGCAGTACTCGCGGGCCAACCAGCTACAGCTTCGCTCGAGGACCTGGCTGACCTGGCAGATAGGATCAACGACCTCGCCATATCAACGCCGTCGGTAGCTTCTGTAAGCGGAGCCTTGCCAAGCTCAGTACTCAGCGACCTGACTCGAGAAGTGGCGGAGCTACGCAAGCAAGTCCAGCAGCTGTCAACAAACCGGAGCAGCAGATCACACACTCGAGCTTCAGGAAACCGCAACTCCTCAAGGCAGCGTTCTCAATCCAGCTACAAGAAGTTCCCGGTTTGCTGGTATCACAGTAAGTTTGGAGACAAGGCTGAAAAATGCGTCCGTCCTTGCGACTACAAGTCGGAAAACTTAATGGGCGGTCGATAATGGCGGCGAGCGATTGCCCTTCTTCATCTACTGGTCGCCTCTTTGTCACGGATCAATCGTCGAAAACGCAGTACCTCATCGACACAGGCAGTGACGTCTGCGCGTTTCCCCGATCCTATCTCCGTGAACGTCGAACTCGGACTGAATATACCTTGTGTGCTGCAAACGGATCTAGTATAGCTACTTATGGTTATATTAACTTAGTTCTGAATTTTGGTTTACGTAGAAATTTTTCATGGCGTTTTATAGTTGCTGATGTTACAAAACCAATCATAGGCGTAGATTTCTTAAAATTTTATAACCTTTTGGTAGATTGTCGTAACCAACGCCTTGTAGATAACCTTACCTCAGTGACTGTTGTAGCTAGCGTAGCCAATTGTAAAGATATATTTTCTGTAAAGGTTGCGACCGGCGATACGCGTTACCACCGAATTCTGAGTGAGTATCCCGAAATAACTCGACCAGCCGGTACACATCACACTACACAACATAACACTGTCCATTTCATACGCACCACCCCAGGGCCTCCAGTATCTTCTCCTCCCCGTCGTTTAGCTCCGGACAAGCTGAAAATTGCGAAGAAAGAGTTTCAGGCTATGTTTGCCTGCGGCACAGCCAGACCTTCGGACAGCCCGTGGTTGTCGCCTCTGCATTTAGCGCCAAAGAAAAACGACGGTTGGCGTCCATGCGGCGATTACCGTAAGTTGAATGCTCGCACGATTCCCGACAGATATCCAATAAAGCACATCCAGGATTTCGCTCATAGCATTTCGGGTTCTAAAATATTTAGCACTTTAGACCTCGAAAAAGCCTATAATCAGATCCCTATAAACCCAGCGGATATTCCGAAGACAAGCATCACCACGGCGTTTGGAATGTTTGAATTTCCGTATATGACCTTCGGTCTAAGAAACGCGGGTCAAACATTCCAACGTTTTGTGGACGAGATGACTAGGGGATTAGACTTCGTATATGCCTACTTAGATGATTTCCTAATTTTTTCACAGTCTGAGGAGGAACATCAACAGCACCTTCGTGAAGTGTTTGAACGACTGAAACAATACGGCATGTTACTTAACACATCTAAGTGCGTATTTGGAGCCAGTGAGGTAACTTTCCTCGGTTATTCCATTTCAAAACACGGTACGAAGCCTCTCGACTCAAAAGTGCAAGCTGTGCGTGATTTTCCTGTTCCAACCACCGTTCGCCAACTTAGAGGTTTTCTTGGCATGCTTAACTTCTACAGGAGATTCCTCCCGCGAGCAGCCGAGATCCAAGCCCCTCTGCATGCGCTGTTGACAGGTTCTGTTAAAGGCTCGCAACCGGTCAGTCTCAACGATGAAGCTTTGGCTGCATTTAAAGCTTGTAAGGACAGCCTAGCTGATGCTGCTTTATTGGCTCACCCTGACTGCTCTGCTAAACTGGCTGTAGTAAGTGACGTATCAGACAAGTCAATTGGTGCAGTACTACAGCAGTACAAAGATGACGCATGGGAACCATTAGCTTTCTTCTCTCGTAAGCTGAGCCCTTCCCAAACTAAATACTCACCTTACGATAGAGAGTTATTGGCCATTTATGAAGCAGTTAAGCATTTTCGATATATACTGGAAGCAAGACATTTTATCATATACACCGATCATAAACCGATCAGTTTCGCATTCCATGAAAGGAAAACAAACTGTTCGCCAAGACAATACAGGCACTTAGATTTTATAGCACAGTTCACCACCGACATCCGACATATATCTGGCAAAGACAATGTCGTAGCTGATACTTTGTCTCGTATGGAGGAAATCGAAGCACCGGTAACTGTCGAGATGATAGCTGATAATCAAGCCTCCGATACCGACCTTCAACGTCTATTAAAAGAAGGATCCTCGCTACAGCTCCAGAAACACAATGTCCCAGGAAGTTCAGTGCCCATATATTGCGATGTCAGCACCACCAATCCAAGACCTTTTGTACCTAAATGCCTCCGAAAGCAAGTGTTTGATAGCCTGCATTGCTTAAGCCATCCAGGCGCTAATGCTTCAGCCAAACTAGTCGCTGAGCGCTTCGTCTGGCCAGGTATGCGCAAGGAGTGCAGGGAGTGGTCACGCGCGTGTATTCCGTGTCAGCGGTCTAAAGTCAATCGTCACGTGACTTCACCGCTCGGCACTTATAAATTACCACGCTGCCGTTTCAAGGAAATACACATCGATTTAATCGGTCCGCTTCCTACTTCACAAGGTTACCGTTATTGCCTAACAGCTATTGACCGCTACACTCGTTGGCCCGAAGCTACGCCAATAGAAGACATAACAGCAGAAACCGTGGCAAAAGCGTTGTTATCCACCTGGATAGCACGCTTTGGTTGCCCATCAGACATCACAACCGACCGCGGTCGTCAATTCGAATCAGCTTTATTCAAACGCCTGTCGGAAATAGCTGGTTTTGTGCACAAAAGAACGACCGCTTACCATCCAGCCTGTAATGGCCTAGTAGAAAGATTCCATCGCCAGCTTAAGGCGGCGATAATGTGTCACGCAAACGACAAATGGACAGAGTCCTTACCTTGGGTCTTGCTGGGCATAAGAGCTGCGTTTAAGGAAGAATTACAAGCTTCCTCCGCAGAATTAGTATATGGCGAGTCGTTAAGGTTACCCAGTGAGTTTTTCATACCCGTCACTTCTGGAAATACTGACGTAACGGAATTTTCAACCAGGCTCCGAAATATTATCGAAAATTTGCGACCCGTACCTACTTCCCAGCACTGCAAGCCCAAAGTTTTTGTATATAAAGAACTTGAAACCTGCGAGCAAGTCTTCCTTCGTGAAGACGCCACGCGTGGTTCTCTTCAACCTGCATATTCCGGGCCTCACAAAGTACTAACAAGAGGAGAAAAGATTTTCAAAATTCTCTTCAAGAATAAAGAAATTACAGTTTCGATTGACCGACTAAAACCGGGCTTCGAACTGTCCATCCCAAATGAAGAACCCACTCCAGTTATAAAACAATATGTCACTCGTTCCGGCCGTCAGGTTAGATTTCCTAATTTTTATCGCCCTTGACGGGCTCTGGAGGGGGGTGGTGTAGGGAACCTTATATATTTTCCTTTTATGTCATATATTTACCTACACACAAATTACACACTTACTATATATTTTTACATAATATTTATTTATTCGTATTTATCGATTACCGGCTCGTCGATATGGACAGTACCGGCATCACTGGTGCTGTCCCAACCCTAGCGGATTAGCGTCTATTGTTCGTCGTCGCGTCGATGCGCGAGCGCAAGCGAGACGGCATGACTAGCCGTCTGCTCTGGCCTTGAATCAGTCGAAACACAGCTCTGAACCGAAGCGCCGGTCGTTTTCCTATCCTGATTTTACATGCGACTTAACCGTACGAAATTCTATTGTGCTACCTTTGTGCCTAACTGTTTTGTGCGTGTTCTCTGTGCCTCAAAGGAAAGGAACTGTGTAACATAAATATATATGTTTAACGTGAGTACATCTTCTGAGTTTAATTTTGGCCACACTCAATAACAAAACTCACGAGAATCCATCACACACCGTCATACAACTGGTGACACTCCCCCCCATACATTCACACACGGCTGGTTAACCCCATACTGAACCATTTCTAGCTCGTATTATGGTTGCTAACACAACTGATATACTACATATACATACATACATATTATATATAAATACATATTTAACACCCAGACCCACAGCCAACAAATTTAGTTAAGCACAAAGATGTTGACCGGGCCGGGAATCGAACCCGGAACCTTCTGATTAGCAGACCGGCATGGTAACCTTTACGCCAACGAGGTCGTCGGTTTGTATGTTTGTTTGTAACCGACTTCTTTGGGCACGATTTTGACCCACTTAAAACGGCCAGATAAGCATGTTTTTTAGTTTTTTGCAACTACTATTATTTTTATTATTTGATATGTACCAGTATGCCAGCGCATGTGCAGCGTCAGGCTGGTCTTGTGCGCGAACCGCTGCTTGCAGAGATCGCACGAGAACTTCTTCACGCCGGAGTGCAGCATCTGGTGGTTCGCCAGGTTCGCCTTCGTCTTGAACGACGCGTTGCACGTCTGTATACATAGACCATGTTAGCATCGTAATAGGATATTTCCACAGCATCAAACCTTCATAATATACCTATCCTTCTGACACTGACCCCTTTTTTAGGGTTCCGTACCAAGAAGGTAAAGACGGGGCCCTATTACTAAGCCGCCGCTGTCTGCCTGACACTCAAAGTGTCTTCAGTAATATGACTTAAAAGTCAAAGTGTCTTCAGTAATATGACTTAAAAGTGTCTTCAGTAATATGACTTAAAAGTCAAAGTGTCTTCAGTAATATGACTTAAAAGTCAAAGTGTCTTCAGTAATATGACTTAAAAGTCAAAGTGTCTTCAGTAATACGACTTAAAAGTCAAAGTGTCTTCAGTAATATGACTTAAAAGTGTCTTCAGTAATATGACTTAAAAGTCAAAGTGTCTTTAGTAATATGGCTTAAAAGTCAAAGTGTCTTCAGTAATATGACTTAAAAGTCAAAGTGTCTTCAGTAATATGACTTAAAAGTCAAAGTCAAAGTGTCTTCAGTAATTTGACTTAAAAGTCAAAGTGAAAGTGTCTTCAGTAATATGACTTAAAAGTCAAAGTGTCTTCAGTAATATGACTTAAAAGTCAAAGTGTCTTCAGTAATATGACTTAAAAGTCAAAGTGTCTTCAGTAATTTGACTTAAAAGTCAGTCAAAGTGTCTTCAGTAATATGACTTAAAAGTCAAAGTGTCTTCAGTAATATGACTTAAAAGTCAAAGTGTCTTCAGTATATGGCTCACCTTACAGTGGTGGGGTCGATGCTGTGAGTGCACGAGCTGGTGGCGCTGCAGCAGCTGCTTGTGCTTGAAGCTCTTCCCGCACTTGACGCACACAAACTTCTGGTTGAAATGTTCAGACTCCTTGTGGTACGTCACGGACGACGGGTGGTTTAGCACCTGGAACAAATACAAACTATTTATTATAATAATAATAATAATAAAGCCCAATTTATTTCCAACAACCTTAAATAACATTATAACTGCTAAAACTTATTTGACTATTTATATCTATTATTGTAAAGTATTTTATGTTAAATTAAATTTTTATCTTCCGTCATTGGAACCCCACTCTGGGTATAGGCCTCCTCTAGCTTATTTCAAGTTATTCTATTGTTTGCCTTAGTAAACTATTTATTGGTAACACCAAAAGTTACACGTCAATTGATTAAAATTTTTATCAATAGATAAAATTAAATCACATTAATATAAATAAATAAATTTCAACAATCAACAGTCAGTTTTTTTTTATGATGCAAGGCAAGCGCTTGATCGAAACTCACCTGATGTTAAGTGATGTTGCGATCTAGGGTGGAGCGCGCTTGCCTAGAAGAAACCGATTCACTCTCGCCTTGAAGAAAGTGAGGTTATAGTTCAGAGGGAACAGGGATTCCGGCAATTAATGTTTAATGGTCCGCACAATATATGTGGAAGGGAAACGTTTCGTGTGGATTTCAAATAATCATCTAAATTATAAAGTGTGATCTAAATTATGAACGTGTCGCTTTATTTATTACACGAACAACAATGTTATTTTTGAACGAAAGGAACGAAATTTGACAATTTCGTTGGCGTAATGGTTACCATGCCGGACTGCCACTCAGATGGTTCCGGGTTCGAGTCTCAGCACGGCCAACAGCTTTGTACTGAACTAAATTTGTTGGCTGTCTGGGAGTTAAATATGTATCTACATATGTAAAATATGTATTGTATATCAGTTGCGTTAGCAACCATAATACAAACTAGAAATGGTTTAGTATGGGGCTTACCAGCCGTGTGTGAAATGTGTCCGAATATTTATTTATTTCATTTCATATCATGATGTGTACACATTTGATGAGGATATAATCTAGAACGAAACCATGTATTAATGATTAGTAATTTAAGGTTGTATTCTGTTATGTGTACCTTATTGAATAAATAAATAAAAATAAAATTTATTTATTATTTAAGAGAGATAAAAGGCATAATGACACGGTTTTGAAAAAAAAAAGATTTTAATACTCATCAACGGTCGATGCGGACAGTGTTTGAATAGATGACCATAAACAATACAGTAATTTTGCTATAGTACCATATCCACATGTTTGTGTTGTCTGTAGTTACCTTCCCGCAGAGGTCGCAGGCGTAGCCCTTGGCTCGGTGTCTGAGCGAGTGAAGCGAGAGCGCCCGCGGGTAGGCGAACACAGCACCGCACACCGTACATCGGTACGGCCGCTCGCCTCGGTGAATAGCCTGGAATAATCAATCTTCTTCTTTTTCAAGTGCCTCTCCACTACTGGAGGTTGGCCGTCAGCCTACTGAAGTTCGTTTTATCCTTAGCCAAGCGAAATAATTCCTCAACGCTGGCAATTCCTGTCCACTACCGTATATTTCGTAGCCACGACTCATTTTCTTGCAGGACATAAATATAAGGATATTTTGTAAATATTATAGAAAAATTTAATCTGCTTTGTATGTATATCCTATTGGTTCAAAATAAATGATTATTATATTATATTTATATTATTATATCTTTCTACGTCCAACGCGCCTTTTTCCTGCGATTTTGCCCATCATTATGAGTTGGAGAAGCTCATATCTCTCGAGTTGCAAGACATGACCGCGGTAAGCAAACTTTTCTCCCCTTAACAGTTTGCATCAATTCGCGGTTCATGCCGACGCGTTGGAGTACTATAATAATAAAATATATATATGCATACTAGAATAATCAAAAATAATAAGCAAAAGCAGCCCACTACACGTTTCCACTGCTGGGGTTCCTACTCTCACGAGAGATATATATAGGCCATAATCTACCGCGCTGACCAAGTGCGGGTTGGCGAATGACACACGTCTTTAGATATTGTGGTCTTCAAACATGTTGGTTTCCTCTCGATATTGTCTTTCACGGTATAGCGAGTGCAAATCTACATAATTATAACTTAAAAAGCAAGTCAATGGTGTTGGACTGGAATCTAGTCAGTGGCTGTCAGATTAATAGCAGACATTTTCGGAATGGGCCCGATTATATTTATACCTTTATTGCAGGCAACTATGACCCATAACATAGAATACATACCATTAAAATAATAATTATAAATAAACTAATACATATCAATCACCTACAAACTAGACTTATTATACCAGTACATACATAATTATGTAGATTCGTAAAATCTTAAGGCTATAAAGAAAACGTTTAAAAGTTAATGTTCTCTCAATGACACGAAAGTTTTTAAGGGGTCAAAATGCTGAAATTACAGTTTTTTCGTTATGAATTAAATGCTTGAATAATAATGAAATAATTTTGAAAAAAATGCTAATTAACGCCAAAAGAACTGAAAATTCAAGGTTTAGCCCATTGCCTCGATGCTTAGTTAGCCGAGTTACAGGTGCTACATACGAGCAGTGAATTCAAATTCAAATCAATTTATCGCTTATTCGGTCAAAGAAAAAGTGAACTATATTCTGCCTACCGGTGTGCAAAAATTACTAATCTACGTCATAACTAAAAGCTACTTCCAATGAACTGACCTTAATATGCATAGACTTGCTCTGCTTGGTGCTGAACATCTTATCGCAGTGCGGGCAGGGGAGCTTGACGCGCGCCGCCCCCGCCGCCTCGTCCGCCCTACCTTCCTCGCATACTGGCACAACAATAAAACAAATATTATAGGCATTGTGAAATTGGAGAGGTCCGTTTACGTGTTGAGGCCCGCGATCTACAACCGCGTACCCGCAACTGACAGGGATGCACTTTCCACCGCCAGCTTTAAGACTAGACTCAGGGTTTCGTAAAACTTTATTATTTTTATAATATTAATGATTATCTTGTTTTGTTTGTGTAACCCGTGCTCATACCCAAGAAGCAATAAAAATCTTTATCTTATCTAGAATTGAAAATTTACATTTGATTCATATCATATACTATTATAATGATATTATATTACTAGAATTAGAAGTGAAAATTGACATTTGATTAATATCATATACTATTGTAATGATATTATATTATTAGAATCAGAATTGAAATTGATACTTATCATATACTTTTGTAATTATCATTACATCATATTATTTGACTTGTAACTTTGGTGTTATCAATAAATGATTTGTATTTGTATCATTCTGGAGTATCCAGTTTAAACTTAGATCAAAAATGTAAAACTAGTGCCAAAAATGGCAGCCTTATCGCTACAGGCGATCTCTTCCACACATTCACAGAATAGTTAGCGGTGGTGAAAAAGAACCGTACAAAAAAAAAGAAAGAATAAGAAAAGACAATAAAACATGAGAAAGTTATACTATTTCCATAGTTACGTTACATTTTGAAATACATTATTTTTGCAAAAGTATGTCTTCTTAATACTAAGAATACATAAAATGATGTAAGCTACCAATGCTTAATTTTTTAAGATTTTTATACAAATCATCTACAAACCACTCTGGCTCTCCAAACTGTCTTCTATCTCTTTCCCACTGGGGGAATCTTCAGTGACATTAACATCTATGGGAGTCTCGACGATGGGTTCTGGGTTCAGGTCCGGCAGACACCCGGCAGGTTCTGGAGCAGGCTGGGATGCCTCAGGAGTTGGAGGCTTCAGGTCTGTGGACTGGAGAATATATTTAAACTGAATTAATTTATTGCATATTGACAACCTTGTTGGCATAATGGTTACCATGCCGGACTGCTAATCAGAAGGTTCCCAACACGGTCAACATCTTTGTGCTGAACTAAATTTGTTGGCTGTCGGTCTGGGTGTTAAATATGTATCTAAATAAAATATGCTTTAATATATATGTATAACGCCTGCGCCGGCTGCAATAGCAACATCACAGCGAGCCCAGCGAGCCGCGGCGCGCGAGGCGCGCGCTGTGGCTCGCAGGGGTCATTAGTCGGTGGAGTAGCCAGTGCAGGCCCAGCCATTACCGCGGACGTACGTTGGCTGTGTTCCTGCCCTTGAGAATGGCACACTGATTGTGCTGAAACATGTAGGGCTAATTCCGACAAAATAAACGTAAGTGATAGCCGGTTATACAAACATTATACATAAAATATGTATGTATATATATGTAGTAAGTATATCAGTTGTGTTAGCAACCATAATACTAACTAGAAATGGTTCAGTATGGGGTTAACCAGCCGTGTGTGAAATGATAAAAAAATATATATTGTTCTTAAACAAAAAAAAAATCCTTATTATCCACGAAACCGACGTTTTGGTTATAGACCCAAACCTTTATCCCGAGTGCCTCGACACATAACAATAGCATAAGAGACTCCATGTAAACTAACCTTCGTTAGTTCCACCTTGTCAAGGGGCAGCACATTCTGCCCCTGGTGCCCAGTTTCCTCCTGGTGCTTGTTGAATTCCAGCCTTGTCGCAAACATGTCCATGCACGGCTGGCACTGATACATGACGGGCCCGTGTTGCGCGACGTGCGACATGTAGCGCCCTAAGCAAGAGAACTCCTTGTCGCAAATGGCGCACTTCTGTCGCTTCTGGTTTAGACGACCTGGAAATATTAATAATACTCATGTTAGTTAGTCATGAAAAGCGAGTGTGGCTCGGTGGTAATAACGTCTCTGCTTTTCAATCACACGGCCCCTGGTTCGATCCCGGACCTACACCAATGATTTGTTTTTCAAGTTATGTGTGGATTTGCACTCGCTTTACGGCGAAGGAAAACATAGTAAGGAAACCGGCATGTTTGAGGACCACAATATCCGAAGACCTGTGTCATCCGCCAACCCGCACTTGGCCAGCGTGGTGGATTATGGCCTAAATGTTTCTCCTAGTGAGAGAAGGCCCCGAGTCCCAGCAGTGGGAACGTATAGTGGGCTGCTTATGCTTATGCATGTTAGTTACATTGCATTAGAGATCGAAAGAGGAGTAGCAACTAGTCCACACGCAAACAGTCGGGAGCATGGATAAGGATCAGTCTGGAAATTAGCCAATCACCAAGTAACAAGTGTAAAGTAGATACATGGCAAGGTTAGTTTTTAGGGCTCCATACCCAAACCCAGTTACACAGGATCCTAAGCCTTCAGTGTCCATCCGTCTGTATTTTATCATGTACATGACTGTGATAGCTTGAGAACTAAAATTTTCAGTTTTTTTTTATTGATGAATTGGCTTAAGTTTGACCGCAGCTAGTATGATGTTAAGCTTGACTGTGGTCTAAGATATAACACGCTTGCCTAGAAGGAACCTTAACCTTTTTCTCGATCTTAATAACGATAACTTGTAGACACTTGATATATTTATAGAGTATTTAGTATGTATATTCACTTTAAAAATAATAGATTAATAAAATAAAATAAATAAGGAGGGTTTCTATACAGGTAATTAACTAATATTCAAATGGATTTTGCGTTAGTTATCAATAATCCTTTATAAATGGCTTATTACTTATATGAATTATGTATTATATTAGACCACACCTTTTGGTCGTCCTCTTCCTTTCCCCTTCACAATCACTACAAGCTCCCCCGAGTCTGTATGCCCAATAACCTCAGGCACCTTGGGCACAGGCTCCGGGACTATGATCTCTACCTCTTGGGGCTTCACCTCTTGCTCAATCTCTTCTCTGTCTATCACACCTTCCTCTATGAATATCTTCTCTAGTTCTTTGCCCTGAAAAATATAGTATCAAACCTGATTAATTATATAAGACCAATGCAATGCAAACATTTTTGTGCTTATAATTTTTATATTTTTAAAGCATTAACTGGTGAGTTTAGATCTAGGTGTAAAGTTTAACTTATTATTTTGATATTTAATTTGATTTAGCTAGTAATTTTAGAATAGAGACATTGGTTGCGATTCTACCGTACACACGACTAAACTAAATTTAAAGAAGCCACATCTCTTTTCATATTAGGTGGCCAGAAAGAGACGGCAAGTTCTGAACCACAGACAAAACAACTAAAATCACATCAAATATGGAATGTGCAGGCAGTTTTAGAGGTGATAAAAGTGAGTGCATTCTAAATTTTTCTACATTTGCCGTGATTTTAGTTGATGATTACTAAGATGAAAAGAGACGGGGTTTCTTTAAATTTAGTTTAGTCGTGTGTACGGCAGTATCGCCACCACTAAAAATTTAAACTTAAAGACAGTAAAGATAAATCATCATTATTGTTTACATCCTCTCTAACCCTAATCAGATCCAGGTATTCTTCGTTAGTCAGTAACTTGTCAAAAAATATGCTTCATTCAAGTCGCAACTTGATCGTTCTATATCTCTAAGAAACCTCACCTGCACAACCTCTTGGAACCTCGTAGGAGCTTTCCTCCGCCTTTTCCCAGAAAGTTCCTCTTCCCGCTGTTCTTGCTTCTTCTGCAACTCACGTTCCTTAGCAGCGGCCTCCAAAGCCAGCTCTTCAGGAGTTTTGTGCTTTTTGGGCGGGCGGCCTCGCTTGCGCCGCGGCTTCTCCAGCCCGGCCGAGGCCAGAGACGCTTGATGCTCCGGCGCGTAGACACCATTCTCTACATCCACTGGAAGCAGATATTTACTATCTGGTCAGTAAATACAAGATTGGGTCATTTAATTAATTGAAACATTATACTGAGCCACAGTCGCTTTTTTCCCTGGTTCCTAACTACTGAACCCCAACTGCCCAGCATCTCAACCGCAAAAGGGACGAACTGACATTGCCTCAAGCCCTGCATACTTTACTCTTTTCTGTTAATGGTTATAATTCAAGATTTTGATTTATTGAGTTGATTAATATAATTTTATATAGCTTACCTTCTGCAACATAATTTTCAGGAATTTTCTCTTGTTCTTGTAAAACAGTCTTTTTATATTCACTCTCTCTTTGGTGTAGAGCTCTGATAACTTTCTGAAAGTAATAAAACAATATAATTAAAGAATAACTATGATTTAATTCTTGATAAGATTGGAATTTTGTGTACAATAACTAAAATAAAACTAACTTAGAAACTAGATGTTGGATAAGTATAATATAAGAACTGAGCCATTCAAAAAACTAATATTTCAATGAAGGTTTACAATTAAAATGTATCTTTTACCTATTTTTAGTAAGGAATAATAATATATAATATAAAAATATATAATAAATAAGTGAAAGTGAACCGGTTTCTTCTAGACAAGCGCGCTTCATTTTAGACCGCAATGTCACTTAACATCAGGTGAGTTGTGGTAAAGCGCAAGCCCATTATTTATAAAAAAATGTTATGTCGTAAAGTTACCTGGCCATTTATTATCAAGTTTATGAACTCTACGGTGGCTTCCAGCTGAATGGTACAACCAGGACATATGGTCCTGGGCAGTTGGTTATCATCAGATACCTGAAAAATAAAAAACAATTTCTTTACAAGCGATCTAAACAATGAAATATGACGTGATCTAAACAAACCTAGTAAATCAGCTGTTTTATCAACTAAGCATAGTTAACAACAAAACAAAAATCAGTTCACTGCCTCTGTGCAATGCAATGCAGCTTATTACGTGACTAATTTCATGATAACATAAGATTAGAAACAAGAAAAAGTATTAATGACTTTTGTTTAAATTTTATCGCAGCTTAATGTATTTAGATTAGAATATAAAAATATAGAAGATGGTAAAATGATTATTTTTGAAACAATATTCGGCCATTTTGTGTAGTTACGACCTAGTCAATACAACCACAATCAATAAGAAAACGTACCCGGAGCGGCAGATAAGTGTTGACTAGATCACTTATGTTCTGACTATTATCTTCGGATGAATATAAAAATGTTCCATTATCATTTTCTTCGCCACATAATCTACAAACTGTTGAATTATACAGAAATACTTCCATGTCCTCGTAGAAACTTCAAGCGCCATCTGTTTCCGGTTATAGGTTATTCAGTTCTGTACGAATTTTATTGACAATAGTTATAATGTTGTCATATCAAAGTGTATGCTTTTTTTCGGCGCCGTGCGATATAGTTTATTCTGTTTTTGGCAATGCAGTATCACAGAACACATGACTTATCTGAATATCTCCGGAGACTTTCGTTTAGATATTATTTCTAATGCGTTACTGAACGAAAAATGTGTTTCGTGCTCGCACGTAAGCAGCGAGAAGCATTTTTACTATTTTTTTAAATATGGCAGCACTTTTAATGACATTTTGGTGAACTGTCAAAATTTTGACAGTCCTTTCCGGTTTAGTTCTTGGGGCTGCGAGCCGTAGTTTCGGTTTTTATTAGTTTTAATCGCCTTTAATCCAACAAAATGAGAATTTACAAGGATATTATTACTGGTAATTACGTTTGTTATATGACCAAAATGAGTTTTTAGTGTATATTTCCCTTAGTCAGTGATAAATTGATTAGTAGTGAATTTTGACATTTCACTCGACGGATCCCTCTTCGTCCAGATTTCTGGGGATTTATCGTTTTTCTGTGGATTCCTGTCTGAAAATTGTGATCTATATGGGTTGAAACTGAAGCTACAGTGTTACTATTGATATTTTCCAGGTGACGAGATGTTCTCGGACACATACAGAATGAAACTCGTCGATGAAGTTCTATACGAAGTCACCGGCAAACTGGTGACGAGGGCACAGGGTGACATCCAAATTGAGGGCTTTAACCCCTCCGCAGAAGAAGCTGATGAGGGCACTGACTCAGCCGTGGAGAGTGGAGTCGATATTGTCCTGAACCACAGGCTAGTCGAGACCTATGCCTTCGGCGACAAGAAATCCTACACATTATATCTTAAAGATTATATGAAAAAGTGAGTAATCGAGTGTTATTAGTAAAAGTGAAATTTAGCTACGTGTAAGGATATCGAACATGAGTTTTGAGAAAAGTGCAGTACAAGTGCAGACAATGCAACCATCTGGATCAGCCATTGAACTTTAATTTCGGTGACTCACGCGTAAAGACGTAGCCAAGTGCATATATTAAGGTGGTCTTCTTTGTCTATGTATTTTGAGCACATGCATGTATTTACAGTTTTACTGTACTAGTTTTATCAGTTTACCTATTCACTATCTTGTCAGTCAAGCTCAAGGTGAATTGATAACCTTATGTGAATGACACCTAGATACTTAGTGTTATATTTGTTTAACCTAGTGTTTGAAAATTCCTTTATAGACTGTAGTTTAGCTATGATAAACCTCTCAAAGCCACCACTACAAAATATGTTCCTTATTGATAGATGAAAGTATTCAGCCACATTTTTATTCATATGGCCATAGTCTGTGTTGCACCATTCTAATACCATGGATAGATCCTCAATATCTTTCCAAGGAGCATATGGATGCTATAGCAATAAACTCTAGTGAAAAAACATTCATTTTCATAATGTTTGTTCATGAAATAGGGATGACACCATTGGTAAAACTGGTTCCTGTTATAGTTTTGCCAATCTAGTTTTCAGTGAAATAATGTGTTTTGTTTCTCATTTTCAGATTAGTAGCAAAATTAGAAGAGAAGTCGCCCGACCAAGTAGATGTATTCAAGACAAACATGAACAAAGTAATGAAGGACATCCTCGGCAGGTTTAAGGAACTCCAGTTCTTCACGGGAGAGTCCATGGACTGCGATGGCATGGTTGCCATGTGCGAATACAGAGATATTGACGGAGCCCAGGTCCCCATCATGATGTTCTTCAAACATGGTCTTGAGGAGGAGAAGTTCTAACATTCTAAGCTTAAATGTAATACTCTAATATTCCAACTGTTTTTGTAAACATCGGCGCCTATGTATCTCATCTGTTGTACTAATTTATTTATTCCAACCATATCCATATTTGGCTGAAACCGGCTCTGCTCCCATCACAAGGCTGAACAATTTTTGTAATTTAATGTTGCATACTATAAATAAATTAACGAACAACTATTTGTCATGGTTTTACTTACACCATATATCTTAAATGCTGAATTAAAGATTTGAGCACATAAACATTGTTCCATAAATGGTATTTTCTTCTAGTGTCAGGTCAGCTATACATTTTTGTTAGAACTTATTTAACTATCTACATATTTTGCTTAATCTATATAACTACTACTTTCTAATTGACTGTTCAAATGGAAACGAAAGGTGCCCAACTATCACTTTTCTGAGTGACCTAATTTTTTTCTTCACCCAGCTACTTGAGCAAATAGCAGTATTCATCACGTTTTTAAACAAAGTCTGAATCACTGTTGTGTATCTAACCGCTATTACCCTGATCTTAGTTTTTATTGGCTGATTGATATCTTTGTAACAAAAATGAAAAAGAAAATATGTTTGATCATTTTGCTGAGTCAATCTAGCTTTTTAGGTTGTTACCATGTAGTAAATTAGACATCGAATTTTATAAAAACACTTAGGATAAGAGAGGTGGAACATGTGAAAAATAAATTGCCTTGTAGGCAACAAGGGATGGATAGTGCAAATCGCCAAACTTTCATTAACAAAGATGTTGCTTAAGGCTGGTACCTAGATTTTTTATTTTACAAATTTGCTGAAATATGGATAGGTATTCTCTTATTGATTTACGTAGGCGGCGCCAGCCTTGATGGTAAAATTGCAAGTTACAGTTCATTGACCTAACCAAAAAGCCGAGATCGACCATTCTAAAACCGAACGCCCTTACAATTAATTATGTTAAACATTTATTTTAATAATAGATAGATGATAAATTAAACGAAGAGTTTACATTTAAAACGTGATTTAAAAAGATTTTGAATATGTTATTTCCCTCACATACAAATAATTTTCTTTGGTGGAGAGGTGAACAGTATGGGAACGGTCTATCTCTTCTTTTATGGCTTCGTGTGATATTGTAGGTTATAGGTACCTAAGAATAAGTACAATCCATTACAAACTTAGAAAGAGGATTCAAACGCTATGCGAACTGGGCTGGGACGTCATTTTTACTGTGACATTTGGTACACTTTGTAAACAAAATAGGTATTCTAAAACTTGACTAGCAGGGCGCGTAATCACACGAGTTAGTGACACTGGTTTGATGGAGCCTAGTCTGATAGTCTGGAATAACTGGCTCTCAAGGAGGTTGCTAATTGCGTCAGATTTTTCATCATATTATACATAAAATACATGTTATACATGTGTGGAGTCTCTGTCGCACTTCATCGCCCGCTTTTAATCAGAGCGCTTATCCTGAATCGCGCAAACGGTATTTTCAACGCGCGTACGATTGGTCCAAGCTACAATGAATGACCTATGGACGACCGTGTCCGGACCCAACATCTGTCCCTTTGCTGGATGGAAGCAGACTGTCGTCGCTCCATACATGTACGAGTATTTCAGCGTATATTTTTCAAAATTTTACTAGACGGTTCTAGCGCCGTCCCGGCCTACGTGGCATAGCATTTGAACAGCGTAATAGGACAGAACAGGCAATGAAACACAACATTAAATTTGAGGTATGTTATATTTATCGATTTTGTATGTAGGTAATAACTACAATAAAATACAGGAAATGACCGATGATTCTATTACAATGTCGTGAATAATTTCTAATCACAATTTATCATATGTATTCAATTACTTGTATACGTCTTTAGGCATTGTAGTGACACTGGCCGTGCCTCGCTTAGTCTTCATTTTCTCCATATTTACAGGAAAGCAACACAACACACAAGTCGGTTCTAAGGAGATGCCATATTCTAACAATTCACATAAATGTCTAAAGTATTTGAGTAAAATAGGATTTATTATTTAAATATTTTCGCTACAAAACTATTTTTTTATATAAAAAAAAATCGTAGATATAAATATTAGTTCCAAGTTTAGACGCTTACAGCGCCACATTCGCAGTGAGTGCAATTTATCACTGCTTGGAGTTTTTCATTAGGTTTTAAATTTTTCCAATTACATAAAAATGCATACTGGTTTTGTTCAGTAAACTTTATTAATATAATAAATCATCCGTAAAACCATCCATTAAATATTTCAATTTAACGCATGATATAAAAATCAACTGTTGCTAGAATATGACATCCAGTCTTTCTGACCATTGTTAGATATATTACAATGCCTCAGCTAGGAAGTTAATAAAGAATTTGTGTGGGTTTAGATCGCACGTGAACATAATACTAGGTTTTGATTTAGTTAAAAAGTACCATGACCTAATAACCGGAATTAGAATCGAGTATATTATGTTTTTCTGTGTTCACGCTAGAGGCGCCACAGTCGCATTATGTTAGCGCCTCTCCTGGGATACTTTGGAAACATTCATCTTTTGACTGACTGACAATATAATATTTGAGGATGACTTATATTATTTTGTTTTAAGTTTTTGTTAATAAATATGTGCAGTAAATAAATCCGGCAAATAGTTTGACTAAGTCATTAGGTACCTTAAGTAGAAGATTTCAAAACATACATTTTATCATTCGAAGTTATTCACAAACGAAACTCTTAAGGGTAAAACAGCGTGTTTGAAGATGTGGTTTTAATAGGTACTTGAGTTGATAGTGGTGCTCCGACTATACAATAAGTAATGAAGTAGAAGTACGTGATGAGTGGACAATAAACCTCAATACTAGGATATCAGTCAATATAGCAAACAATACCATATCCCGAAATAAGTTAATGATAATTTTAGAAGAACAAGATCGTATTAAATTTATAAATATCTCATATACTTACTATAAATATATTTACATTCGTTAATCTAGCATGTTCATATTGGTGTCTTATTCAACTCACACTTATTTTATATATAAATAAAATATTAGATTTAAAAGGTATCATGGAATGGTTTTTGTACAAAACAAATACAAAATCCACCGCACCGGTAGAAAACATACAAATCACAAGGTTACGATGTATAAACGATAGATACCAGGAGCCTGGCCCTCCCCTGTCGGCTTCCTTACTGCGACTAGCTGCACTGTACAACGTACCATTGACGAAAGTCTCACTTTCAAATATACCTCTCCTCGGCGACGTCGCGTCGAAAAATAGATCCGTCACTACTTAATTATAATTTACAAATAAGGTACTCTTCAAACCGAATCCGATGCGACAGTCCGCCGGCCGGCCGTCGGTAAACATCTAAAGTCACTAACCGCTCTAGAGCACTACGTCCCGTCACGAGTCCATAGAAAACTTAATGGAATGAAGAATTATTGCTAGAATTTCAAGATCACAAAGTTTCCGCGGTGCGCGGCGGCGCTCTCAGCAGTCGAACGTGCTGGCGTGCAGGCAGGCGCGCGGGCACGCGTCGCGCGAGCACGCGTCGCGCCGGAACTCCGGGATGACGGAGTACTCGGGCTCGCTGTAGTCGCGCTCGTAGGGCCGCTCGCCGCGCGCGAACCCGATCACCGTCTCCGAGCTGCGCAGGTAGCCGTTCTCCTGCTTGCGCGAGTAGCGCGAGTCCACGTTCCGCTGGAAGTTCTCCGGGTGGCACACTACGCCGTTCCGGTTGTTCTTCTTGTCGGGCAGCGAGCGCAGCGACCCGTTGTTGAGGTGCGCGTGCGCCGGCGCGCCGTTGTTGAGCGTGAGCGGGCGCTGGTGCGCGGCGCGCTCGCCGCCGATGTAGGTGAAGCCGTCGGCCGGCAGCGTGCCGCCGCCCCCCGAGCGCGGGCCGCGGCCGCGGCCGCCGCCCGACATGAAGAACACGCTCGGGGAGGCGTACAGCTCTAGCTACAGCTCCGTCACCGGCACGGGCCGGAGGCCGGCGGTGCTCGGCGCCACCGGGTACTGCGCCGGGTGGATGCCGCGCACGATGCAGTCTTCCTCGGTCGAGATCGGCTTGTGGTACTCCAGGTTCTTCGCCCTGTTGTTCCACTTGTAGTCCTTCAACTTCTCCCGCATGCTCTTGCGGTAGCGGTAGAGCACGAGCGCGAGCGTGGCGACGATGGCGCCGCCCGCCGCCACGGCCACGCAGATGATGGTCTGCTGCCGCGTGTCGTGCAGCACGCAGCCCAGGTCGTCCGCGGTGAGGCTCCGCAGCGACTTGTCCTTCAGGTGATCCGGGCTCGCACATTGCACTTGGGTGAAGTTAGTTTTATCCTTGAGAAGCTGCTGAAGCCACAAAACCTGACAGTCGCAGAATATAGGATTGTCCGCGAGGTCCACCTGCCGGAACTCTCTACCGACGAATACAGTCTCGCTTAGTGTGATGATGGCGTTATCTCTCAGTGAGATGTGTTTTAACTTCGGTAACCCCAACAAGGTGCCGTCCTCGATTACTGCGAATCGCTTATTGTTTACTAAATTCACCGTTTCCAGGTTTATGTTGTCTTCAAAAGCTCCCTTTTCTATTCGTTCAAGCATCGTTGCTCCGGTAATATCTAGCACTTTCAGGTTTTTCAAACCCTTGAAAGAATGACTTTCTATCGTTAGGAACTCGTTTTGGCCGATGTATAGCTCTTCTAGTCTCGTCAACCCAGACAGCTGTCTTGTCGGAATCGAGCTCAATCTGTTTCCGTATAGGTTGAGACTTCTCAATCCGGGCAGACCCCGGAAGGCGTAGTCGCTAATATTAAAAAGGCCGGCGCCGTTCAAATCCAGCACGGCCAATCTGTTGAGTCCCGCGAACGCATCGTCGGGTAAGAAAGAGAAAGCATTCAAACCTACATGCAACTCGGCGAGGCTTCCAAGAAGGCTAAAAGATACGGTTGGCACGGAGCTCAACTGATTGTCGTCCAAGTACAGTATCCTGAGCGCAGACAGCCCCGCGAACGCCCCGGGCTCGATTCTCGATATCCTATTCTGACCCAAGTTTAGTTCCTCTAATCTGGGCAGTGTGACGAAAGCCCCGTTCTTGAGTTCCTCCAGGAAGTTGCGCTTCAGGTTGAGTACTGTCAACGAATTCAAACCTTGAAACGTGACGTTCGTGACGGACGACAGTTTGTTATGGTTGAGATGTAGCTCCTGCAGCTTGCGTTGGTATGCGAAGCTCTTCTCGGGGATGTTGACGAGGTGGTTCTGGGAGAGGTCGAGGTGCTGGAGCTCCGCGTAGAACTGCATGGAGCTGTCGATGGTCTTGATCTTGTTGTTGCGGATGATGAGCCGCTGGATGGAGGGGTTGAGCGCGATGGGCAGCACGTCCAGGCGGCTCTCCTCGCACACCACCACCAGCGTGTCGTCGTTACAGCTGCAGCCGCTCGGGCAGTTGGCGAGCGCCGCCGCGCCGCTCCGCCACGCCAGCAGCTCGATCGACACCAGGACCACCTGGAAAACGATCACAAACAGTGCTCAGTTTGGATAGCTAAAATACACATTCAAAGTTTACGAAGGACCATTGCATAAAATATGAGACTAGAGATTTCAACGTCAGGTGAGCGCACTTAATATGAATGCCAGAGAAACCGTTGAAAGCTTAGCCGACCGTCGGAGCTTAGACTACCTGAACGTTAGGCAAATGTTATCTGAATGCCGCCAGAGCCGAGCCCGACCGCAAATGTTCCGCTCGCTCGACCGGCTCCGTACATAAACACTGCCAAGTATATCTATGTTTATGAGATTATAACTACTCAACGTCCTCTGGCAAAGTCGAAGTATTTAATGAAAATTAACATGTGATATGTATTTTATTAATGAAACGAGTGTGATTCGGAGGGAAAAAGTCTGCTTTTCAATCAAACGGCCGCTGGTTCGAGCATAGCTCTACAACAATGACTTGTTTTAAAGTTATGTATGTGTGAGTTTGCACTCGCTTTACGGTGGAGGAAAACATCGTGAAGAAACCGACATGTTTGAGGACCGATATATCCGAAGACGTGTCATCCGCCAACCCGAATTTGCCCAGCGTAGTGGGTTCTGGCCTATATCTCTCTTCTCGTGACAGAAACCCCCGAGTCCCAGCAGTTCAAAACGTATGCTGCTGCTTATGGTATTTTATTAATGCAGCAAAGAAGTCTACTTAAAATTAAATCTGGATCGACGTACTTTTAGTGGCATAGCATCAATGTAAGGCGAGCGAGCCTCGGAGCGGACGCGAAAGAGAAAATAAAATGATATTGGAATGGGAATTTTGCGCAGATTTAATTTATTAAAATGCGCTCCTCCGAGGCTCCCGGGCCAGCTCCTTTGCTTCAAAGACTAGCACTTTTATTACGTTTCCTCTTCCCGACAATTAGCAGCGGGATCCGAGAGGAGCCGAGATTCGACTTTACAATTATCACAAAGTCGAGTTTAATTCTGTTACAGTCGGATTGCTGATAGATGCAACTGAAAGCCTGAAAAGACAAAGCTGCCAGTAGTTTGTCCGCTAAGTGAGTTTATTAGCATCCTGCCGAGAGCCGCGTCGGAAAAAACTCGATTGGACGTTCAAGATAGCATCGACCGAGTTTTGAGTCGTTGACGTCGCTTTCTTTGCGAATTCAATTCCCGTCGAAACAAAGAAACGCGACAACTTCCGTATTGCTTTATGTATTTTCCTCGACTTTATATTTTCGCAACACAATAGCAAGTTTACCGCGGGACCGTCTCTTGATTTAATTTGGGTTCGTTTCGGTCGGTTATTTTCCGATGGTTTGAACTAAACCTAGTTCTCCAAAACTGCCAGCGTAGTGGAACAAAAACAGTGCATATTTTTTGTTCGCGGTGGGCTTTGTTTGCGGCAGATTCAGCTGCGTCCGACCACATCCGCAGTTTTGCGTTCCATTACGCATATCTGCCGCTCCATTTGCCTGCGTAGCGCTGTGCTCCCGTCCCCTCGGCGTACCTTCCTGCCGCCCGCTTGTCTGCTACAGTTGCCATGTCTAATGGTGCAAAAATCCCGGATACTAACGAAAGTCCGATTATAGAATACATATATGTAGATAAATGTGTGTTAAATGTGCTATTATCTGCTAATTAATTGCTAGTAGAAATTTCTTTATTCATTCACATGTATTTTAAGAACATTGTAATTAGATATACACAATGCTTGATTTGAAGTGAAGCGACTATTACCTATTTAGAAGAAAGATCAATAAATAATTATCACAAGTGCTCGTCAAATTGGAGCGCGATAACTAGTTATCAATCAACGTGCGGGTTTCGGAACGTGGATGAGGTAATGGCGTCATCCCGCGAAAAGCCGCTCATTTGGCCATCGCGCGCAATCCCAAACCGATACAAATCAGAATCAAAATTCGATATGCAGTGTGATTCGCAAACATTGAGATGTTTTGCTCGTTTCGACCGTACACCGGCGAAATTTCCGCTAAAATCCAATAACCGCTCCGTCCCTACGTGTGCCGACTTTTGGACGAGGGATTCTGCATTTTGCGATGTTTAAAAAGCGATATTCGGTCCTTTGTTGATGATGCAGGCGTTGGAGTGTGAACACTGCGACGTTTCTGGGAGTTTACTATCTATCTATCTATAGACAGCGAGAAGAATGGCATGGAGTGGAAATCTATCAGAATCATTCTGGGAGACGTTATGTATTTGGGAGATACGAGTGCCTAGTATAATATATCGAGCCTAATTTTGAGTGATAGGACTTATTTCTATATAATTATTCTGTGCCATCAATATTTTAATAGCCATATTAATTATTAAAAGTCTCTTCGTTTTTCTATCGTACTGATCAACATCATTGGTCTTTTACATCTACAAGAAATGATTTTATATAGCGTCCGAATGGTTATTGCATCTGCCGATGCGGTCATATTTATGGCAGGTACACAGCCTTAGTGTGGGGAGTAGAAAAAAAAAATATACGTTACTTATGTTATACTTAATTAAATTTACGTGATTGATGGAAAGCATTTTCGAAAAGAAAATGTTATATTAATCCCACCTTTGTAAATTTTGTGAGTAGCAAGATAATTATTTTATGATAATTATTAAACACTTCTTTTTATTTAATTGCGATTAAATCTAGATACGAAATGTTTATACTTACGTGGTATTCCTAGATATAGACTACGTAGTATAATAACTAAGTCGGCCAGATTAATTTGAACCGAGCCCATGATTTCTACTAGTAGAAGGTAGAATTTAAATGAGAGGGCGTTTACAAGGGAACATTTCCCTGGAACGAGTAGAGATAGCTATGCAAATCACGTAATTGCGGCCCCGAGCCAGAATTGACGAAAAAATAGGGATATCAAACACTGGAGCTAAGGGCCCAGTGGCAATTTATTTCGGAATCAACGCGCCACTGGATATGAGTGCGTGATTTTCATTTTTATGCGGTTTGCGAGTGAGTTTGTTGGTGCTACTTGTTTAAAAATTAGGTGAAATGCGAAAGTAGAAAAAGCTTTTTGAATGTCGGTAGCGCAAGCAAGCGATGCTTTTTAAATATTTTAAACATCACCACGAAAGAAGAAAATAATATGTTATGACACATTTCACACACGGCTGGTTAGGAGGCTAACCCAGTAAATAAAAAACTAAATAATATATAGTATGTATATATATACTGAACCATTTCTAGTTCGTATTATGGTTACTAGCACAACAGTAAACTACATATACATATATACATTCTTTATATAGACACATATTTAATACCCAAACCGACAGCCAACAACTTTAGTTTAGCACAAAGATGTTGGTCGTGCCGGTAATCGAACCCGGAACCTTTTGATTGGCAGTCCGACATGGTATCCATTACGCCAACGAGGTCGTCTAAGAAGAAAGAAGGCTTATTTATAATCATACTAGTTAATACATATTATAAACGCGGTTGTTTGTGTGAGTTAGTTTGTATGTTTGTTACTTCTTCACGCTCATACGATAGAGCAGATTTCAATAAAATTCGGTATGGAAAAGTTTAGATAAGCAGCTAAAAATTAATCGCAAATTACTACACATTTTTTTTTTATTGAACATTGTAATTTGTATTTGACCTGTTTACGGTCTAATTTGATAGAAACAATAAATACCGGTCTATGTATCTTACTAAATATGTGTAAAAGTACTAGTGTGTGTGTGTGTAAGTGTGTGTGTGTGTTTTACTTGTTCACGCTCAAACGGCTAAATCGATTGCGACGAAACTTGTTATGAATATAGTTTAGACATTGGATTAACACATACGCTTTTTTAATACCGGATTAATGCGGGTAGCACCGCGGGCCGCAGCTAGTATATGTATTATATTATTAGCATGAAAGGTGAAATTAAGTAATAACTGTTGACATACTTAAATTCACTATGTCTTATATTATGATCTCATCTACGGAATTTAACTTACTTATGTAGTTTTCGAATCTACCCACATTGTGTACAATACTTGTTAATCCGCCCCTAAAGCGACAATGTCCGCGCGAGCAAATAAGATTAAACTCCACAATAACAGATGTCACTTAAAATGCAAATAAACTGTTCATCTCTAAGCTTAAGAGCCAAGTCGGATTTGGCTGTACCTTGATATTACCATTGTTATAGGGATTCTCGAGTAACCCTTTCTTGAATAACTGTACCTACCTCAACCATAATTTGACTAAGAATCCAGTTTTGTTCAGGAAATTCACGGGCTTCAAAGGGTTGACTTACTTTCCTTTAATTTGAATTTATTATAATTTATTTTCCGCACAAAAAGGTAAAGTATACGAGCCCAAATTAACTTATATAATTATAAATATACCTACATATTAGACCTATCATTGACGACCTCGTTGGCGTAAAGGTTACCATGCCGGCCTGCTAATCAGAAGGTTCCGGGTTCGATTCCCGGCCCGGTCAACATCTTTGTGCTTAACTAAATTTGTTGGCTGTGGGTCTGGGTGTTAAATATGTATTTATATATAATATGTATGTATGTATATGTAGTATATCAGTTGTGTTAGCAACCATAATACGAGCTAGAAATAGTTCAGTATGGGGCTAACCAGCCGTGTGTAAAAGTGACCTAATATTTATTTTATTTATTTATTTATCATCTCTATAATTATTGTCTATGCTATTATTTTGGATCATGACAATACAGTATTAATGGGTTCTAACCTAAGGTGGAGCATGTATAGTCTCTATATACTAGCTCTCATGAAGGCTACGCACAGTCCTTGGCGACAGATTTTTAAAAGCACGTGATATTGTTGTTTTAGCTAAAACTAGAAATGGAGCGTTGATAGAGGATAATCTAAATATAGTCTTCTAGCTGCGCCCACGGTGTTAATCCTGGATTAAAAGTAGCCTATGTCACTCTAAGGTCTTACCTATTTCCTAATAAACATACACATTCTGTTCTAAAACATTACTAACTAAAACTTGACCTAAAAATACCAGGGTTATAGGAAAAGGTGGCCACAATGCTAGCATCATTGACATGTTGAATGGCAATCATCAATCTAAAGTATACTAGATATAAGGTGATGTCTCTAAAAACGGCAAGGAAAATAAGACCACAAGTAAGAGTGGTCTTATTGAAGAATTTAAGCGTTATAGTGTAGTATTACAGTTGAATTTTCTGACGCTCACTGCGTCTGGTCATAAAATTTTATAACTGTTATCGCGGAGCATATAATAGCTTATGTTTAATAAGGCACTAATCGAAACTCAACCTTAACAAACAGTCGTAAAGTTGATTTAAATTGAAATATTATTTGTGATAAAGTATATTTTAATAGATACAATAGTACCTATAGTAAAGTAAAGCCATTTTTTTGTGCTGTGTTTGTATGCATCACTGTATCTGGTATATATTTGATCGAAGATGGCAATGCCTAGTTTCTGAAATAAAAACCAGCATTTTGACAGACCGAAACCTCTACCAGCCGCTTGTACGATATTGAACACAGAAGTTACGAGTAAATCAATAATGTGATATTGAACTAACATTTTTTAAAAAGTAATAAAATATCCGAAAGTAGGTTAAGAGTAGTTAGATAACGAGTTGAAGTTGGAGCCGAATCGAAGCGGAGTGGAGGCGAGGTTGGCACGCGTTCCACAACTCTCACTAAGTTTCCGCTAAGTGGGTGATTTAATTCGGTCCCCAGGTGAGTAATGAGGATTTAATCACGCCGTGACTTTTTGTAACTTTCAAGAAGGTATGTCAGTGTGACGCGATCGATCTTATTGGTGGGTTTTGGTAGGTAAATTAGTTTAGGGGGTAAGTTTATTAGGGTTCCGTACATAAAAGGTAAAAACAGGACCCTATTCCTAAGACTCCGCTGTCTTTATAGCCTGGAGACAGACAGACGTCTGTCTCCAGGCTATATCTCAGAAACTGTAATAGCTAGAAAGCTGAAACTTTCACAAGATATGTAATTCTTGTGCCGCTATAACAACAAATACTAAAAATGAAAAAAAAAATATGGGGGGTCCACATACAGTAAACGTGCTTTTTTCACATTTTATTGTTAAATATCAATAACGGTAGCATGTAGACACCTAAAATTTTCACGAAATGTTTAAATGAATATTACCTTTCAAATCAAATTAAAAAATAATAATAAAATAAATATTTGAAGGGTACTCCCATACAACAATGGTACAGAACCTTACATGTTTTCATTTTTTTGACCCCGTACAGCTAGGCATTTGATTTGCAGGGCGTGTAGGAGGGTAGTGAACGACATTCTGGCCTGGATGGAGAAGGCCTAGTCTGAAATAGCTTGCTTCTCAAAGAGACTGCCAGAAAACACCTTACTGGTGTTTTGTGACAGACTTTTTAATATGAGGTTGCTAGTCAGGCAAATACTAGAAAATGTCAAGCAAGTTACTTTTTTGGTTAAGTACAAATTAATAGTAAATTTCAGGTGCGATTTTATTCACAAAGCTTAGATTTATTACCCAACTGCCAAAGTTCTGGACTACATACCCAACCAGGCGTGCTATGTTGTCGTAACATAACTCATTACTAAGATCGACCGCAGGAGTCTCGTTTAGATTTCATTCGGTACGCGTAAGGCAAAAACGTATCTACCTCTTTTTATATTCCAGCAAATTTATGTTCGACCTCAAATTCAGCATTGCACTACAATAACTGACGACTTGACGACCTCGTTGGCGTAAAGGTTACCATGCCGGTCTGCTAATCAGAAGGTTCCGGGTTCGATTCCCGGCCCGGTCAACATCTTTGTGCTTAACTAAATTTGTTGGCTGTGGGTCTGGGTGTTAAATATGTATTTATATATAATATGTATGTATGTATATGTAGTATATCAGCTGTGTTAGCAACCATAATACGAGCTAGAAATGGTTCAGTATGGGGCTAACCAGCCGTGTGTGAATGTGTAAAAAAAAAACTGTTTACGCCATAAAACAAATACTCATTGTATTTATGTATAAGTGAATAAAAAACAAATACTCATTGTATTTATGTATAAATGAATATAATGTCTGTCTGCGAGCTTCTCCACTCCAGAGAGCATCGGAAAGGAGTCATCCATTCGTAAAATAAATAAACGGATGCCACGCGAAGCGCACAATCACAGGGTTTACGCCCTATTAGAGATGGCGTGGTTTCGCGAATATTTGCGTTTCGGCACGTTTTGGTCTCGCGCATCGCGTGCCGACCGACCAGTGCCGGTGACACGGCAGCCGGTTCTACGGCCAGCGAGACACGGCTCTAGTTTTGTTGGGCGGTTAACACATTTTCCTCGTGTTCGCTTCATTTGTCGCCCACAAACGGTCGGCAAATGAGTGGCGCGCATTATGCAGATTGCAGTAAAGGAACGCATCAAGCGGACGCGGCGAACGCATAAGCCGAAACTTTGTTTTTTTACTTTTAATGGGCTTGCGCTTGATCGTAATTCACCTGATGGTAAGCGATATTGCGATCTAAGGTGGAGCGCGCTTGCCCAGAAGAAACCGTTTCACTCTTGCCTTGAAAACCGCTAGATTATAGTTATCGGGGAACAGGAAATTAGGCAAGGAATTCCACACCTTGGCGGTACGCACAATGAAGGTGGACGCAAATCGCTTAGTACGCGACTTAGGCACCTCCACAGTATAACGATGCCGCCTTGGTGTTACCCAACTGGCCGAAGTGTCTTTAGTAATAGCCTCTCAAGTCGCTTATTTCTGCCAATAGCAACTGTCACCACTCTCATTGATAAACCTCTGCTAACAATCATCATGATCATCAGTCCGTCTAATGGATACAGGCATCTATCTATCTCAATAAACACTGCTAGTAAGGGCTAAGTTTTTTTCTATTGGACTTAATACCTTTTGGTAAACAGTATGTGTCATTTATAAATAGAATTTGAGTAAAACAATTACTGAGCGAAGCGACATTACTCTACATACTTATATTTTATTTATTCTGACAGACAGATTGACATACAGACAGAATAAATAATAAACAACATTGTAGTCATTGTCGCGTCGCTCAGGACAGTAATGGTTTTATCTATTGCCATTGCTATCAATGCAGTGGCGTCAGTTGCTATTGGCTTTTTACCTGACTTCGAGGGCTGTTTCGTCGCTCAGGATAGTAATTGTTTATCTATTGCCATAGCGGGGGTTTGGAGTGAGGAGGATGATACACGACGGGAACAAATGAAACGACGGCGGAGTGTAGCGTAAAGTGTGATGTTAATATTAAATAAATAAATAAAATAATATTAAACTTGATGTTAATATTAAACTCTTAAAATAACACCGAAAACATTCCGTACATTTTTCCTCCTGTCAAAACCCCATAGAGAAAACCTATACATTTTGTCTGACCACAGATAATAAAATCTGGTGCGACTAACGCCACAGGGTAATAATTATCAATGAGACTGGCGACAGTGGCCACTGGCTAAATTAGGTGACTTGATGGGGTTGTTTGCCCAATTTTCACGAGCTGCGATATACAAATAATTCGGTAAACTGATTTAATTACGTAAACGTTGTGCGTATAACGAAACGCGCGCGTTGTTTGCTCGCGTAATTCATTGCGCGCAACGGAACGCACTCTACATCAGTAACGTTATCAATATTTTCATCGAGATTTATTGGCGTGCCCTCGTAATTGGTAAAGCGTCGAATGCGTACGGTTTTCCGAATTATTACGAGAGGCAAAATAGATTTTCCGTAGCGGATTTATTAGCGGCATAAAGTTTTCGCTGGGTTTATTCTCAATCGTCCATAATCACTACATTGTATAAAACAAAGTAGCTTTCTCTGTCCCTATGTCTCTTTGTATACTTAAATCTTTAAAACTACGCAACGGTTTTAGATGCGTTTTTTATAAGATAGAGTGATTCAAGAGGAAAGTTTATATGTATAGTATAAAACAAAGTAGCTTTCTCTGTCCCTATGTCTCTTTGTATACTTAAATCTTTAAAACTACACAACTGATTTTGATGCGTTTTTTTAAATTGATAGAGTGATTCAATAGGAAAGTGTATATGTATAATAAAATCAATTAAAAAGTGGAGAAATACTGTTATTTTTGAGGTTTCTAATGTGATGTCGTTAATTATATTTCGAAGATCATCGAAGCAAAGAAACGATCTTTGCGGACGGTGTTTGGTTGGGTGACCATACCCAATACTGTCGTTTTTAAGTGGCATTTTCATGCGCTGCAGTGGGTCGGATGACACGATAAATTTAAGGTTCCGGCTGTTAGTCTTAGTACAAGCAGTCGTTAAGCCAAGTCAGGGGCCTTCGGGAGGCTTGAAACTCTCGACACCACAGCAAGCTCTGGTAAGAAAAGAGCAAGTAGCTCATGCGATGAAGAAGAAGATGCCTTGTGTATAAATTTGAATTTAAATTAATGAGCCGTAGCGACTTACCATGAAGGTATTGTATGTGAGGAGCGTAGCGAGCCGCCGCGCGCATCGCAACGGCGTCATCTGGAACAGAATAAAAGGCGAATTAACGTGCGGCTGATAATTTCAATCAGACAAATTGCCGGTGGCTTGTTTGAGTTGCAAATTCCCGGAGTGGTCTGGTGTACACAATTTGGCGCGTGCATGTCGAAATGAAATGGCCCTTTTACGAGGAACGAGGTACGGGGACATGAAACAAGCGGATTTTATGGAGCCAAGTACGGTACGGTTAGTCGCGGGAGGTCGTTTCGAATTAACAGCTGAAGCACAGATTACTAAATAGTTACTAAAGGTACTTTATTATTAAAAGGATACTACGGCTGTTGTATTTTTTTATTTAAAAAAAAACTAGGTCTTAAGCAATCCTAATATCAAGGATAATGATTGAAGCTACGTTTCTTTATTTTTTAATTCAACATTTACTACAAATGTTGCGTAATAGGGATGTTTGATACCACGTGGTAGTATTGTTAAAGGATTCAACCATTTGAAGGTAGATAATAACACTGATAATTTGTTCTGCAAACACCTAGCACGCATACAATAACCGTAACATACCTTAGGTTAATTACGCTTGTCGCTTTGGCTTAACTTAAGGCGGTAGGAGCAATATAGCATAAATTTATTTTAAAATTATTAAATAATAGGATTGTTTAAGTTCTGTTATCTTTGATTTAGTGTTAAGAATCGAGAGTTCCAAAACATGATTACGTAAAATTTGCTCGCTAGTTTTTTTAACTTAAAAATGGCATGCTTCTGAAAGTAATTGAACAAGTAACACAATTTTTTGTAGGTAAAGAAATAATGATATTATCTAAAATTGTTAGAGCTTTTAATTTCCATTTGGTGAGTTGTGTATATAAATTTGTTTCGTGAAATAACACATAACTTGAAAAACAAGTCAATGGTGTAGGGCTGGGATCGAACCAGGGGCCGTCTGATGAAAAAACAGACGTTATTACCACCGAGCCACACTCTCTTTTTAACACGTGTTATAGGTGCTTCGCTCAAATATGTATAGCATAGCTGAATCCGTACAACATCGCTTTAACCTTCAAATTAGCCGACTCGCTTTGGCTTAGAACTGAAGACCGTATTTAGTCGGTAGCGTTGCGAAACGAGCCTCCACATGGCAATATTCCCACTACGCCTGCGATTATGCTGTTACCGTTTATGTTTATAACAATTTCATTAAACTCAGTCACAGTTTAAGGCGCTGTGGTACCGAAGTGCTTGGTGCGAGACATTTTTTTTTACACATTTCGCACAAGGTTGGTGAGCCCCATACTTAACCGTTAGATAGATAGAACATTCTTTATTGGACACATTAAATTAAAGAAAAAGAAAGCGCTTACGAATTAGTGTGCAACAATTGGCGGCCTTATCGCTTAAAGCGATCTCTTCCAGGCAACCTTTGGATGGACAGGAGTTTATAAACAAGTGAACAAAGACGTAGTGTACAATAAAGAAGATAATTATTACCGTTTCTAGTTGTATTATGGTTGGTAACACAATTGATATATCGCTCATTTGGTGCAACAACGTCGGAATTACACTTTTGTCGAATAGGTTTTTTTATGTCATAATGTTCGAAAAGTCTATTTCCACCCGGAGTAACATCGACCGGATTGTTATTTTAATGATATGCCGCTAGATGGCGCGAGTGTCAATTGAATTGGATGAAATGGCGCCCTTTCTGTTGCTACAACGCAGGAACGCTCAGTTAAAAAAAGCCATTAATAAACTCTTTTAGGGGTAGATACGCCATTGTTGCACCAAATGAGCGATATATACTACATATACATACCTACATACATTTATATAGACACATATATAACACCCAGACCGACAGTCAACGAACTTAGTTCATCACAAAGATGTCGGCCGTGCCGGGAATTAAACCCGGGAATCTCTAGTTGGCAGTTCGGCATGGTAAACATTACGCCAACGAAGTCGTCAATTATAAAAAATAAATGAACAACTAAAAATAAAGAAATTGTTACTTCCTAACGATTCTAGATAATATTATTCACTACCTACAAAAAAGTAGGTAAGATTTTTCTAGTTTCTTAATTACTTTCAGAAGCACAACATTATTAAAGTTTAATACGACTATTTTTCAAAAACTATCGAGTGAATTTTACGTAAATCGTGTTTTGGAACTCTTACTATTCTTAGCACTGAATAAACCGTAAAGAATAATTAAACTAAAAAAAATCGTAGTCCTGTAATGTATGCATGATTTTATAAGTTTTTTCAAAATATGTTACTTTGTTCCTAGCCGCCTTAAAGTAATAGCACTGGAAGTTTGGTTAAAGGATCGGGAACCATTATTCGCCTAACCTGTTACTTTCTCAAGCAATTTACCAGTAATTTTAAAATAATACGCTATATTTATGTAGATTGTGTACCGTTCCTTGTATTGTTAGGGAGTTTATTAATAGCGATGACTCGGTAAATATTCTGAAATGGCTTCGTGGGAGATTGAAGGCTTCCACGGCGAAGCTAAGTTTACCATTCGAAAAAAGGAAATAGGCAGGTACTTATTCAATGAGTATTTTAAATAATATCCTTGGCAACTTTTACATTATACGTTTAATAAAAAATGCATTGTCGGGCTAATACCGACAAAATAAACGTTATATTAAATTAAATTATTATAATATGCCTTATGAAAGTTTTAATACAGTGGTTAAGGGCAAGTCTAGATTTGAGTACTTTATACGTTTAGTAAAAAAAAAACTTGTTTACCTTCAGTTTCAAAGGATTAGATGAAAATAATATGGAATTTATTCTTGTGTATCATGTAGTCATTCATGATTGTAAGAAAAGTAAGGCATATAAATATCATATTAAATTAAACAATAAATAAAATAGTACAAATTCAAATAAATTTATTGCGAATATGGTAAGAGTATACCTACAGACAGATTTTCGCACAAACAAAAGTGCACCAAATTCTGTCTACCGGGCTGCAATCATTATTAAACTATGTCAAATCTTAGCTACTTACAATATTATACAGACTGGACAAAACTGTACCATAATGGATGAACCTATAATATTAAAAGTCTAATTAATTCGTAGGCAAGGAATATGACACTTGCGATACGCAATTCCAATTACGCAGCGTCGCAACCAAATCTTAATTAATCAGGTGGCAATATTGAAGTTACGGCGTCTCCGTCGCCTTATCTCGTTCGCCACGACTCACTTCTCGAGCGCTCGCTTCGCTCAACCTGCTTCTAGTTCGCTCACTCCCGCTCACTTCGCTCTAAACTCTTCAAAGTTATTTATTCCTCATATTCTCCACCGCGTACTTTCAAGGATTATTGGCCGTTATCGGAACTGGATAAATTACTTTATTACCAGCTCGAGGTAACCCTTTCCCCGTAAAAGGAGCTGCACCGAAGCCATTTTCCAACGAGCGAATGGAATTTTCGTTCAGCTTACTTATAAGAGAAATTTTCTTTTCAAATTGATCGCTTCCGAAGGATGAAGTACGGAGACGCGGCGGAGGGGAGTGTTACGGGAATTTTTCAAACTCGAATAGATTCAATTAATCTTAAACAAGTATGGGAACGTTGAAGCTCTCGGAGGTGATTTTCTTTTGTTATTTTTACGACGAACTATCGGAGAATGGTGTTCGCATATTTTTCTAAACGGATTCCATTTCACCTTGATATTTATAATGTAAATTGAGTTTCGTCATCTTAATTGTACTCCTGTTGACAATATTAATTAAAATTACATGAATATTGCAATTTTAATTGACATATTATTACGTAGGTAATTTTGAACTGACATTTAATTTTAATATTTATGAAACTGTGAATTCTTGACATTGCATGTAATGATTTTGCTTTGGAAACATTTGCGCGGCCACTGAGAGCAAATATAAACAAACATACAACTCGAGTAAATAAAGAAAACACTGAAAGTTCATGTCATTTCGCTTGCTAGCTTAACTAAACGAGCGAGTGAGCAAGACGATGCGAACTTTCAAAGATGTTTTTTAATGATGCGAGTTTTAATAGTTGCTATGTACCTATGGCGTTAAGGCCGCCTATTGTGCAACTTTTTGTATCTTTTATTTATGTATAGATTTATTATAACTGTGTTTTGGTGTGCAATAATGAGTTTTTGTATTATATTGTACTTGTTGCAATTAAAGTAATTTGCAAATATATATTTTTGATTTTAATGTTACACAAAAGTTACCCTGGTCACAATTTCCTAAAACGCCCCGAGCCCTTATGTTTCATGACCAAAACTCATCTCGTAGGAAATGTCCACTAAAAACACAATCATGCTAATTTCGAAAGTGGTGTACGCCTCAATTAATTATTAGCGAACTAAAACCCTTTTAACCCAGTTCTGGGCACAGAATGCGTCCTCATTTATCTTTATAAGTGTTTGGGGTAACATTTAGGGGGGTGAGGGGGGATAAACCTTCATTAGGGGGTTAATCCGCTAGTATTTGGGGGTGTGATGCCCTGGGGGGCTAAAGGCATCAGCGTCATTATGCGTGTCAAAATGTACCTACATACTATATGTAGTGTAGAATAGTGTAAGGAAAAACGATTATCTAACTAGCTGTGCCCCGTGGTCTTACCCGCGTTAATCCGGGATTAAAAGCAGCCTATGGCTATCGTTGGCGTAAAGGTTACCATGCCGGACTGCTAATCAGAAGGTTCCGGGTTCGATTCCCGGCCCGGTCAACATCTTTGTGCTCAACTAAATTTGTTGGCTGTGGGTCTGGGTGTTAAATATGTATTTATATATAATATGTATGTATATGTAGTATATCAGTTGTGTTAGCAACGATAATACGAGCCTGAAATGGTTCAGTATGGGGCTAACCAGGCGTGTGTGAAATGTGTCCAAATATTTATTTTATGTGTTAATATTTTGTTTTAATTTAATAATTTTTCTTCTGCAATAGGCCGTGACCTAGTGGAAAAGTGAATGGATATGGATTAAATAATATGTATACCTTTTTGTAAGCTTATTTTTGGTTGGGAATAATGAAATAAAAAGTCTTTTGTTTCATTTTTGTGTTCATCCACTACCTACTTATAATAATCCATTAACCATGCAAATCTTCATCGAAATTAGACTTGCCGTTTGAGCGTGAAGAGGTACAAATATTTCGACTTATATTATATTACGGATAGAATTTTATACTCTACCTATGTCTGTGTGCTATGAAAGAGAAAGGAGTGACTGTAGATATGACGGCTGACAGAAGAGTGTGGAAGCAAAAAACGGGCTGTGCCGACCCCACATAGTGGAAAAAGGTGAAGGCAAAGAAGAAGAAAGACCTATGACTGTGTGCAAATCTATGCTTCAATCTTACAGAAACCCTTTTTCTTTAAACTTCTTACGCGTCAATCAAAAATACACAGACTAAACACAATAAGTAACGCTTATGTCGTCACGAGAAACCGAATTACGTAACCCAAACAATTCATCCATATGCTAATACACACCATTCTTAATTCTGGCGCCTGGGACACGCCACCCTTGTCTGCTGTTCTAAGCTCGGATTATCCCACTTAACCGGGTTTGATCAATTTAAACGGCGTCTCGGAAGCCGGTTAATAAGCTTTGTTTATGTTTAATTCGGCACCCATATCGATACTGGAGGATATCGAATTAATGACACCATAGCAGACGTCGATGTTCGTACCTTTGGCAGTCTTCCCCTAATGCTTAACTATACTGTTGTGGTTAATATAAATTTTATCTTGTGGTGATTAACGTAGAGGTTTAAGGTTTGGTTTAAGAATAGTTAGTTTTTAGGGTTCCGTACCTAAAAGGTAAAAACGGGACCCTATTATTAAGCCTCCGCTGTCTGTCTGTCTGTCTCCAGGCTATATCTCAGAAACCGTTATAGCTAGAAAGCTGAAACTTCACAAGATATGTATCTCCCGTGCCGCTATAACAACAAATACTAAAAATTAAAATAAATTAAATATTAAGGAGGGTCCCCATACGATAAACGTGTTTTAATCGTATTTATTAATTTACGAAATCCGGCGATTCCGTCGAAGGTTCTCTGCCTGCTAAGCATTATCATCTAAAATTAAATTTATTATTATTTATTAAATTTGACGTATATATTTTTTTTTATTTTATATTAAGACATTTCACACACGGCGGGCTAGCTCCATACTAAACCATTTCTAGTTTGTATTATGGTTGTTAACACAGCTGATTTACTACATATACATACATATGTACATCCTTATTGACGCGAATAGGCTCTGAAACTACTGTACCGATTTAAAAAAATCCTTAACCGTTGCGTCGGAAAGCTGGATTATTTCCGAGAAAAATAAGCCATATTGCGTTTCTCATTGCAACTTAAATTATTTAAAAGCCCGGGCGAAGCCGGGACGGGATGCTAGTACTTTATATAGATACATATTTAACACCCAGACCGACAGCCAACAAATTTGCTGCTAAACTAAATTGGATGTGCCAGAAAGAAACGAAAAAAGAGGTCGTCAATTAATGAAGAGAAACAATTGAACTAGCATTCCTAGGAATACTAGTACCTAAGTATTACAGAGTTAGTTTGCATAATGCTGTTTGCTACTCTTAATTAGTGCAGGAAGAGCGCGGCGTAACAACATGGAAAGCTACTCGCTACTCACAACTTTCCGCGTCTTCTTTATACAACGACAAACTTTTAAAAGCGTCTCACTCGAACAAACAAATGTTACCAACTCGCGGGAGATTCGAATTTGGAATGCGGAACTTTTTTAATCGATAAAATACTCCTTCCTTAAGGTTACGTATCCAAATGGTATTGACAGAACCTTATTATTAAAACTTCACTCTCCGTCTGTCTAAATTTTTATAGATAATGTCATAGACAAAAGAAAAAAAAGACTGAGCTACTGTGTGACCGCACATGAGATAGCGATATTTTCGGACAATGTTGCCACTTTAGTAGAACTTTAGCTACTTTAGGAAATTAGGGTTAGGGTTTACACATAAGAAAGAAAAAGATTTCAGATTATATTTCTACGTTTTATTAATTTTTAAACAAAATCAGTTTATTGTACACATTCCTTACTCTTTATTTCCGCGCTTCACAAAAACGTCACCCATAAAATGGTTGGAACAAATCCTGGAATTTTGCGTTGATAAAAAAATATAATAAAATATTATCTACCATATGCTTCTATCCAAATCTCTACAAGTTCAGCATTCGATGGAAATCTGTAAAAAAATATTAAGAAATATAAAATACTAGAGGTTGCCCGCGGCCCGCGTGAAGGTCGCTTTTCAGGTAACCTGTGGAAAAACTCTATGGTATCCTATTCCCGTGCCAATTTTATATACACTTTCCTCATTCGATTCCTGAGATCTAGTAAACCTCTGTTTTTAGCTACTTTGGTGATGATGCGAGCGATTTCTCCAAGCCATTATTTAAATATGTAAGTAGAATACGTGAACCATACCACTAAGTGAACCATTTACTTAAATTCTAATTCAGAAGTATTTAATTTCAAAAACACAAAACTTTTCCTTTGAACTTTATGCACTCCTGGCAAATATTTTTACGAATTTATTTTAACCATCAAAGAAAATACAAACATAACAACTTTCAAGACTAACTAACTTAACTTGATAAATAAAGAATTTTCCATACAAACTTTCACCCCCCATTACAAACCCTTAGTTCACCCCTGGCAAAAAAACTTGATACCATTATTTTTAATTTTACATAAACAATACATATTCCAAATAAATAAAAAAAAATTCACAACCCTAAGACCAGCCGTTTGGGCTCTGCGTTGTCTATAGATGAATGAATGAATGAATAAGTCAGGACAAAGAGTCTTATAGTACAGATAATTATATAATATGGTAACTTCATGTCAAATAACTGGGCTTAACTTCACTGGGCAAGCGCGGTCCACCTTAGATCACAATATCGCTTACCACGAGGAATATTGAGACTAAGCGCTAACCCATTTAGTGTAAAAAAAAGCCCGACTAGCGAGCGAATATTTCGATGGAAGTAGATTAAATTAGTTAAAGAACTGTTTAAGCAATTCTCAAGTACAGTGAAAACGGTTTTTGTAAAACTAGGGGTAAAATTGAAAGTCAGATTATGACAACCCTTATTCAATTTCTTGTAGGTTATGTTTTTATTTTGCATTTGCATGTTTTGCCACTTTGAAGCAGAACTTTACATCCAAATCAATAAAACTTGAATTAATCCTATTAAATTAATATTGGGATTGATTTTAGAAGATATATTGTATATAAAAAAGGCCAGTACCAACCTGTGAAATGTAACATCACATAAACCAGGTTCTGTTCTATTCTAATAACTCAAAATACAACACTGCACCATTCTGTCGATGTCCAAAACTATTCACCGCGCGAGAATAACACTTACACTTGAATTTAAACGATATTTTTTCGAAAAAACACAAAATTCTCAGAATCGCAGTAATGTTTGACACCGAAACTGACAAATATGCTGGTGTCAAACAGTTACAGCGACAGAGAGAAAAACAGTATAAGCCTTTCTCTTTCACGCATGTTATTTTTACATATGGCTGTTTCGCTGTTGAGTAAAAGAGATGGAAATGTGACTCCGTCTATTGCTTTCTCTGTCTACGGATAATGTAAAACATATTAACGCTATACTGGAATCAAAATTTAAGTGGTGCTCCCAAATAACTTTTATTCTGCATTTTTTGTCAATTATTATAACGACAACTGGACGCTTCAAATATCTCAGAAAATATATTTTAAATATCTATTCACTGTGAAATTAAATAATAAAAAAAAACCTAATATTTTTTTATGGGGTCACTTGTACAAACAATGTTTTTTTTATACACAATGCTACGGAACTGATCATGCGTGAATTAGCCAACTTTTACTTGTGAAATAGCACAATGGTCAAGCATTCTTTTTTTCCCCGCTAGTGTTGCCAATTCGAGCTAGACATAGTTAGCTGAATTCAAAAATAAACGTTGCATTTAAACGGCTGCTAGTAGTGATTATCTTAAAATTTAAAGCCATAAATAGCCATCCAGCCAGTCTGGCCATTGTCCGGCGAGGACAATGCTGGGCCAATAAATAAATGACAGATGAAATGTGCTGCCATTACTAGAATAACCAACGTTTTAATATTAAAAAGGATTTAGTTAAATCGAGAGTAAATTGCCGCTATCGGCGTTATTAAGTATGCAGCGCGGAATGTTCAGTCGCTTTATTTATATTTAGATGTTTATTTATTTATCATAATTAGCACCGCATACACGAATTACACTTATGATATATATAAAAATACAAAACAATCCAATTAAAAATGTTAAAAGGTAATCGCCCATTAGTCTGAGCCGATGCAGGAATGTTGCGAACTGTCATAAAATTACATATAAAGAAGATTGTAGCGGCTATAGCTCGGCTAACTAAGGCGATCTGACGCGATCATCGAGGAGCATCGGTCGACGCGGACAGTTTTTGGATGGATGACCATGCAATATGCTGTCTTTTAAAAAGTGGCATTTTCTCTGGGCGCTACCGTGGGTCGGATGAATGGCCGTTAAATTGTAGGTCCCGAATGTTAGTCATAGTACAAGCAGTCGTTAAGCCAAGTCTAGATTCTACATTAGAGCTTGACCACTTAGCTCATACGAAAAAGAAGACTGACGCAGGACATAGGCTACATACGGGAAATACCTACCTCCCGGTTGATTGTAGCTAAGTGGATATAAGTATATATTACTAGCTAACCCGGCAAATGTTGTTTTGCCTTAAAAATAGATAGTAGTCGATCCTCAGACCTACTGAATACGCATATAAAATTTGGTAAAAATCGGTCAAGCCGTTTCGGAAAAGTACGGTAACTAGCATTGTGACATGGAAATTTTATATATTTGAAGACTAACTGACCCGGCAAACGTTGTTTTGCCTCACTTAAGGTATGAAAAATAGATAGTGTAGCTTATATGACACGTTCGTAGATTTACCATAGCAGCGCCATCTATTGATTACTTACTCAACCCAGTCGAAAGGTATCGACATCTGTTAGAATCATTTGGAGTTAACAGATAATTGTGACTGTCAAATAATAACAGACAATAATTAGCAATAAATTAAAATTGCGACTATAATTTGAGATTTAAACTATCCTATCTCTCAAGTTGGATCGAACTGCACATGGTGTGCGAATTTTATTATAATCGGTTAAGTGGTTTAGGAGTCTATTGAGGACAAACATTGTGACACGAGATTTATATATATTAAGACGAAATTTATATATATTAAGATTAGAAGATATATCAAAAACATGTATAGTAACCACCTCAAGCACAACCAAACAAACCAAGTAGGTTCTATTCTAAAACTGTACCGTATAAAGTACGGATAAGATCTCATTTCATTAACATGGGTTTTGTTAATCCCGTCTAGTCCCCAAGAGAAACCTCAAAGTTAAAATAGATTAGACGTAATTGAACCGCTATCGGTCGCTTGGACTTTGCTACCTACGACAGACTCAGTGGACGGAGCATAGGATAAAAGTTTAAGTTGAATCGTGATAACAAGTATAATATTCTTTTTATTTGAAAGTCCACCCCCATTAGCCCGGGTTAGCCCCATACTGAACCATTTCTAGCTCGTATTATGGTTGCTAACACAACTGATATACACATATACATACATACATATTATATATAAATACATATTTAACACCCAGACCCACAGCCAACAAATTTAGTTAAGCACAAAGATGTTGACCGGGCCGGGAATCGAACCCGGAACCTTGTGATTAGCAGACCGGCATGGTAACCTTTACGCCAACGAGGTCGTCTATGTTTTGTAAACTACTAGATGTGGGCCTAAGTATACTATACTTTATGTATATATATATTTATAATATATAAAAAAATAAAACCCTGACATTTTGCGTTGCCAGCCATCTTGGATTTGATATTTAGCACAATTTTAAAATAAAATAAACAAATATATTATAATATTATTTAAGTATGGGTGATAATTTCATTTAAATTTGTTAAATTTTATTTTCCAAAATAAGTAGGTACTTCCTGTTTCAAATTATTTTCTGTTTTCAGTTACTTAATGTAACTTCTAAATATATATTTTTTATTTTATTTCGGCACAAGTTTAACACATGATTGCAATAATTTATGAGCGTTTGGGTTTTATTATATAGTATTTTTTTGTAACATACCTATGTCAAATAAATGAATTTTGATTTCAATTTCATGATCTATAGGTATCTTTAGTTATGTATCATCTAAACATCAAATTGTATGACCATATTAATAATACTCCAAAGGATATTCAGGCTGACAAGATACTTAACATATCCGTGTAGTCAACAGGAGTCACAAATCCTTAATAATTAAATTGAAAGCAAACAAAGCGTCGATCCAGAGAGACGTTCCAAATTCAAACGTGTGATTACGTTCCGTTTAACGCAGAGCCGACTCATTCAAGATCACTCGACATAATTAACGCTCACATTGAGTTATTTACTCGCCCGCATGTGTCGGCGGAAACGGAACATGGGGTATTGGGAACGATTGACGCGCCTAATTCTTAATTTAACGGCCAGTGATAAACATGGGCTAAGACGTTTATTTATTCAGTCCATTATTACAAACACGCTCTTTGTTGTCTGAAGAAATGTTAGTGATTTGACTAAATAATGCAAATGTATTCGTGAAGAAATTGATGATAGTCATAGCAAGATGAGTGTATAACCGCAGGGTACAACTAGGGCATAATAAAAGCAGCGCCTCGCCGCGCATAAAACAATAAATAAGCTATAAAGTTGCGTGGAATGGAACGTATTTATTTTCCTGTATGAGCGACTGCGTGCCCGGCTTACCGACGTAAAATATTTATTTTACTTGTTTATGGTTTTTAATCAACTGACATTTCCGTGACTGCCACACTTACGTTCTATGAGGATTGAAGCACGAAAGAGGTTAGCTACGTGATTACAAACTCACGTATTCATTTGTTTTTAATTATGGACCTAATCGAGTTTTATAAATATACAAATATAATATAAATAATTGGCCACATTTCACACACGGCTGGTGGATCACTGATTTCATAAAAAGCAAAATTTTACTGGCCGTAAATAATAAACTTTAAAAGCAAATTACACTTTATGATTTTACTATATTATAGTCTATTAATGAGTATTAATAAAATTGTTTTAAAAAACAAACAACCGACTTCAAAAACACAACTAAAAAGGGAAAAATAATTTTAAGCCTAAATCAAATCAAGAATATATAAATAGAATAGTAGAGTTTATTTCATGTACTTATAAAAAACTATTTGCAATTTTTACCAATCCTGTATTCTTGGAGCGCGAAAATTTTCACCGTATTTGTTCGAACCGTTTGAGCATAAAGAAGTCCAAAGCAGCACAAATTACA